>CM053580.1:110654530-110671268 GCA_028627135.1 Pseudochirops cupreus
TTGCATGACCTTTGGTATGTCTCAATCCTACTTGCCTCAACTTTTTCATCTGTGAAATAAGCTGGAGAAGGAAATGGCAAACCACTCTACTATCTGATCAAAAAACAAACAAACTCAAATGTAGTCAAGAAAAGTCTTACATCTGAAATGACTCAACTGCAAAAACAAAAACAAGAAACCCTACTTAAATGTCTCATCATATTATTAAAGTGACCCTGAGTTCTTAAGGGCTCTGCTAACAGATCAGAAACTGGCAAATTCTGCCAAATCCAAATTCAATATGCTACCTACTTACTATGTGATGACACTTATTAAGATATTCTCCATCATTTTAAGTATAAAAAATGAACATACCAATAAATTAATCCCTTATTTGCAAGGTTTGTGGGTGTCTGAGGTGAGAATTCTCATAGTGGAAATTCAATAATCTGTTCTCCACCAGCAAATATCCATACTTAAACATCAAATTATACATTTTTCATCCACCAGAACTCATGAAATATCTGCAAATATTTAGATGGAACACAGCATATGTAAAAATGGAAGGATTAACTCATATGAGAAATCACAGATAATCAACATAAGCATATATATGTACATATATATGTATAATTTTATTTTTTTCTCAACTATATGTTAAAAAGTTTAATTTTGATTTCCAAATACTCTCCTTCCCTTGCTTCCATCACCCCTCCTTCAGTAAGCAATTTGATACAGATCACACACATGAAGTCATGCAAAGCCTATTTCCACATTAGTCATGTTTTAAAAGAAGACATAGATCCCCCACCCCACAAAAGAACTAATGCAAACAAGAAAGGTAAAGTAAAAAAATTATACTGCTATCTCAATTCGGACTCCATCAGTTCTTTTTCTGGATGTGGATAGTGTTTTTCATCACAAATCATTTAGAATTGTCTTGGATCACATTGATCAGAATAGCTAAGTCACTCACAGTTGAACATTGTGCAATGTTGCTACTGTACAACGTTCTGCTTCTGCTCACTTCACTTTGCATCTGTTCACATTCGTATATCTTTCCGAGTTTTTTTTTCTGAAACCATCCTTATTATTTCTTATAACACAATGTCATTACATCATAATCATATACCACAGATTGTTTAACCTTTCCCCAAATGTTGGACATCCCTTTGCCATTGCAAAAACAGGTGTTATAAATATTTTTGTATATATAGGTCATTTTAATATCTCTTTGATCTCTATGGGATACAGAGACGGTAGTGGTTTTGCTGGTCAAAGGATATCCACAGTTTTATAGTCTTTTGGACATAATTCCAAATTGCTCTTCAGAATGATTGTATCTGTTTGGAACTTGACCAATCCTGCAGTAGTGTCACATTTTTTTTTCCACATCCCCTAATTTACCTTTCTCATATGAACTAAACTGCTAGGTGTCAGGTTGCATAAGCATACATTTTAACAGGAAGAAATCATTCAAATGCAAACCTACCAAGAACCAAATGCATATTTATTTTTGTTTCACTTTTCACATTTTATTTTGTACTCACAAAATTATTTTTCTGCTTGAAGATCATACTTTTGACAATATTATTTTCTAGTTTTGAAAATACTGCCATTGAAATAACTCTTTCCCTCTGATAAATTTTCTTCATTATTTTATTTTGGAAGGGAGAGATCTGGGTATATGAGTGTGTGAAAACTGAAACTGTAATACTGATGTAGGTCAACAGTTTTCCTTCAATTAGCAGTTTTAGAATGTTATGGGACACTGCGACTTACCCATGGTCACAGAGCTAGCATATATGAAAAATTTAAAAATGAACTTAGATTGTTCTGATTTCAGAGCCAGCATTCTATCCACTATGCAATGTTACTTCAATTCTATATTCATATGGAAAATAAATAACTACTAATAAAATTTTGAAAATGTTTTTGAGCTCAGAGAATTCACAAATGAATAAAAGCCAATAAATTCAAAGAATTGACTCAAATTATGTCAAACCTGAACATCACCTTAACACATCAAAGTGAACAATTTCTTGTTATAGAAAAGGGAACCTACGCACAGAAAAAAACACTGAATTTCAAAGTTGGAAGAAGCCTTGGGCATCATCTAGTAAAATCAAACCTCTAAGCAATCTCCTTTAGAGTGCAATAGAGGTTTGAGAACTTCCTGGCACTGTGGGAATTAGAATTTAGAAGTATTCTTTCCCAACTCTGAAAGCAATTTTGGACTATGAGGATATTTAAAGGAGAAGGCTGATTAGAACTCAAGACGTCTTAAGGAGACATTAGTAATGTGTGAGAGAGAGACTAAAAGGAAAGGGGCATTCATTGAAAGAATCAAGCCACAGCAACTGGCTCATGTTACTCTATGGGATTCATTGCTATCGCTGCTGTTACATACTCAATATATACAATCTTTCCTTTGCCTCTCATTAATTGTATCTCTTTAAGAACTTCTAAATTCAATTATGAGAGTTCAAAATGCTCCCAAAGCCTAGCAGAAATAGGTGCTCTCTGCACTACAAATCCCTTCAGGGGATTGTTGTCAACACCCTTCATGATTTCTGTGTGGTCATGCTGCTTCCTTTTGAATGGACCCTGCAATGTAGGGCATTCCAATTAAACTTTAGCTAGCCTATTTCACCTTTTTCTTTAATTAATCAAACTATACTAATACACAAAAATTATACGCTAATTCTTCATCATAATACAAAACATATACCATTCTCTTAAGACTCTATCAGGCACACAATTGCCAGGAGTTTCTCCTCTATTGAAAATGACTGAATAGGATTTAAGCTATAGGTTATGTCTGCATTCTAAGATTATATCTAGCTAATTATGAATACTTCATCAACAGAAACATGACCACATAGATTTTGAATTCTTAGCCAATACAACCCGTAAAGTAAATGCAATTTAAGAATGATTTCTACATTAAGAATAATGGAACTGAAGAAACTAGAGAAGGTGGTAAAGATAACCGGTTTAAGAAAATTGCTGAACATTAATTTAACTGTTAGTACTTTGCATGGGAAATTCATAGCCATGATTTGAAAAATACTCAAAATCACCCTCCAAACTAAGTTAATAAATATTAATATTTGGTGGCTTTGATGCAATTAGTATTTCATGATGAAACCAGCTCTGCTGGCAGGTTCAATTTCCACTTCAAGTAGTCTCTGAACTATCTTTATATTTAACTGCAAGTTGTTCCTACTTTCAGTTCCTACATTTCTCCATAAGAGTATATCCTCTTAATATACTACAAAATTTCAGACCCATTTTATCACAGGATTTATGATATTTACTTAGATTTTTACCCTCACACACTGACCTGTCTGTTACTGTATATGAGAAAAGTGCTAAAGTGCTAGACTTGATTCTGAACATTATCCTCAACAATTATGACATTTATAATCATGCCCCATGGGAAACATTTGTGCCTTAATTCTGAATATATGTATATACACCTATACATGGGTATTATAAAATTAATACAGCTTATAATTACATCCATCCATACATTTGTGCAAATATGTAGTGCAATACAGATAAATGTACTGTATTATATCTATATTATATATGCACATATTGTGTGTATATATCTGTATGATCATATATACATGTATATGTACATATATAAATACAATATATAAATACACACCACATATATATATGCTCTTCTGTTCATAGTGTCCCTTTAATCACACACACACAACACACATATATTTGCAATATATACATATATGAATGTTTATATAAGTATATGTATGGTTAAATGACCAGTTTGAACTGAAGTATCCTGCCTATGTATCACAAATGCTTTCAGTAGGAGAGTAGGTACTGCATATGAAAAAAGATAAACATCACAAAAATTGAAATTGATTTTATCTTGAGTAATTATTTGATTACAGATGTGACTGGTTCAAAATCAAGTGAATGTCCTCTGACCATTGACTTTTTAGAGAAAAGAGAAAAATAAAACAAAATTAAGAGAAAACATTAGTAATAACAAAAGATTATACACACACACATATGTATGTGTCTGTGTTTGCAAGAGCCCCAAACTGACTTGTTCAAACATGTTGATGCCAAAAAATGGTATATTGGAAAGATAACAATTTTACTATAATATCCTAGAGAAGTTTAAGATATTTAAATAATTACCACAATAAAGAATTGAAAATAGCTCAGAAAAGAGACTCATCTGGCAAATACTTTATTACTTTGCCAAGCAGAAAGAAATGGAAACACAGGGCATCACTGACTGAGAATAAAAAATCACATTAAAAAGTTCATGTAGCAGTATGAAGGAAGATTATGAACTATAGCCTTTCATGCAAATCACCTCCACCATGCTACATATTTCCAGTTCTCTATTTTTTTTACATAATTTTATCTTTGAAATAAATTGTCCAATGCTATATTAATGAAATCACATTCTTTATGAGGTCTACAATCCACTTACCCACATAGGTAGAAACCAGTCCAATATAATGGTGTATTATGAAAAGTGTTGAAATTAGAATTATGATGATCATAAAGATGAGAACAGGTTTTTAATATTTCTCCTGCCATTTTCTAGGTTTGTGATAATTCATAATTACTCAACTTCTCTTAGTTTGTTTCTTTTAAAAAATGAATAGAATAATATTTTTTAGGATTCTTTTCAAATACATTTTGGTGTACTATAGATAATTTACTTTGTAAGAATGAAATATATCATATGAAAATGAACAATTATTAAAATTAAATATACATTGATTTTGACTATCCTTCCTTTAGACAAGCATTTACCTTCATTCCACTTCACATTTTCCATTTCAGTGAAAACATCTTTTTTATCACGATATCATTTTCCTCCATTTTCTATGTTTTTGCTCCTGTTATCTTCAATTCTTGAAACAAGATTTTCTCTCCTTTCCCCCCACATTCAATTCTGTTGTTGAAATCCTTCCCATTCTTGTTAAGTTTCAAGAGCCACAATGACTACCAAGTCTTCTTTTGTCCTCCCATATGGAAGTGATTGCTCTGTTCTAGAAGTATCTGTGGCAATTTTTGTCTCTCATACATTAATTATATTTTAATTAATATAATAGTTATTAACTCCTTTTCTCCTTCCTCTTATTAAAATCAAAATTTCCTTGCAGTATAGCCAGAATTATGTAACAAACTGAATTTGTTAGCTAAATTAGAATGCTGAGGGAAGTAAATTTAGATATATTTATAAACAAAAATGAATTACTTATTCATAGATACATATCTATATTCTTGAAATGGATATTGACATTTTATTAAATAAAGTCATTCAGTATTTCAAAAAGGTTGCTAATTTTTTTTCTATCCCCTTATGTAAATTATTCAATTAATCAATGCTTTGTCATATATACCAGGTCAATGTGAAGGGTGGATTTAAAAATCCATATCCTTGATCATAGGATTTGCATGATTGCATATTGCTTTTGACACATTTATGATTAATGTAAAGACTTTTCCTTTGGGTATCTTGAGCTTGTGTATGAAACATCAATCACTGGTTATTTCTCCATTTCTCTGTTTCCTTTTTAGAGATAAAGATTAAAATCATCAGGTAGACAGTAGTAATTTTAGTTGATGGCACTTAGAATCATATTTTTGGAGATATCAAGGAACTTATGAATCATTTGACCCCTCTGGTTTTAGAGATGAGAATCCTGAGGCCTAGGGAAGTAAATAATTTGCCCAAAGTCACAGAGAACTGAGATTTGATCACAGATTCTCTGACAGCAAACACAGTACTCTTTCAAGTGCACCATAATGCTTCATTTGATTTCTGTGATATATTTATGTTGACTTCATTATTTTCAGAATCTGTGACAAAAGAATAGCAAAACCACATATATTTATCATGGTTAAATCCATTACCCTCTGGACAACTTGGTTATTATGATACTCTCAAACTTAACCCAGCTGGTCCCCATTTCAGAGTTATTAATGAATAATTCCTTTTTACTGCCAGTTTAGATTGCTTAGGATTTAACACAGATTGATCTCCACTGATATAATCTTCCAGTACCCAGGGTCAGTCTCCATGTCATGATGAAATGGGTCATCAGAGGAAGAATTCCCTTGAGAATTTATAGTTGTAATTAATTGCTTTCTCATCTTTAAAATGAGGAAGTTGGGCTGGTTGACATTTGAGATTACTTCCTGCTGTATATTTATGATCCTAACATAATAGAGTAGCTTTCTTCAGCATGACAGTTACAAATCCAGGAAACTATTGTATTTTCTACAGGAAGTCCTAAATCCTTTTGTAATTCTAGCTCAACAAGATCCATTGCTCAAAGTATTGATTAATCATCAACGCGGCAATTCTACTCCTGAAACTATCACTGTTCTCAAGGGGCATTTTTTTTAATTGGAATGACAAGTTCACACATACATATGGTATAATTTTAAAGTGAATAAACATAAATATATTCAAATTAATTAAGCAAAAGATAATTTGAGAGGTAGAGAGGGCATTGCAGCTGGGATTAGCAGAGACATAAATCAGAATCTGGAGCTTGAGTTTTGTATTAAATGAATTTAAGGACACTACAAAGCAAAGTTATGGATGAGGGAAATTCCAGGCATGTGAGATGGCCAGAGTAGATTCACTGAAATAAAAAATTATATCAAACACTGGAGGTGGCCTGTAGTATCCCTGTTCTTAAAGAATTTCTTATTTACTAAAGTTCAAAAAGGCAAACATTTTTAAATGAATATAAAGTAGTAAATAAGAGCACTTTTGTGTTGTACATATGCTTAGGTTACAATAGAAGGAAGGACAGATTGGATTGGAGTAAGGAGAGAAGGCTTTAAAGATGAAATAGGACTTGAACCTTAAAATAAATAAGATTTAAATAGGTCCCCCCCCAAAAGCAGGAGTCTTGAAATTGGAAACATTAGAAACGTTATACATTACTCAAGGCTCACATACAATATGAGTGAAGGTTGCATACTAGAAAAAAAGTTATGAGCATATTTGTATATCCACATGTATGTAAGAGTCAGAATAAGCATGGCACTGAAATAGTGTTGAAGGTATTTGAAATCACATTAGGAAATTTTGAGGGTTGTTGTAACTTGAAAACAGTAGATTAGTATGATAAGTGCCACAGAATGGAATAGACTGGAGTCAGGCAGCACCACTGGGCAGGATTTTGTAGTGATAAATTGATGCATTCAGTAGGTGGCAAGATTAATGGAGAGGCAGAAGTAGAAAACAAAATCTTCAAATGGACACTCAGTAGTGTTGTTATAATGGCATTTATTTAATTTTACCTTGATTTTATAACTATTTGGGAATCTGAGAGATGCTTATAAGAGCTTGGCTCTGGTGGGCATGAATAATGTCAGAAGATTTTGAGGAATGCCTTCACTCATTAGGCACATTCTTTGTAGTAGTTGGGAGAATATGACCAAGTATCTCATGGGCTGAGAAGATTTAAACAAATTACAATATGTCACAGTATAGTTAAGTACAAATATTAATGAAATTATACATGTTTAATTATTCTGAGATCAAATAATCCAAAGAAATGATTAAATTTACCCTACTAAAATTTCCTCCCAATTTCTCCACATCTTGAAGAAATTTCTAATGACATCAATTTCAAGAATAAGTTTATGTATATACACATTAATGCGTGTATATGTTTCTCTCTGTATAGTATATATACATACATGTGTGTTATACATACATATACATACATATATACACACACCATATATATGTGTGTGTGTACATACATATATATATATACATATATATATATTTACAATCAGAGAGAAAGGGAAGGAGGGAGATGTGCACACGATTGTATGCATCTGTGCATTGCAAAAACACACATGTATAACTCTAATTTTCTCTTCAGTAAGATTGTTTTATAAAAATTACGTACTCCTAGCATCCATCAGTTCACATAATTCTGGAAGAAGTGATTCCCAGTGTAGCAATAACTGTAGTAAGATTTCCTTTTCAATAATGCTGGATTGAGAAACCTTTTCTTTTTTCTTCATGGGCTGCATCTTTAGAGAAATACCCCAATGGGAAGCTATCTAGTGACAGCCTCTATAGTTATTCAGTAGAATTAATTAGTGTTCCCATTCTCATTATTTATCATCCCATTTTGTCCTTTTCTTATCTTTATTGTTCTATGATCCTCACCACATATCATTGAACTCAAGATGAGTTTCTTATAGCTAGGAGAGTCCTGTGTTCAATGCGTGGCAAATAGAAAAGATTGAGAGGACAGGAAGGGTAGGGATGGTGACTTAAAGAAAGGACTGAGAGGAATGGATAATCTTCATGCCATTTTAACTCTTTGGTGATTGATATGCTTGATAATTTTTAGTTATATGTTCTTACTGGGAGAATACTGGTATTTTAAAAATCATTTTCTCTGTTTCTATGGGGGTCGTGTAGCTTGACCTTGATAATAACATTACAGAATTTCCCACATCAGTGAGAAATATATTCCAGTCATACAAAGCTGGAGCTCTGAATGAGTTTTTTTTCTCTATGTAATATTGCTAAACAATTTGGTTGGATTTTATAGTACTACTTATCCAATGAATTACTCAAGATATAATATGCTTATTTTAGGATTTCTAGGCAGTGAAGTTGAGAATAACCTGATTATTTTCTTTGCCTTTCTTTTGTATCCCTAGGGTTCATCACAGTGCCTAGCACACAGCAGGAGTATAATAAATTCTTATTGACTGACTATCATGAGTATCATAATATATGACATTTCTATAAGAAAAAAGCTACTTATTTGCACGATAATGATTTAGTCAATAGAATTTCAATTTAACTGGCATGGTAAACTTTCAATGAGGAAACTATCTCCACTAAATAAGATTTATAACTTTTCTGCAAGTTGTACACTAATGGAGAGATTGTAGTACTCACCACGGGTCATGAAACTACTTTTAGAGGTTCACCTCATAACTATGTCCTCAAATAAGAAATACTAGTAAAATGTTTAAGACAGTGCTTAGCATACAGTAGGCATTAATAAATGCTTGTTCTTTCCCTCCTGTCTTTGTTATTTAGATTTGGCTCTCTAGACAGCATCTGTCATGATTCTCCTGTAAATAAATATAATATTTCTGTGCATATGCATACATTTTGTTTATATGTATATACATTTAATTAGGTAATTTATTAAACACAAATGCTAATACAATATATTAAAATATTGTAGTATTTGGTTATATTTCATCCAATTATGTTTAGTTAGAGAAGAAGCATAACATTTTTCACAGTCTATCAAAACTCCATTCGGGTAGAAAAGTAATAGATTATGAATTACATAAGCAGGTACTGTAAAAGTTTTTTTTTAAATTTATGTTTATTACCAGAATTTAGTGCAGTACTTTGTATGTGGCATGGACTTAATGTGTGTTTAATGTTGAAAATGCTTTTAATGCTTTTTTTTTTTTTGGTTAATGACTCTATGCAGACAAAGTTGTTTATATTTTAGAATCAGGACAATAACAAATTTATAGTTATTGCCTATTCCTAGGATGATAAAGAAACATAAGTAGAAGAAAATAATTATTAACCTAACACTTAGCTTGACAATGAAAAGAGCAATGAGTTAGGATTATAAAGTCTAAGTTCAAATCCTAAATCTATTGCCTGTTACTTGTATTACCTGGAAAAACAACAACTCTCAAACAAAATTTCCCCATTTATAGAATACAGGAAACACACTAGATGATCTTTAAGGTACATTCAAACTTTAAAATCCTGTGTCTTCATGTTACAATACCAAATAATTTAGTCCAATCTTTTGCAAGATTTTAAGTGAAAAAAATTGAGTGGTTCAATTTCTGACCATATTGCTAACAAATTATTCCTAACTAAAGCATTTGTGCCTTTCTGTACTTCTACATTGTCCATTCTTCTCCTAGTTGTCTCCATGTCTTCCCTCTTATTAAATCTCCTTCATAATAGCCTTGTTTATAGTATTTTGTGAATGGGTGAATTCTTTCAATTACCTGACTTTTATCCTTAAAATAAATTCCAATTTATTGTTAGCCAAAGACTGTATCATTTCATTTAAAACTTATGACAGCACTCACCTTCTAACATCAAAAATTCTGTATCAGAGTGTGCTTGGAAAGACTTTCAACCATAACCAAATTATTTCATTATTGTTTTACATTTAGAAAAATAACATAGTTTTATAGTTTCGTATTATATACATATTGTACATTGATTGTAAAGGTTTGAAATCCATCTTTGTAGTATTATTTAATAAATAACTTAATTATAAATTATGGCTTATGCTCTCTTTATTTATTATCCATGAATCCCAACCTGAGGTTGGTGAATTTGTTGTCATTTATGTGTCGACATTTGTCATAATTTTTTTTAAAATGAAAATTGTAATTCATTGTAACTACTTTCCCTTGTAATGAAATACATTTTATTTTGCACATTTAACAATGTTATTTTGAGAGTGGGCCTTTGTTATTCACCAAACAGCTTAATGGGTGTTCATGACAAGCATATATTACAAATCTTGACTTGGACTAAAGACATACTATTTGATTTTGGCAACATTTCAAATTACAATATTACAGTTGCATGAGAAAATAAAGTGCCCAGGAGATAAATCATAGCTTCCTTTATAAGACAAAACCTATACTTAATTTAAATAGTTATATATGCATATATTTTAAAATGACAGGATTTGTTTGAGATTATATAAATAACTATCTCTTAGCCTTCCTGTTAAACACACATGATTTTATTGCCTAATAGTTGAGATGTTTGCCAAGCATTCCTACCTCTGGGGTGAAATTTCAGGTCAAAAAGTTTGAGTACTATAAATCAAGAACAAAACAATAGTACATTCAATTTCCAATATAAGTCATGACTAATTGTAAATAACTAGAAAATGCAAACCAACAAAGTGAAGTGGAGTAAAAGAGGACAAAGGACAGGCTATAATAAATAAATGGAAAACTGGCCACCCCATCAGCGACATGACTCATAGAAAACAAAACTATAACCTATTACTGTTAGCAGAAAATGCCCTAAGGGAGCTGGTAGGTAGCACAATTTAAAAAGTCAGGTCTTTTAAAAAAGACAAAGACTGAAATTGAGAAACAAAACAGAAAATTACAAGAATTCATATACTTCTGGCTGCTAATAATTTACTTTATCTGATAAACCCTGACTCTTTAATAATAACTAAGTTCTAGGATTTAAGATAATAGCTAATTCTGCTTCATGACACCTTTTCCCCATCCCTAAATGTGCCAGTATGACCCCGACATTATTATTGTGCATTATTGAGCAATTCTTGCATTTGCATTAACTGATGCATTCCAGAGCTATATTTCTTCTTATATTTGTCAGTAACCAAGAACAGAGTTTTCTACATATGTCATCCCATAATTTAGCTAGGAGAAAATATTTTTTTCCTATAATGAAGATTTTTTATTCCTTCATCTTTTCTGTGAAAAAGATATGATTGTCTATGACTTTATAGTGTATGTACAACCCAGAGGATATTTATATTCATAGGGAACACATGGAAGATCACAGTTATGAACATGAGTTGAGAACATGAGTAAATGAACATTTATTAATCACTAATGTACCAATCTGGTGTCAGACACTGGAGATACAATTTCAAGCAAGCATGACAATCCCTACCCTTTAACAAGTGAATGTTTTTGAAAGGGAAGAGACAATTCACAAGGGGTATCTAGGAAGAGTGTGTGCGTGTTAGGTGTATGCACATGGTTTTGAAACGGTGAGTTGGTGACATGGAGGCAAGATAAGGTAGAAGGTTCATCTGCAGCAGTGCAGAGTCTCAGAGCCAGGGTTCAGGATTTGGTGTGAGGAGGAAGACGTGGAAGGATAGAATATCCTGATTAGGGGCAGCATTTTTAATATCTAGGAAGAGATGTTGAGACACTGAAAGACGTTAGAGCAGTGGTTCTCAACCTTTCTAGTGCTACAACCCTTTAATATAGTTCCTCATGTTGTGGTGAGCCCCAACCATAAAATTATATTTGTTGCTACTTCATAACTGTAATTTTGCTACTGTTATGAATCGTAATGTAAATATCTGACATGAAGGATGTATTTGAACATATTGAACATACTGAAGCATATTGAACATAACCCACAGGTTGAGAACCGCTGCCTTAGAGAGGAAGAAAATGATAATATGCCTTTGAGAACAATTAAATCTATGTTCTACCAGCTTCTGCATAAGAGGTTATGCTAAAGTGATATTTTCCCTCTTAGTAAGAAATTATAGGCAGAGAAATAGACAGTATTTGAGAAAGCATTTGTCATCTGTCTAAACTTATGTCCAGGAACTCTTCCTTTGACTATTTCCTAAGATATTCTGAAAAAAAGGACCAAGTTAACATTATTTTTGTTCCAAACCTCTAGAATAAGATCCTATACACAGAGTAAACAATATAGCATGTGTATGGTGACATAGTGAATACGCATTCAATTTTCTTTTATAATTTAAGAATTTGAGTAGATGATTTGTTGGTAGGGGAGTGTCAATTGGATGGTTATGAGCATACATTACTCTAATTGCTCTCTGCTACCATGACAGAAATCACTGAATCAAGAGGAGACTCTAGATACATTCTCTTCACACAAGCAAATGAAAGTAAAGATGATCTTCATTTTACTTTCAATAAATAATTAACATTTTCCCACACTTTCACCAAGTCTTCACCCACAAAAAAAAAAATTGTTTCTGAAAAATACCAATGAGAAAATTATGTGGTATGCATAGACAATGTGTTTTTATACTCTAGTTTGTTTGTTTTTTGACAGAGGATAGGGGAGTTGGAGGCCTAAAATGTGAATTCAGAATTGTACGGAATTCTTATTGATGAAAATATTTCTATAATTGCTTACTGGCAACTCCTTTGAAAATTATAATCATAAAGAATTACTGGAGGCATTTAGAGTTGGTGACTTTCTGAGAGATCAATATCCTATATGTGTCTGAAGTGGGTCATTCTAAGTAAGTTTGAGAATCATATCCACAACACAATGCATCCTTTGAAACTGAGAAGATGAAGAATATGGGACACAAAGTAATATAAAAATCAATACAACATAAAAGTCTGAAATATCTTAATGTTATTTACCATTTATTTAATTAGTGTCAATATATGGGTATATATGAATATATATACACACATATAAATATACATGTGTGTGTGTGTATGTGTAGATATCGATATATGATTCTAACATAATCTGGTGTTCCTTTTTTGGCAAAATTTTCTTGTCAGTGTTTTGGAAAATAGTCTGCTCTACAATGAATCTAGGATAAATAAAAAAATACTAATACTGATAAATTTATTAGAAATTAGAATGCATTACTGAAAGTGGTTATAGAATATGGCAGAGAGAAGCCAAGCAGTTGCCTGGACTCCCCCAAGTTTCATGTGGGAACAAAGTTGAATCAATCCCAGAACGACAGAACCCACAAAGACATGGAGTGAAACAATTTTCCAACCTAAGTCAATATAGAAGGATGTCAGGAAAGGTCTGTCTCACTTAGCTAAACAGAGAGTGAGTGCAGCCTGTGTATATATCAGCAACTGAGATCCCTCTCTCCTGACTCACTAGGCCAGTTGTGAGACACAAAGCACCACATAAGAAAGCAAATCGCCAACCTCAGAACTCTGGTACAGCAAGGGTGACCAAGTGTACCAATGATGAAATATTCAAACACCCACAGTGGTTATGAATATGCTGGTAGAGTTTTGAATCAAAAAATGTAGCAAACTCTCCACATGGAGGGCAGAACCAAAACCTTTATTCAAATAGCAGAAAACCTAATCCCAGAAACAGAAAGATGAGTCCCAGAAGCAGAAAACTAAAGTCATTACAGTAATCATGAATTTGATATACATGGTTAACACAGTGAACACCCACTTTCCCAAGCCTTCACAATAAAACAGGCTCCCTTAAGCAGGGATCCTTCTCTCACACTAGCTCCTCAGCCTAGTTCTTGGAAGTTCTCTGCAAAACTTGCAGAAGGAGGGTCTCAGCAAAAAATGTTGCAGCATCCAGGTGCTCACTGAGACCAAATCTGACTGTCCTGCTGGTTCTCTTTTTTATATACAGTGTAGATCCTCCCTGTTCTTCCCTTTCCTGTTGAGGTATCAGCTATTCCCAAGGTGTTAACTACCTCTGTGTTAATTAAATAGCTTAAACAAGGTGTTAATTGAAACAAGGTGCTAAGTGCCTGCTTACTTGCCAACACAAAAAGGCATGGAAGATCTTCAGATTCCATTAACATTACACCAAGCCAGGCCACCACAGAGCAGTGAGCAAGCCAAAAGAACCTGAGGTCATGGTGTGGAAATTCAATTATGTTATTTTGGTTACCAGCAAAAGAATCTTGAGACAGTGCCCAAGAAGCTTAATTTTTAAAAATAAGCAAAAAAACATAAAGAGACCTACTCATAGAAGGTTATTATAGTGACAGGGAAGATCAAAATAAAAACTCAGGAGAGTACAATAATTTTAAAATGAATACATGTGAAGCCCTAAAAGAGAATATGAATTGATCTCAGGCTGAAAAATACCCTCATGGAAGAGTTCAAAAAGGATTTAGAAATCAAGAGAGGTAGGAGAAAAATTGGAAAAAGAAATGAGAGTTACGGAGGAGTATTATGAAAAAAGAGTCAACAGCTTAGAAAAGGAAGAAAAAAATGGAGAAAACAATTCCTCAAAAATTACAATTGACCCAATGGGATGAAAAAAAGCAATGAAGAAAATAATTTCTTTAAAAGAAGAGTTGGCCAAGTGCCAATGCAGGTACAAGAGAAAAATGAAGAAAATAATTCATTAGAAATTATAAATAAGCAAGTGAAAACTGACTCTAGGAGACATTAAAAATCATGCCAACAAAATTGAAAGAATGAAAAAAATAGAAGAAAACTTAAAGTACCTCATTGAAAAGCAACTGACCTGGAAAATAGATACAGGAGAGAAAATTTAAGAATTATTGTACTACCTTGAGGGCATGTAAAGCCAAGTATGAGCAGCTCTCCTGAGGACTGCTGCTGTGAATAGTGTTAAATTTCTGATCACATAGTAAAATGAACTCTTTATTTATTCAACTGCAAACTAAACCAAAACATTCACAGAAATGAAAGTTCAACATTCACAAAGATATAACATAACAACTTACTTCTAGAGTGGCCAAATGGTCTTAAAGAAAATATATCATTCAGTACGTCATAAAAGTACTCTTCTAAGTCTTCTTTCATCTTGATTGGAGTCTGGTTTCCAACCCGTTTTTAACTCAATCATCCTTAAGGAGCAATCATCCTTAAGAGGTACAAAATACAAAGGGTTACCACTCCTGGTTCACATTGCCTAAATGTGTCAGCACTAAGTACCCAAGTAAAAATTCTTTCATCTTTAATAGAGGCTGATTCCCAAACTCCATGTTCTTTTCCATTCTGCTAGCTCTTGCGTGAATTCACCCAGTTGTCATCTGGATGCACAAGTAGGCAGCTCCCAGCTCCTGCTGCAGTTCCTAGTCCAGCTCATGGTCCAGTTCCAGGTTCAGCGCATGGTCCAGCTATACACATCGAGTTTAGCAGAGCCACAATAACATTCATGCATGTGGCTGGCACCATTATCAATTCACTTTCTGCCTGTGAAATCAACACAGACCAACAGACAGGACCTATATCTGAGAAATTAACACAAATGATCAGTAGAGTCCCAGGACCTCTGAAAACATCAGTAAACCCTCCCTCAGAACTTTTGAAAATGGATGGCAGGAAAGTCCTTTTTCAGAGTTTCTGAAACAGCAGTAAGGTCTCAGGCCTTCCATAACACCAGCAATGTCCTCCATCAGCAGACAGATGTGACAAAGTAACATCAACACAGACAGACAAATTGTTGGCCCCACAGTAATGCTTCCTTCCAGTTCTACTTAGTTCCCACTGTGCTCAGGCTTTTATATCATCAACTCCTTCCAGTTCTGTCCTCCTCTTACATTCTTTTTGTTCCACTGTTTGTCAAGTTCCTCCCACTGTGGGCTTCACAGGTGCTGTTTCTAAAAAACTAACCAGATATCCTAGAGCCAGAAGGTAAAATAGCCATTGAAAGAATACACTAACTATAGAAAACACCTACCTAAAATGAAATCTGAACATACAGAAAAGGAGCTTTAAAAAATAACTGAGGAAAATAATTCACTAAAAATTAGAATCAGTCAAATCAAAGACAATGACCCTGTGACACATCAATAATCAATAAAACAAAACACAAAGATTGATAAATTAGAAGAAAGTGTAAAATATATCATTGGAAAAACAACTGACTGGGAAAACAGATTCAGGAGAGACAACTTAAGAATTATTGGTCTACTGTTACAAGCCATGATGAAAAAAAAAATAACAGCCTTAACAACATCCTTCAAGAGATTGTCAAAGAAAACTCTCCTGAGGTCCTAGAATCAGAGGGTAAAATGTTATCAAAAGAATTCACCAGACTCCTCCTGAAATAAATTCCAAAATGAAAACTCCAAAAAATATAGTAGCCAAATTCCGGACTTAAAAAGTCAAGGAGAAAATACTGCAAGCAGCCAGAAAGAAACAATTCAAATAGTGTGGAGCTAAAGTCAAGATTACACAGGACCTAGCTTCTATATTAAAAGATCAGAGGGGGGGGCGGAGCCAAGATGGC
>CM053580.1:110671768-110710957 GCA_028627135.1 Pseudochirops cupreus
TGCATTGTTGGTGGAGTTGTGAATTGATACAACAATTCTGGAGAGCAATCTGGAACTATACTGAAATGGCTATAAATAATTGCATAGCCTTTGAACCAGCAATACCACTGTTGGGATTATATCCCAAAGAGATCACAGAAGTGGGAAAAGGTCCCACATGTACAAAAATATTTATTGCAGCTCTCTTTGTGGTTGCAAAAAAAGTGGAAATGTAGGGGATGCCCATCAGTTGGGGAATGGCTGAACAAGCTATGGTATATGAATGTAATGGAATACTATTGTGCTATAAAAAATGGGAAGGAGATGGACTTCATAATTACCTGAATAGGCTTATCCAATTTGATGCTCAGTGAGAAGAGCAGAACCAGGAAAAGCTTGTACACAATCACAGACACATCGTATGTGTGATGACCAGCCTTGATAAACTGGACTATTCTCAGCAATGCACAGCTAAAGACAACTCTACAAGCCTCAGGATGGAAGGAGATACCTAAACTCAGAGAAATATATAGAAAGACTATAGTTTAAAGGGAGACTGAAGCAAAACAAGCTTTCGTTCTCTTTCATGTCTCGTTTTGCTTTTTTTTTTTTCCCAGTGATCACTCATTGGCTATAACCCTTCTATATAACCAAACTATTGTACAATGTGAAAGTATTTGCAAATCCTATACATGATTGCATGCCACCATGGTAGGAGTGGGGGGAAGGGTGGGGAGAAAATCTGAAACTGAAGTGAATGTGGAACAGAATTTTGTAAATTAAAAGTAAATAAACAAGTCAACAACAACAACAACAACAAATAATAAATTACACAACCAGGGAAACAGAAAAAAAAAAACAATTATCATTTATTCTATGTAGGAATGTAAATAGTTCAACTAATAAGTTCCTTCTGATTTCTTTGTCCTGTTTACCTTCGCATGCTTCTCTTGCTTCTTTTATTTAAAAGTCAAATTTTCTGTTCAGCTCTGATCTTTTCATCAAGAATGCTTAAAAGTCCTCTATTTTATTGAATGTGCATATTTTTCCCTGAAGTATTGTACTCAGTTTTGCTGGGTAGGTGATTCTTGGTTTTAATCCAAGCTCCCTTGATCTCTGGAATATCATAATTCAAGCCCTTTGATCCCTTAATGTAGAAGCTGCTAGATCTTGTGTTATCCTGATTGTGCTTCAACAATACTCTAATTGTTTCTATCCTGACTGCTTGTAATATTTCTCTTTGACCTGTGAACTTTGGAATTTGGCTGTAATATTGTGAGGAATTTTGGTTTTGGGATCTTTTTCAAGATGTTATTGGTGAATTTCTTTCCTTGAACATTGAACATAATGTAATGCCAACCAAAGGCAACTTCCAAGGTTCAGATTACCAGCGTAGCAAACCCCATTTATTCAGTGACAGTTTAAGGCAAACATTCAATGAACAGAGAAAATCAAAATACAGTGTAACTCATTCATTTAGCGAGTGAGTTTTCAGTTCAATTGCAAAGCACCAAGGTCCTAGTAGCCCACCCCTGGCCAGTCCATTAGTCAAAGTAGCCCACTCCTGGGCAGTACATTCATTTAGCCAGTCAAAGTCTCTCTTCTCAAATGGAGATTAATTTCCAATCATAAGCAAAGTACATTCATTTGGTCAATCACAGAGCACAAAAAAGTCAAAGGTTTCCCACCCCTCCATCACAACTGAATTACAATACCATCCATTAATGCCAATCACTTTCTCAGAAGGGGCAGGAGAGTACAAAAGGCCATTTAGCCTTAAGCTACAAGGAGGTTAAGATATCATTACAGTGTTCAATGCCCAAGGAGAGTTCCTGTCTTCATCTTGACCTGAGGCAAGTACTCAGTTCCTGGGGAGGCAAAGCCTAACAAAGTCACAATATACATTGCCAGTGTCTTCATCAAGTCACTCTCTGCCTGAAGAATAGTCCTGGGATCTCTGAAAACATCAGCAAGGCCCTCTTCCAGGATTTCTGTAATGATACAACAAGAAAATCCTCCTTAAGGGCTTCTGAATCAATAGCAAGGTTCCAGGACCTCTACAACTGCAGCACTGTCCTTCACAAGCAGGTGAATCTGGCAAAACAACATCAAAACAGACAGACAAAATACCAGTATCAAAGGCATGCCTCCTCAGTTCTTGGCAGCTCTGGGTGGCAGTTCCCAAAAGTCCCTCTGGCCTCCTCTCCTTGGGCCTCTCTCTGCTTCGGCTTCTCTCCAAATTCACAGCTCCTCCCAGTTCAGCCCTCTCTCTTCACATAAACAAATCCATCCCATAAGTGGAATTCACAACCTCTGGGTTGTACCACTTAACCCCTAAACCAAGCCATACAGGGGCATCTTTCAATTCCCTTACCATCACAATAGTTAATTAGCATTTTTCATTTTTTGATGCTGACAATTTGATTTTCTTCTTTTTCTTTTTTAAATAAGATTAACTAATGGCTTATTCATTTCATTGGGTTTATTCCCATAACAACAGTAGCTACTTTTATTTATTATTTAATGGTTTTCCTTCTTTTAGCATTGTTAATTTCTCCTTTGATTTTTGAGATGAGTATTTTGGGGATTATTAATTTGATCTTTTTTTCTAACTTTTTAAATAGCATGCACAATTAATTAATCTGCTATTCCCCTATTTTATTGATGTAAACTTTTGGAGACATAAATTTTCCTTTAAGTAATACATTGGCTGCATTCTACAAATTTTGGTATCTTGTCTCACCATTCTCATTAGTGAACTTATTTGTTGTTTCTTTGATTTGATCTTTGACCCATCATTCTCTTGGAATACAAAATTTAGTTTCCAATTAATTTTAATCTATGCTTCCCTGGTGCCTTACTGAATGTAATTTTTCTTGCATTTATATCTGAAAATGATACATTTATTTCTCCTGTTTTTTTTTAATACTTTTTTTGGTTAGGTATTTAATTCCTGCATACATTGGGAATTTTTGTGAAGATATTATTTACAACTGAAAAAAAATATTACTTCTATACAATTTATCCAATGGTTTAACATACCTAACTATTCCAAAATTCTATCTATCTCCTTAACTTCTTTCTTTTTTTTAATTTTTGGCTAGATTTATCTAGTACTGTGAGGGAAAAGAAGTCTCTCAATATAGTTTTATTAAGTATTTTCTCCTGTACCTCATTTAAATTTCCTAAGAATTTGGATGTTTTGCCAATCTGAACACATATGTTTAATATTCATATTACTCCAATATCTATGACATCTTTTTGAAAAAAAAATATTGCTTTCCTTTATCTCTTTTAATTTTTTTGAGATCATTACTGCTCCCATGCTTTTTTATCTCAACTGAAGGATAATAGATTCTAACTCAGTAGCATTTTTCTTCATGTGAATTTCAGTTTTTGCAAGTGTGTTTCTTGTGAACAATGTAGTTTGGGATTTTGCTTTCTACTCCATTTTGCTATTCATTTCTATTTCATTGATAGATTCATCCCAGTCACACTCACAATTATGATCACTTACCATATTTTTCTCCATTCTCTCTCTCCTCCAAACCGTACTCAAAAGTCTATTTCACTTTTGACCACTGCATCCCTTAATCTCCCCTCCCTTCTATCATTCCCCAACATTCCTGTATCCCATTTTCCTTGTACTTCTCTGTTGGGTAAGATTTCTATACCCCACTGTGTGTGCATATTATTCCTACCTTGAAACAATTCTAATGAGTAAAGTTCAAGAGCTAACCACCACCCACTCATTTTCTTCTGCATTGTAAAAGCTTTGCCATGCAAGGTTTTTCAAGTGATATACTTTTCCACATTCTTCTGCTACCTTCTTTCTTCTCTCATTGCATCTTTCTTTCCCAATCATTTTTTTTAATATCCTGTTTCCTCTAATTTCTAATTGCCCTAATACTGATAGGGTTTTGGGTAGTTACAATGATCACTTCTGGCCTTTTCATCAAAAGTGCAAGAAAGTACTCTATTTCATTAAATATGTATTTTCACCTGTTTTATATAGTCTTCTTGGATAGATAATTGCTGGTTGTAATCCTTACTTATTTGCATTCTGTGATATCATATTCCAAGCCCTAAACTCATTTAATCTAAAAGCTGCTAAATCTTGTGTAATCCTGGCTATGGCTCCACAATATTTGAATTGTTTCTTTCTGATTGTTTGTAATATTACCTATTTTACCTGAAAGCTTGTAATGCCAAGCAAAGGCAATTTCAAAGGTTCAGATTACCAGCATAGTAAACTCCATTTATTCAACAAACATTCACAGAACAGAGAAAGTAAAAATATAGTGTAACTTGTTCCTTTAGCAAGTAAGTTCTCAATTTAATCCAGGTACTATTCCACCTCTAGATAGTACATTCATTTATTCAGTCAAAAGTCTCTTTTCAAATGGAGATTAATCTCCAACCATAAACAAAGTACATTCATTTGGTCAATCACAGAGCACAAAGAAAACTCAAAGGCTTCCCACCCCTGAATCTCAAAAAGGGCAGAAGAACACAAAAGGCCATGCACCTTTAAGTTACAACAAAGTTAAACTCAGCATTGAATACCCAAGGAAAGTTCCTTCTTTCATCTTCACTCAAGGTAAGCCCTCAGCAATCTCAGTTCCTGGGGAGACAAGGTTCAACAAAGCCATAGCTAGTGTCCTCATCAAGTCACTCTCTGCCTTTAGAACAGGCTCAGAACCCCTGAGAGCATCAGCAAGTCCCTCTTCTAGGATTTCTGTGCAGGTACCACAAAAAAATCCTCCTTCAGGGCTTCTGAACCAGCAGCCAGATTCCAGGACCTCTACAACGGCAACACTGTCCTTCACCATCAGGTGAATCTGGCAAAACAACATCAGAAGAGATAGAGATAATACTGGCATCACAGCCATGCCTCCTCAGTTCTTGGCAGTTCCAGGTGGCAGTTCCCAAAAGTCCTGGGCGGTTCCAATGGGCTCTCAGCAGTCTTTCTCTCAGCAACTCAGGCTCCACAAGACTGAATACTGCTCTCCCAAAGTCCTTCTGGACTTCTCCAGGCTTTGGACTCTCTCCCAATTCAAGGCTCCTCACAGTTAAGCCCTCTCTCTTTATGTCAACAAGTCCATCCCACAAGTGGGATTCACAAGCTCTGGGTTTTAACACTCAACTCACAAACCAAGCCAATACAGGGACATCTCCAAATTCCATTACCAATACAAAACTCAAGAGCTTTTATCCTGGGATCTCTTTCAGAAGATGACCAGAAGATTCTATTGATTTAGATTTTCTTCTCTGTTTCCAGTATACCAGTGAAGTTTCTTTGTAATTCTTGAAATATTACGTCTTGTTATTTTAAAAAATCATATCTTTTAGTTAGTCCAACAATTCTTAAATTATCTCTCCTGGTTCCAGGTCAGTATTTCCAATGATATATCTCACATATTCTTCTTTTTTTTTTCATTCTTTTTACTTCATTTTATTGTTTCTTGATGTCTCATGGAGCTTCTACTTCTCCAATTCTAATGTTTAAGGAATTATTTTCTTCAGTGAAATTTTGTTCCTCTTTTCCCATTTGTCCAATTCTGCTTTTTAAGGAATTCTCTCTCACATGGATTTTTGTGTCTCCTTTGTCATTTGGCCAAATCTGTGTTTTTTAGTGTGATTTTGTACCCCTTTTACCATGGTGTTGAATCTCTTTTCTAGGGTGTTATTTTCTTCAGTTTATTTTGTGACTCCTTTGCCAAAGTGTTAATTCCAGTTAACAAGATGTTTTATGATTTTCTAGCATTATTCTCCTGTATCTTCCTAATTTTTCTGATCCCTATTACTTGACTTTTTTTAACTCCTCCATGTTCTGAAACCTATTAGTATTTTACCTTCAGGCTTTGGGTGTAATAGCTTTGACTTTGCTACCTTCTTCTGAGTGTGTCTTGATCTTCCCTATCGCCATAGTAACTTCCCATAGTAAGGATCTTTTTCTCCTATTTTATCACTTTTCCAGCCTATTTGTTGACTTTTAATTCTATGCTAAAGTGGTCCTCTGCTTCTGGAATGGAGAGGGTACAGTTCCAAGCTGCATGTTTTTTGTATAGACATTTTCAAAGATATTTCAGGCACCAAATAAACTTTCAGTTTTTCTATGGTGGTATGATTTAGAGAGAGATGTGTTTACTATTCTTGTGGTCTGTGCTTTTGTCTGTTAGGAACCACAAATAATGCTGGTCTCAGATTCACTATGACCACATGCTTGAGTATGCTAGTGCTCCCCCTCCCCCTGGGACTGAGATGCAGGATTCTGACCTACCTCCAATGCAATGAAACATAGTGCTACACCTGGTGATAGTAAGGGGACCTCTATAATCTCCTTCTGACAAGTTGTCTGATTCCCTTACTGCCTGTGGACTGAAAGGTCTGGAAACTATGAGTACTGCCACTGATTTGGTTGTCCTCAAGGCTTACTGCTGGTATGTTGGGAGTTGGCCCATGCTGGAATGTGCTCCACTCTCACCCTAGGGCAACAACCCTTTCCTGCTAGCCTTTTAAATTGTGTTGGTGTGGAAAACAGTTTCAACTCATCACTTTGTGGATTCTGCAGCTCCAGAACTTGTTTGGGGGCATTCCTCAAAGTTTTTGAAAGGGTTTGGGAGAGAACTGAGATTTCTTGCATTTCCTCCACCATCTTAGCTCTTCCTTCACCTTGAATTTCTTCTATTTATTATTTTCTTTCATAATTTAATTACTTTTTTTTTTACATAAGGTCTCTTATTTAAGTTTTAAAATTCCTTTTGACCGCTTCCTGGAATTCTTCTTGGCCTTGATTCCAATTTGCATTGTTTTATTTGAGACTTTATTTGTACTTGTTTTGACAGTGATGCATTCTTCTGCATTTTTATATTGATCTTCTCTGTCACCATTGAAGAGTTTTTGTAGTGAGGTTCTTTTATTGTTGTTTGCTTGTTTTTTCAGCCTGTTTCTTGACTTTTTACTTTATTTTACATTTTGGTTCTGCTTCACTGCAGCCACAGAGGGACTAGTGGTCCTTTCCATCTTAGAACTGTGTCCTATAACTATGTATAGGCAATTTTAACAGCATTCTAAACACAATGTCAACAAAAAATCTCTTTTCTGACTATATTTCAGATACCCATATTATCTGTGAAATGACAGCTCCCAAAACTGCTGCTGCCAGTGTTGTAACTTCCTCCAAGGCCTGCTGCTTGTGTTGTATAGTATGTGCTAGTGTCTAGGTCAGTCCTCATCCCAGTATCACAGTCCTCTACTGTTCATCTTATTGGTTATTTTGAACAGGATAAAGCTTTTGTTGACTCTGTCATACTAGGTTTTGATTTGAGAGTTATTTAAAATTGTTTGAAGAGGAATATTGGGAGAATTCATATAAATTGGGGCTTCTCTGCCCTATTTGCTCTACTCACCACCCCAACTTTTCATTTCTTTGCCTTTTTGTCTAATTTACAGAATATTTCACAATCTACATTGTGTATTTGACTGTGGAATTTGATACTTAAACATTTTACAAGGAAATCTTAAGCTAAATTCTGAAAGGTGACAGAAAGATACAGAAATTTTTGGTCATCATTAGCTAGAGTTAACAAGAATCATAGCTGCTGTACTCATCATTTTTTGTTTATATGTTTCCATGGATATATACACATTAGAAAATCATATTTAACACTTTTTTAAAAGGCTAACCTAATATTTTATTTGCATTGCCATCAATTGGTGGTGATATGACATAACTTAAATTCAGCTAGGCCTCTCTGTTGTCCACTCTCCCCATTCCCTACTCTATTTTAGAAGCATATATTTTTAATATACTGCTTATCAGGACTTAATTAGATGTTATCAAAGAGAGTCTAGGTAGACAGGAGTGCTCCAGCAACACACTTTCATGTGCTTCATTATAGTCCCAGGAAAATGAAGAAAAAAAACCACCTGGCCTCAGTACACGCCAGCCACCACCACTAGTACTCCAGATCAGTACCAGTAATTTTCAGAACCCCACAGTCTCTAGCTGCCAGTATGTGAGGCCTTAAGGCAGAAAATCAGTGACCAACCCTCTGTTCCCCAGCACAAGAAATTTGAGACAGTACCCACTGTGCTCTAGCAGGAGAGTTCAACTTTAAAATACAATAAACAGGGAAAAAATATGAACAAGAAGCTAAAATGAACATTGCCCATAGAAAATGACTATGCTTACAGAAAAGATCAAAACAGAACTCAGAAGATGGCAACACTGTTTTTATATCTATATCTGAAACCTCAAAGGGGAATATGAATGGGTCTTGAATCTGAAAATTCTTCTTAGAAGAGTTCAAGAAGGATTTCTAAATGTCAAATAAAAGAGGTAGAGAAAATGGGGAAAGAAATGAGAGGTATGCAAGTTAGAGTCAACAGCTTGGAAAAGGATGGACAAAAATTGGCAAAAGGAAAAAAAAATCCTAAAAATGTAGAATTGGACAAATGGAAGAGGAGGTATAAACATTTTCTGAAGAGAAGAACTCTTTAAAAAGTAGAACTGGACATTCACATAAGACAATAGAAATTTAAAAAGAAGAATTGACCAAATGGAAAAAGAGGCACAAAAGGTAACTGAAGAAAATAATCCCTTAAAATTAGAATAGGGCAAGTGGATTTTAATGACTATATGTGACATCAAAAATCAATTGGAGTGAGGTGGGGTGGTCGAGCCAAGATGGCAGAGTAAAGGCAGAGATTTGCTAGAGCTCTATCCTGAACCTCTCAAAATACCTGTAAAAATGACTACAAATTCTAGAACAACAGAACCCACAAAATGACAGACTAAAAAAAATATTTCCAGGCCAAGATAGCCTGGAAGGTCAATGGGAAAGTTCTGTTCCACTAGTCTGAGAGAAGACTGCAGTGCAGCAAGGGCTGCACCAGCACAGACAGGCTACAGCAGGCTTCAGAGCCCTTAATCACTGACAGTGGTGGTAGTTTCCAGACTTCTCAATCTAGAAATGCCAAAGATGACTTAGAAGGTCAGTAAGAAAGATCTGGCAGATGTGGGTGAGACAGGAGCATGATATGGTCCCATCACCAGGGTGGCAGCAACAGAAGTGCCCATGGCTGTTTCCAGAGCTATAAGCCTACTGATGGTATAGGCTAATCAGAAGGGGATTCCCGGGATCTCTGCTAGCACTGAGGCAGGATTCTCTTGCTTTGCCAGGGCTTGGATCTGGGTGGCAGAGCAGGGTGGCCATCCTGGTTTGAGGAGGAGTGCTGGCATGATGGAGCTTGTAGTGGCAGTAGAGAGATAATCCTCAAAATTTCAAGGCAGAAGAGTGCTTGTGTTTATTCACAGGCTAAAAACAAGCCAGAAGAGGAGTAGACATATTTCCTTTGATCATACCACCTTGGAAGAAATGAAAATTTACAGGTCCCTCTCTATGAAAAAGCTACAAAAATCCTCTGAAATTTGGGACAATACACCCTCAACACTGGAAGCAGAATGCTACCTTAGCAAAGAGCTAAGAATCAAGAAATGTGTTCAGGAAATGAGCAAACAGTGAGAAAAATCAGACTAAAAAAATCATATTTTGATGACAAAAAAAAGCAAAATTTACAACCCTAAAAAGTCAAAATACTAAAAGCTCCTAGATCTAAAGTGTGCAAGAAAAATATGAATTTCTCACAGGTCATGGAAAAGCTCAAAAAGAATTTTGAAAATCAAATAAGAGAAGTAGAGGGAAAATTGGGAAAGTAAATGAGAGTTATGCAAGAAAAAAAGTGAAAAGCAAGTGATCAGTTTGCTAAAGGAGGGCCCCCCCAAAATACTAAAGAAATTAACATCTTAAAAATACACTAACCCAAATGGCAAAAGAGGTCCAAAAAGTCAATGAGAAGAATGCCTTAAAAAGCAGAATTGGACAAAAGAGAAAGGATGTTCAAAAACTCACTGATGAAAATAATTCCTTAAAAATTAGAATGGAGCAAATGGAAGCTAATAACTTTATGAAAAATCAAGAAACTATAAAACAAAACCTAAAAAATGAAAAAAAAATAGAAGACAGCATGAAATATTCCATTGCAAAACCAACTGACCTGGAAAATAGATGCAGAAGAGATCATTTAAAAATTGCTGAATCCCCGAAAGCCACAATAAAAAAAGAACCTGGAAATCATCTTTCAAGAAATTATGAATCAAAACTATTCTGATATTCTAGAAATAATTGCACAAAATAGAATTTGAAAGAATCCACCAATCACCTCCTGAAAGAATTAACAAAAGGAAAAGCCCTAGAAATATTATAGCCAAATTCCAGAGTTCCTAGGTCAAGCAAAAAAATATTGTAAGCAATCAGAAAGAAACAATTTAAGTATAATAGAAACACAATCAAGTTTACATGAGATTTAGGAGCTCTAAGTCTAAATAACTTGAAATATGATATTCCAGAGGGCAAAGGAAATGGGATTAAAACCAAGAACCACTTGCCCAGCAAAACTGAGTATAATACTTCAGAGGGGGGGTTAGAAATTCAATGAAATACAGGTCTTTCAAGCATTCTTGATAAAAAGACAAGAGCTGAATAGGAAATTTGATTTCCAAATACAAGAAACAAGAGAAGCATAAAAAAGTAAACGGTAAAGAGAAGTTACAAGGATTTTACTAAAGTTGCAATGTTTACATTCCTACATGGACAAATGATATTTGTAACCCATGAGACCTTTCTGAATATTAATCTATCTGTCTGTCTATCTATGTATCTATCTATGTATCTATCTATCTATCTATCTGTATTTATCTATCTATATCTGCCTATCTATATCCATCTCTCTCTATATCTATATCTATATGTCTATATACATATGCATGTATGTATATATATATATATATACATATACATATATATATATATGTATTTATAAAGAGAGAGAAGGAGAAAGAGAGAGAGAGAGAGAGAGAGAGAGAGAGAGAGAGAGAGAGAGAGAGAAAGGGTTGAGATGAATATGAAGGGATGTTTTCTAAAAAAAAATTAAAGTAAAGGAAAAGAGAGGATTATACTGGTAAATGGGGAAAGGGAGTGGTAGAATGGGGTAAGTTATCCCACATAAAAGAGGCAAGAAAAAGCTTTTAAAATGGCAGGGGAAGAGGGGGAAGGTGAGAAGGAATGAGTGAACTTGACTCTCATCAGATTTGGCTTAAGGTGGGAATAACACACATTCAATTGGGTATGGAAATTTATCTTACCCTACAGGGAAGTAAGGGAGAAAGGGAAAAGAAGGGGAATATTAGAAAGGAATGTGAAAGGGAGGAGAGGATAATCAGAAGCAAACCCTTTTGAAAAGGGACAAGGTCAAAAGAGAGAATAGAATAAATAGGGGGAGGTGGGATAAGATGGAAGACAATATAGTTAGCTTTTCACAACATGATTCTTACAGAAGTGTTTTGCATGACCACACATGTATAAGCTATATCAAATCATTTGGCTTCTCAATGAGGGTGGGGTTGGAGGAAGGGAGAGAATGTGCAATGCGAAGTTTCAAAAACAAATATTAAAAATTGATTTTACATGAAAATGGGAAATAAGATATACAGGCAATGGGGTATAGAAATCTATCTTCCCTACAGGAAAATGGAAGGCAAAAGGATAAGAGAAGCAGTGGGGGTGGGGGGTTGATAGAAGTGAGGGCAGATTGTGAGAAGGGTAATCAGAATGCTTGCTTTCTTGAGCTGGAAAGAGGGGAAAGATGGGGAGAAAATTTGCAACTCAAAATCTTGTGGGAGTGAATATAGAAAACTAAAAATAAATTAATCAAAATAAAAAGAGCTAAAAGATAGATAATGTGTAGTAATATCTGATGAAGGCACTGAGAAGTTAAGAACTTTGGACATTTGTCTGTGCTTCACAATGTGGCTCCACTCTTATATGAATTATATTATTTGTTATTGTATGTGTCTGAGTTATAAGTCAGGCCCTTTCTCTCCTGTTCATATCTTTTCCATTGCTTTTACAATAAAGCTTTACATTAAAAAAAAAACAACCTCCCTTTATCACCGCCACCACCACCATAACAACAAAATCAGTTAAACAAAAAATGACTAACGATTTAAGACCTAAGAAGTCCACCCTACTTGGAGATCTGTGCCTTGGTTTTCACATTGGAGTTTGGATCATAAGAGTTATAGTCATTAATTTTATTCATTGCTAAGGTTTAGGATTCTTTGTTAAGGAATGTGTTCATGTCTCATTACATGAGTCTTTACATGAATCCTTAGTCATTGGACCTATTCAAAACTATCTTCCTCCAAGAATTTACTGCTCCCATATTTCTTTACTACTATTACATCCTTTCATATAACTGATTCCCTAATGTTCAGGCACTCACATAATTACAATGTGACTCTTAGGTCATTGATGATTAGCTTTAGATAATTTTAGGTATGTCTATTCAAAATATTTTATGTTATCTGATAATATTTTAACAATGATATGCTGAAGCACCCTCAGAATATTTATATTTTATTAAATGTCTAAACATTAAATGATTTATGCAATCTTGAAAAAAGATTGCATAAACTTACAAGGAAAATGAGTTGTAAAGGATTCCTGTTCACATTCAAGCTAACTGATTTACTCTGGCTAAAAAAGTCACATTATGCCCTACAAGATACATGCTCACATACGGCTTGTAAGGCCCATCTTTTTCACTTCTGAGTGAAGAACTTTTGACTAAATCATATAGCTTATTGAGTGATTGAAGGCTTGAGGTGTGGGATAGATAGATAGATAGATAGATAGATAGATAGATAGATAGATAGATGATAGATAGATGGATGGCTAGATGGATGGATGGATGGATGGATGGATAGATAGATAGATAGATAAGCTATAATGAAAAAGTTGCTTTAGACTAATTAACATTAAATAACAATACAAAATTACTTTATAGTGGCCAAGACCCTGGTGGAATTAGGAATTCCTTATACTAATACAAGTATGAGATACTAGATCTATGCTTTAGTGGTATCAGTGAGAATGAAAAGGAAGGAAAGCAGAATTGTGAGAGACAAAACTCTGTTCCTTCCTTTATACATTTAAAAATAATCTCATTTGAGTAGAGGGTATTATTTCCTTTCCTTAATGCTTTTGTTAAGTAGGTACATTTTGCTAATTGTCTTATTTACTGTTCAGCTGGAGGGATGGGAGAAGGGTAGGGGTTGAGACACAGAGAGATGAATCATTTCTCAGGGTTAGTTTACGACTGAGTTAAGGTCTGAATCTAAATATTCTAATTCCACAGCTTTGGTATTTGAAGATAATGCTTTTTATCATTTTACCTACAAAACTTCCCCAAGCTGTTCCTCAGATGTTTTCATATTAGTGATCAACTTATTTTTCAGTCAGATATTACTAAATCCCAAATGATTTAACCTTGTATCTTATGTTCTAAGTTATTTTGTGAGGGAAGATAAATAGGGAGGTAGTGGGAGTATGAGAGATAATTTACATTATATATATATATATTACATTATACATTATACAGCTACATATCTCTCTTAGAAACACATTTGGATTCTTACTCATTTATAAGTGCTTCTGGAACTTGCCTGGAGTGAATATTCTGTAGATCTTACTAGAAGAGAATGAAGGGCTGAATCTAACAAGATAAAATGTAATAGGAATAAATGTCAAGTCCTACACATTTGTTTAAATATTCTATACAAGAATAGAAGCAGCAGAGAATTAATTTATGTAGGAAAATATTTTCCCCCAATAGGGCTTTTAGTTGGCTGCAGATTCAGTATGAGTCAACAATGCAATGTAGCCATTAACAAACTGAAGCCATTTGAGGTTCCAGGAATTGTAATAATTTGTTTTCAGGTTTAAAGTATATCTTACATACATTATCTTTTTTATTTTTATGCAACAACATTTAAGGTGTGTCCTACAGGTATTAGCATTAGTATTTTATAGATAAGGAAATTGAGACTCAAAGAACTTGTGTGATCTCATATTTTTCCAGCAAATAAATTGTAGAGATAAAATTCAAAACCAAGGCTCTACTAAGTATAAGTTCAATATTTTTTTTTTACTGCCAAAGTGATCAGAATCAATATAATTTAGTGGAAAGAGATATAGAGCTAGGAAATCTGAGATAAAGTTCAAAGTCTATTATAATATGTATTTAACTTCTCTAAGACTCATATTTCTTATCCCCATGGGAGCCAGCAAACACAAGTTCCTCAAGGACTTGGGTTTAAATTGTGGATTGTAGAATATGATAAAAAGAAAAAAAAATACTTTACTTCATTTGTATTCAGTGCAAATGCCAGAAAGTATATGGGAATATCTAAATTAAATCTTTTATGTAAAGTTCTATGCTTGCTTTTAAACTAATAGAAAAAATAAGTATAAAAAGCCTGCATGGTTTTCCATATTCTTGATTTACATATTATTTGTTGGACTGCTTTCAATCAAAACTACCATTTTCCAGTTTATATAGATTCTCATTTTAAAATGTGTTTAATCATAAACTATTAAAGGCAGAAGTTAAAGTATTTTCATAGAGCTTTATCCAATACCCAAAAACAAATGAAGAAAAAAAAACAAAATGAAATAACTTTTTTCATTTAAAAAAATTTACTACTGAATGTTTGAAATATATTAAACCAAGTAATTTTCTGAGTTCTTTTAGTTTTCAACATCGATTTTCACAAGATTTTGAGTTCCAAATTTTGTCACCATGTTTCCCCTACGTCCACCCCAAGATGGCAAACATAATGATTGCCCCTTCCTCAAGGCTGCCTCTCTTCTATCTCCCCTTTCTACCCTCTTACCCACATCCTCTTACTTTCTTATACAGCAAGATGTATTTCTATATGCCATTGCCTGTATATTTTATTTCCCAGTTGCATGTAAAGAGAATTTTTTTAGCATTTGTTTTTAAAACTTTGAATTACAGACTCTCCCTTCTTTCCTACACATCCACTATCATTGAAAAGGCAAGCAAATCAATATAAGTTATACATATATAGTAATGTAAAACATTTCCATGGTAGTCATATTGAAAAAAACTGACTATATTTCCCTCCAAATTACCCTGCCTCCTATTTATTCTGTTTTCTCCTTTGACCCTGTCCCTTTTCAAAAATGATTGCTTCTGACTACCCCTCCAACCATATGCTGTCCCTTCTATCATCCCCTTTCTTATCTTCTTCCCCCCCCCCCCCTACTTTTTCGTAGGGTAAGGTACTCAATTGAGTTTGTGTGCTGTTCTCTTCTTAAGCCAAATCCATTGAGAACAAGGTTGACTCATTCCCTTTTACCCCCCTGCTGCTATAAAAACTTTATCTTGCCTCTTTTATGTGAGATAATGTACTCTCTACCTTCTCTCCCTTTCTTTTTCTCACAACATATTCCTCTCTCGCCTCTTAATTTTATTTTTAGACATCATCCCCTCATATTCAACTCACCCTGTGCCCTCTGTGTATTCATACACACACAGACACACAGACACAGACACACACACAGACACACACACTTATTCTTGTACTTGAAAGTCAGATTTTTCTGTTCAGCTCAGCTCTTTACATCAAGAATGCATGAAAGCACACTATTTCATTGAATATCCATATTTTCCCCTGATGTATTATACTCAGTTGTTCTGGTTAGGTGATTCTTGGTCTAGCTCCTTTGAACTCCAGAATATCATATCCTAAGCCCTTAGATCCCTTAATGTAGAAACTGTTAGGTCTTGTGTTATCTTGATTACATTTCCACAATACTCAAATTGTTTCTTCCTTGCTGTTTGTATTATTTTCTCCTTGAAGTGGGAACTCTGGAATTTGGCTACAATATATCTAGGAGTTTTCTTCTGGGGATCTTTTTTCAAGAGTCAATTGGTGAATACTTTCAATTTCTGTTTTATCCTCTGTTTCTAGAATATCAGGGTAGTTTTTCTTAATCATTTCTTGAAAGATGATGAAGTATAGGCTCTTTTTTGATCATGGTTTCAGGTACTCCCATAATTTTTAAATTATCTCTCCTGGATCTATTTTCCAGGTCAGCTGTTTTTTCAATGAGATATTTCACATTGTCTATTTTTTCATTCTTTTGGATCTGTTTTATAATATCTTGATTTCTCATAAAGTCATTAACTTCCATTTTCTCTAGTCTAATTTTGAAGGAATTATTTTCTTCAGTGAGCTCCTGGACTTCCTTTTCCTCAATTATATTTTTTAAGGCATTCTTCTCTTCATTGGCTTTTTGGACCTCTTTTGCCATTTGAGCTACTTTATTTTTTAAGGTGAAATTGCCTTCAGTATTTTTTGGCGGGTCTACTTTAAGAAACTGTTGAATCATTTTTCATGATGTTCTTGCATTACTCTCATTTCTCTTCCCAATTTTTCCTCTACTTCTCTTACTTGATTTTAAAAATCCTTTATGAGCTCCTCCATAGCCTGTGAAGAATTCATATTTTTCTTAAAGGGTTTTGATGCAGGACTTTGACTTCATTGTCTTCTGGTTATATGTTTCAATCTTTTATGCCACCCAAAATAAAAGATTCTATACACTCTGATTTTTTTAAATCTATTTGGTCTTTTTCCCAGACAATCATTTGAGTTTTGAGCCCTTTGCCCTGGTGGATCTGCTTCAAGAGTGGAGAGTGCTGTGTCCTGAATTTCTGGGATTTTGTGCTTTTGTTGTCAAAGGCACTTCAAGGTAACTACCTCAGAACTGTGAGGAGGAAAGCTCTGCCACCCCAGTACTCCTTCTCACCCCAGGAATGCTACCCATGACTGTACCAGCACAGACCAGCAGAACAGAATGGATGGAGCAGAATTCAAAGGATCAAATCACTGGCAGTTGTGGTAGTTGTCAGACTTTTTGTCACATAAATGTACTTTTTATCACATAAATCACTGTGGGGGAACTCTGTTGGAACTAGATAAGAGAAGAGTGGGGTCTGGCCCCTGCAACTCAGGAGGCAGAAGTTGTGGAGGTTGTAGCTGCTGCCACATCAGCTACTTCCTGAGTTCCAGGCCTACAATGGTGGGGGGACCAACTTACTGAATAGAGGTGATTGTAAAAATCTCTTTCCTAGAGCTGAGGCAGGATTCTCTTGCTTTTCCCTGCTTGAAACCAGGTGGCACTTTTCATTGGCAGTGCTGGGATGAGGAGCACTAGGGTGGTAGAGTTTGTTGAGGGTGTGAAGAAGCAGTCCTGCTCACAGTTCTGAAGCAGGTACCTAGAAGAAGCTCTGACCACAGATGAACAAAAGACCAGAAATTTGAGACACAGAACTCTCTACTGTGGAAGCAGAGTTCTAATGTGGCAAAAAGTTCAAAAGTCAAGTATTTGGCTGGCAAAATGAGCAAACAGAGGAAGCAAAATCAAACTATGGAATTGTTTCTGGTGACAATGATGATCAAAACATAGAAACAGAGGAAGATGACAAAGTCAAAACTGCTGCATCAAAAGCCTCCAATAAAAATATGAAGTGTCTGCAGGCCATGGAAGAATTCAAGAAGGATTTTGAAAATCAAATAGGAGAAGTAGAGGAAATATTGGGAAGAGAAATGAGAAAGATAAAAGAAAATCATGAAAAATGAGTTAACAGCTTGCTAAAGGAGATGCAAAATAATTCTGAAGAAAATACCCTAAAAAGAGACTAACCCAAGTGGCAAAAGAGGTCCAAAAGCCAATGAGGAAAAGAATGCCTTAAAAAGTAGAATTGGCCAGACGGAAAAGGAGCTCTATAAGCTCACTGAAGAAAAATAATTCTTTCAAAATTAGAAAAAGAATGAAAAAATAGAAGGCAATGAGACATATCTCACTGGAAAAACAACTGACCTGGAAAATTGGTCGAGGAGAGATAATTTAAAAATTGTTGGACTACTTGAAGGCCATGATCAAAAAAGAACCTATACATCATCTTTCAAGAAATTATCAAGGAAAACTGTCATGATGTTCTAGAACCACAGGGTAAAATAGAAATTGAAAAAATATGCCAATCACGTCTTAAACAAGATTCAAAAAAGAAAACTCCTAGGAATATTGTAGCCAAATTCCAGAGTTCCTAGGTCAAGGAGAAAATATTACAAGGTGTCAGGAAGAAACAATTTGAATATTGTGGAAACACAATGAGGATAACAAAAGATCTAGAGACTTGTACATTAAGGAACTGAAGGGCTTTAAATATGATTTTCCAGCCAGTCAAAGGAGCTAGGATTAAAACCAAGAATCACCTACTGAGCAAAACTGAGTATAATGATTCAGGGAAAATATTGACATTAAATGAAGTAGAGGACTTTCAAGCATTCTTGATGAAAAGACCAGAGCTGAACAAAATATTGACTTTCAAATACAAGAAGCAAGAGAAGTATGGAAAGGGAAATCATAAGGAACTTGTTAAAATTGAACTGTATACATTCCTATATGGAATGATAATATTTGTAACTCATGAGACTTTTCTCAGTATGAGGACTGTTGAAGGGCATCTATATGTATATGTATATCCATATATACACACATATACATATAGATTTATGTACATATATGTATGTATAGGTGGGTGTATGTGTGTCTATATATGTGTGTATATGTTTGTACATATATACATAGAAAGAGGGCACCAGACCAGTTGAATATGAAGGTATGATATCTAAAAGTAAAATTAAGAGGTGAGAGAGGAATATACTGGGAGAAGGAGAAAGAGAAAGACAGACTAGGATAAATTATCTCATATAAAAGAGGCAAGAGACAGCTATTACACTGGAGAGAAACAACAGGTAGGTGAAATAGGATGAGTCAACCATACTCTCATTGGATTTGGCTTAAGGAATGAATAAGATACACAGCCAATTGGACATCTTACCCTACAGGAAAGTAGGGGTGAAGAGGACAGGATTGGGAGGTGATAGAAGCAAGGGCAGACTGGGAGGAGTGGGTAGTCAGAAAGAAACAATTTTGAAAATGGATAGGTTCAAAGGAGAAAATAGCACAGATGGAGGGTAGGATAGGATGGAGGGAACTATAATTAGTCTTCTACAACATGACTATTATGGAAATGTTCTTCATAACTATGCATGTATTACCTATATTGAATTGCTTATATTTCCAGTGGGGGTGGATGATGAGGGAAGAAGCAAAAGCCTCAGAAACTCAAAGTTTTAAAAATGAATGTTAAAATATTATTGCTACTTGCAACCAGGAAATAAGACATACATGCCATGTGGTATAGAAATCCCTCTTGCTTTACAAGAAAATAAGAGGTAAGGTGGTATGGGTAGGGATGGGGGTATATATGAGAGAGCATACTCGGGGAAGGAGTAAACAGTATGCTTGCCATCTTGGGGTGGGAGGTAGGTGAGAGATAGGAAAAAAGTTTGGAACTCAACATCTTGTGTAAATGAAAGTTGAAAACTAAAAATTAATAAATTCTGAAGTAGTGAAAATGAAGCATCTTTGATAGCATTAATTTTAGCACAACTTTTTTCTCATTGGATTGACATCATATCTGTATCGACAAATTCAAACTTCCTTTCTCTTGGTGAGTGAACTGATATTTGCACCTGAAGTTCTAGCTAGAAATTTCATGGGTCCTATTTGATATGGGCTTGTTGCAAACTTTTCATGAATTCTAATGTCAGTTTTAGATATTTTGCTTTTTTAATGTCATTTCATTGGATGAACATATTAATAAGAACATATGTATTCATGTATATATGTCCAGGGCCTATACAGATCTGTTCTTGATCAGGGCCCAGGGAGGAAGGTCCAATAGTCTTTTTGGCTTTAGTGTTACCTGTGTGTCTAATTTCAAGGTAATGAAAGATTAGTAAAAGAATAATATATTTGTGAAGCTAATGTATGTTTAATAATAAATAATGTAGAACTATTATATTCATAACATATAACTAAAATAATCAACAATATGTAACTATTATTACTGATTCCTCAAGAAAATAGATCTCCACTTGATTAATCCAATGTTACTTGTAAAAACTTGTTAGAAGATGAGACAAAATAAATTTTCTTGTTTAATTGACTTTTCATGATCACATTTGGGATTTTCTAGTAAAAAGATACTAGAGAGGTGTCATTTCCTTCTCCATTTCATTTTATGGATGAGGAAACTCAGGCAAATATTGGTCTATTTTTAAATATTGGTCCCTAAACGTGATTATGTGACTGATTGTCAGTGATTATTTCCATAACACACCAAGGGGCAGGATAGAAATATAAACCTGTGTATGCCAAAGTAGGATACCTCAACTTTAAGGTTGTCTCCAGTATAGCATGTGTGTCCTCTAGGTGAGTCTTGGTATGTCTGCTCTTGTATTAGTCCTATAAAATTGCTATGGCGATCACAGGGTGATCACAGTTAATATTTGTGCATAATATCCAATTGTGAAAACATAAATTTACTAGCACCCTCCTTTACAATTGAATTAAATATATTTTGTCTTTAATTCTATTGAATATGTTATTCTCAACCCTGCTCTACCTCTGAAGTTCAAGTAATATGCCTGTAATGTCAAGCAAAAAAGTACTTAGGACTTTGTTTCAGATATTTAACTATTTCTCACCTTGTTTCAGTTCAAGTTGTTTTGGAGTCTTGCCCATGATTATATCAAGTCTTTGTTAAGAAACACAACTTGTGAACCCCACAGTGGGAGGAACTTACTGATGCAACTGGAATGGGCAGAACAGGGAGGAACTAATGACGATATATAAGGAGAAGCCCAAGCTAGGAAAGAGCAGAAGTGAGAAAGGGAACTTTGTGGTGTCCAGGCACTCTCTTTGTCTGTTCTGTTTGTGTTGATTTTTTTTGGGGATACTTTGTGCAGAAGCCATGGGACCTTAGTGGAAGCCCTGAAAGAGGATTTTCTCATTGTCTGTTTACAGAAGTCCTACAGGAGGGTTTCAGAGGTTCTGGGACTATACTGATGATGGTTGTTAAGTTCTCAGACTTTATTTGTGCATCCGTGTTGATTTCAAGGCAGAAAGTGAATTGATGAGAATGCCAGCAATGTGGATGAATGTTATTGTGCCTTTGTTAAGCTTTGTCTTCCCAGGAACAGAAACTGTACAAAATGTAAACCCCATGACAGCAGGTACTAAATGTATTTTTGTTTCTGCAATTCTAGTGATTTATATGGAATTGACAATGTTTCTATGTGTCCCCAGTTAAGACTCCTGTTTTCCTTGTTTGCTTGGTGTTCACTGGCTTCTCTAATTTTCTCTTACTTTGGGTGAATATATATATTTGCTCCTCTAAGACAATTGCCTTACCAGAATGGTTCAACAATGATCCTCAAATATACCAGGTGATGAAAGTGTTGGGTACCATAACTAGTGATATATCCACTTAAAGAAAATGGGCCAGGCATCAACTAATATTCAGTGGCATATCTTGTTCTACCTATATAGCCAAAGAAAGGCAATGTGGATGGACCCCAGTTTCAACAAGGAATATCTACAGATTTTATCATTTGCTTATTAATGCCATACTATAAATATTACTACATATTGCCAAAAGTACTTCAAATTCATTATGTTTAATAATTATATGACTGTTGTAGTGGGTGCAAAGTCAAGATGGCAGAGTAAAAGCAAGGAATAATGAGTTCTCCAACAGATTTCTTCAGATACCTCTAAGGGGTGAATCTGAGCAGATTTTGGAGTGGCAGAATCCACAAAGAGACAAAGTTTTGCAGATTTTCAGCCCAAGTCTGCCTGGGGGCTTGACAAGAAAGATCTGTTGCATCAGATGGGAAAAGAACAAAGAGCAGGTGAACTGCACCAGCACAGACACAGTCATAGCAGAGCCAGAGCAGGTCCCACTGGATTGAATCAATAGCAACAGTGCTGATTCCCAGACTTCTCAGAGCATGATAGGGGTCTGTCAGAAATGGGTGAGAGAGAGGTGCAGTCCTATGTGGGGCCTGTGGCAGTGGTGTTGTGTGGAAAAATGTGAGGTGAGACCCAGTTATAAATTTAATGTGGATTTATTGAAGTGTGAGTCTGTTCAGAGTGAAGACTCAAATCAAACATCCCCGAGTAGGGGCAGAGCCAGAGTATTTAAAGGCAAAAAACCACAAGGTAATGGTCTGATCTATTCAAAAGCAGGAACTTACAGAATGAAAGACAAGTGATTAAGATAATACTTAATTTGGGACGTTATATGGAATATGGACTATAGTTAAGATTTGATTTTCCAGAACAGGATGTGTGACTATGCCTCGGACAGTTTCCTAGATGTATGCCTTGGGCAGTGGTTGGACTTCACTTCTGTGATGAAGAGAGAAAAAAAAATAGTGGGGACTGGGACAAGATGGAGGGTGACTCGAAACCCAGTACAACATTCCTCACTTCTTTTTGTCAAGAGTAAAACTCTTGACTCACATTCATGCCTTTTACTCACAATTGGTGCCTGGTAGCAGAGTGATGGAGACATTGTCATTGTGGGCAGAAAGCATCTCATGTAGGGGCTAATACCTAGTTTCCCTTATAGGGCCTATAGGGATTGATTCCTAAGTTCCCTTACTAGGATAAACTTGGCCAAAAACAAACATGGGCCTAGAGGGAGGGCCAGGCCAATAAAATATCAGGGCTTGGGGCAGATTTTTTAGGATCCCATCATTCCCCCCTCAAAGAGAAGGAGCCCAGATTTATTTGGGAGAAGGGGCATAGGTCTCAGATTCTGTAGTTTCTTCAGGCTGAAAAGGGAATTAGAACTGTCCTTGTCTCAGTGGGTCCCAAGGAGGAAGTTGACTGGAACCCAGCATAGATCACATCCAGGGGATAATGGGTGAGTATAGACTGGTATCCACTATTTGCTGCCAGGTGCAGGTGAATTGGCCTGTTATCAGAGAGACACAAGTCTGACAGACAAATTTAATATACATGGTTCAAGATATAAGGAGAAAGACATATATAACAGGCAGTTGATTAGTCTAAGTAGCTTTTTACTAAACTATTTAGGCCATAGAAAGAAATATAATTTTAAGCTGAATAGCTTGGAAATCACACACTTTAGTAGCTCAGATGTATCACAACCTTAGTATATTGGTTAATGATTAACTTGTGTGTGTACTTTTGCTTTATAAGCTTCTTTTCTCATGTCATTCAGAAAAAAAAATGTTCTACCCCAGTGATTTAACCTTTTACTTGATTATGCAGGCAGGCAGAAGACAAGCCTGTGTATTAATTTACCCAGTTGTTTGGGATATGGAATGACAGACATTCAGATTGAAAAAAAAGCAACATTTCGTATACTTATATGTACTGACCACTTGCTCTAATTAGAGAAATTTGTCATAAAAGGAAAATGCAGGGACACGCCAGATATGCCAGAATAGAGCATCCTTAGCTCTGTTTGAATTCAGATAAGAGTTACTTTAATTAAATCTCATAGCCAGACTCAGGAACAGCCAGGTGAAAAACATTCCTTTTCAAAGGAAGACAATGGGGAAACTGAGCCAGGAAGGTCCCATTTTATATTGAGGCTAAAATTTCCCTCTTGGCTTTTCCAAAAAGCAAACCTTGTAACAGGATTCCCTCTGAATAGCTTGTGGCATTTTCTCAGATACTGATTTAGTGCAGACAACTATATATAAATCCAAATTCCAAATGAAACTAGTTGCAGTCCCAATATCTTTTACCTCAAATGGTAAGTCTCACCAATCACAGTTTAGGGCTTGATACAATTGCTTTTACTCTTACGGAGTTTCTACAAGCAGTAAAAGTTTACCATGACTTACATGCATAAGAGATTTCTCAGTAAGTCAGGTTCACTTTTCAGGAACTCCATAACCCAAACAAGCTTTTATTTTTCTTCGGGCAGATGATCTTGCCCACCAGGTGGTTTCTGTGGGACTGGCAACTTTACAAATAAGGAGAAAACAATAGGGACCCCAAAGGAGGCACTGATAACAACCCCCACTTCTTCTTGTCAGGAGTGAAAACCTTGACTCAGAAGTGGGACTTGTTCTTCCCTATGATATTCTTCATTTGGACTGATGAAAACCATATACTTTATGTGTGACAAGTCCCCGATATCAATACTGATTTTTTTTTCCCTTGCCAGGATGACTTTCAGGCTTCCCATATTTTATTTTTAGCATGCCAGTATGTGGTAGCTGGTACATGTTGACTCTGGTCACCCCCTATAGCCTACATGGGGGCAAGCTTGGCCATCTTCCTAACAGAGGGGAGTAGGGAGTGTCTACACCATGTCCGTCTTTAGAGCTTCTGTGGGATCAATTTTAGGTTTTAACATTATAACCGTTGCCCAAATAACTTAGTTAACAGTCTTACAAGTTTAAACAATCTTAATTGAAACTTCTTTTTAAACAAGGATAGACTTGGAAGCACATGACTTTTCAAAGTACAGTACTCCAAAATATTACAAGAGAAACTGCATCTCTTACAACATAGATAATACAAATATTTACCAGTAACAGTATCATGATTAATTACCATGTTCTAAAATTTGTTCTCTAAAATTAAAACCAATTAAATACCAATCTGGTGACCTTAAAATTCCACATGAACTTGCACGGCACTAAAGGTTTCTTGGTGTTACACAACCAATCAACTTATCACTAGAAATCAATTACATTCTGGAATCTCACATAGATAGTGAATGTGGTGATCCATAAACCTTCAAATCAACATGAATTCATCCCTAGATGAAGCAAGCTTGAAAACCACTTCCCTTTATTTTTTGTTCTTTAATGTTTCTCATTTGCTCAATAAGAATTCTACAAAATGTATTTTCAATTCACCTTGCACAAAGAATTATTGATTTCATCATTACTGAAGTGAAAACTATAACTTTAAATCACTGTTTATTTCCAGAATATCCAAAAAGTTACTACCTATTTATGATACAAATATAACAGCTTTAAATTATCAGATTTTACAACATAAAAATTCAAATCACATGCAACCCAATCCAGATTAAAATTACTGCAACCTCCTTTTTAACTGCAGTAAAGGTGTAAACATCTAGTGAAAAGATTATATATATAGTACAGAAATATAATAATAACACAAAGTATAAGAAGACATTAACTGCATTACCAAATCACATATAATATTACTGATCTTACCAAGTGCAGAGGCTTGTTTACTTCTTAGCTCATTTTCTCCTCTCCTTTTTCCATCTCCCCACAGTTTCAGAGCCTGGTTGTAGGGGTGCTCAATTTGAGAAGGAACCTTGTGTGGGGAAGACTACAAACTGGGGAGCCAGGAGGTATTCAGGGAACTTGGAGGAGAAAGTCCAGGTTCCAGTGTTGTGAGAGCAAGGACTGGGGGTTTGGAAAGGAGAGGTTCATCTGCTTACCTAAAGGAATGAGCTTCAGGGTGCCCAGGTACCTAGGGCTGTTGCTAATTGGGGCCCCGATGTAACTGCTGTGCCTCCCCCTCTGTTCCTTTCACCAGATGGGGGAGTTTAACTCAAATTCCCTACTATTTTCCTAACTTTTCACTGCAGCCCTAGCTCAGTCAGAACCAGGGTGACAGGGAGAAGGCATTGTAACCCTAGCCTCATCAAAGGTAGAACTACAAGGAGGAGAATCCTAGTCGGTGTTTTTTTTTTCTTTTTTTACCTTTTGCTCAAGTAAACTTCACTCAGGTATTTACTCCTTTAAGAATTTCTTTGAAAGTGAGAGCTTCAAACTTTCCAGTAAAGGTGAGTGGGCCCCTGGAAAAGATCCTAGTCCCCTATTCTCCATACTGGAGAGCTCAAAGTTTCATTTCTGAGGTATCTCTTTTACAGGTCTATGCATTTTCCCAATTTATCTTAGTGTCAAATACTAACCAGAATAAATTTAATTATTTGGATCTATATTCCCAATGATATTACACAGTTCTTTGTCTGTGACCCAGGAAAGGGTTAAGTACTAGTTCTATTTCAGCTTTGAAACCTGTTTCTCTTTGATCAGTGAAGTGATCCTTTTTCTCTTAGATAAATCTTAAGGGAGAAGTTTCCCTTTTTCCCTTTTCTTTTCCATCTGTCTTTCTGCCTCCAAAAATTTGGCCAGAGTCCAAGGAAGCAGAAAGAGAGATTTTTGTTTTTCTGTCAACAACCTTTCTTTAAGAGACCATCAATCTTTCTATCCCGGGTACAGTATTTCTTTTTTGACTAGCTGCATTATTAATCTTCCAAGGTGGCAGGCTCAAGTATTTTTACACAGACACAGAGCAGACAGGTAGACATAAACCAAACAGATACAGGGTGGTCAAAGCACCTAGACAAGGAGAAACATGACATATAACAACATACAGCAGATAGACATGGTAAAACAGGTGCATAAATGAAACAGATACAGAGTGCTCAAGGCACCTGGACAAGGGGATACATAACCAGAACCCAGGACAGAAACCAGAGACAAGTGGAAATCCAATGTCTTGGATGCACCCATGGGATCAGTGTGTCCCCTCAACACTCTAGTAGTGTCTGGTCCCATTCCCCAGATCAGGATCAGAAGGGTATTCCCACCAGAACCAGAACCAGAAACCTGACTTACCTTTGCAGGGTTTTGGTTTTTTTTTGATCCACAGGATCTGAATAAAAGCAGGTCAGTCAGTGACAGGGGGGCAAGATAGTTCTCCTCTGCCTCTGGCCCTGAAATATCTCAGGGGCTGGCTCCCCTAGAAGTCAGAACCAACAGACACCAACCCCCCAATGACGAGGCCCTTCCTGGTCCGGGTCTGGGAGAGTGCCAAGGAACACTCCCTGAACTTGCTGGAGCCTCCAGAAATGTTATGCAGAAAAATGCAAGGCAAGACCTGGTTATAAATTTAATTTGGATTTATTGAAGTGCAGGACTGTTTGGAGTCAAGACTCAAATCAAACAGCCCCAAGCAGGGGCAGAGTTGGAGTATTTAAAGGCAAAAACCACAAAGTAATGCTCTGATCTATACAAAAGCAGGAACTTACAGAAGCAAAGAGAAGTGATTGGATAATACTTAGTTTGGGACCTTATATGGAAAGTGGACTATAGTTAAGTTTTGATTCCCAGAACAGGATGAGTAATTATGCCTTGGGCAGTTTCTCAGAAATATGCCTTGGGCAGTGGCAGGACTTCACTTCTGTGAAGAAGGGAGCACAAAATGGTGGGGACTGGGACAAGATGGAGGGTGACTTGGGGCCAAGTAAAACAGTGGCAGCAGCTACTCCTGTGGCTATCAGCCCATGGAGTAAATGTTTGAAAGTCACCTATTTAAACTTTTGGGAGACAAGAAGACCTCTCACCCCACCTTGTTGATGTTGAAAAACACAGAGAATTTTACCCCACAAAAAATCTTGGAATACTGGAGCCAGTGAAAAGAGCATGGCAGTCTTGTAGCTCAAAAGGCTAGGGGAATTAGCAGGAGGGGTCCCTCTTGCTGTGGCTGAAGCAAACCAGTACAAGACAGTAAAGGTCCCAGCAAAAGATCCTGAGCACCAGGGGGATGGAGCTGGCAAGCAGCAAAATAAGGACCCCAGGCATTCATTTTCACAGCCAGGGGAAATGACAGACACTAGTATGGATGGACAGCCACCAGGGACTGAGCCTACCTGTGCTTTAGAGCAGCCCTAGGCAAGGAAGAGGCTTCCAGCAGCCAAATCACCCCTACACCACATCTCACTCTGCAAGCTTCAGTGTAACCCTAAGGAAATGCAGATTACAGAGACACAGAGGAGACAGATATAAACAGGCAGGTGGAAATAAACAAAACAGATACAGCGTGCTCAAAGCACCTAGACAAGGAGACACATGACATACAGGTGCACTTAATCCTTTCCTGGGTCACAAAAAAAGAACTGTTTAATATCATTGGGAATATAGATCCAAGTAATTAAATTCATTCTGGTTAGTATTTGCCACAAAGATAAATTGGGAAAATGCATAGATCTGAAAAAGAGATACCTCAGAAATGAACCTGGCCTTGGCAAACACACCAGCTAGCTCCAGTTCATCAACAGTAAGCTACATCATCATATATTTTCCAGCTGCCAGAACCAAAGACCTCAGCATGCAAAGACAGTAACCAGACCCCTAACCCTCAGCACAAGAACTGTGCAACAGAGCCCTGTGACCCAGAAGCAGAGATCCACTTCAAAAGCTAGGAAAAAGGCAATCACAGTGGGCATAAAGGAAATTAGAAAAACAAAGACCATAGATTTTTAGTATGGGGGAAGGTAAGATCAAAAGACAAATTCAGAAGATGACAGCATTGGCACTATACCCACATCTGAAACCCCAAAAGGGAATATGAATTGTTATTAAGCCCAAAAAGCATTCGTGGAAGAACTCAAGGAGGATTTTAAACATCAAATTAGAGAAGTTGAAGAAAAATTGAACAATGTTTTTAAAATACAATTGACAAAACGGGAAAAAAAAATCACTGAAGAAAAAAAACTCCTTAAAAAGTTCAATTGGCCAAATGATTAAGGAGGTACAAGACCTAACTGGAGAAAATAACTCCCCTAAAAGAAATATTGGCAAAATGGAAAAGGAGGCACATAAGCTAACTGGAGAAATCAATTCAATAAAAATTAGAATTGTGCAAGTAGAAGCTAATGTATCAAGAATCAAACAAAATCAAATAATAAAAAAAAATAGAAGCAAATGTCAAATCTATCATTGGAAAAACAACTGACCTGGAAAATAGATCTAGGAGAGGCAATCTAAGAATTATTGGTCTACCATAAAGTAAAAATGAAAAAAAAAGGAACCTGGACAGTATCTTTCAAGAAATCATCTAAGAAAACTGCCCCAAGGTCCTAGAACCAGAGGGTAAAATAGACATCAAAAGAATCAACAGATCACCTCCTGAAAGAGAGACCAAATTGAAAATGCCAAGGAACATCATAGTCAAATTCTAGAATTATCTGCAAAAGGAAATAAAATACTTCAAGCAGCCAGAAAGAAACAATTCACATATCATTTAACTACAGTCAGGATCACACAGGATCTATTAGCTTAGACATTAAAAGATCGGTATGATTGGAATTTGATGTTCCATAAGGTAAAGGAGCTTAGAATACAACCAAAGATCAACTACTCAAGCAAAATTTAGAATAATCTTTCAACAAGGAGGTGGATATTCAACAAAATAAAAAATTCCCAGATCTTCCTAATGAAAAGACCTGATGGAAAATGAGATCTTCAAAGAAAAGACTCAAGAGAGGCATAAAAAGGCAAACAGGAAAAAAAAAAATATTATTCAATGAAGTCAAACTGTTTATATCCTGACAAGGAAGGAAAATAATTGCAAGTCTTGAGAACCGTATCTTTATTATGACATTTAAAAGAGATATACATAGGCAAAGGGTATGAATACAAGTTAACTGATGTGATTAAAAAAATTATTAAGGGATGAAAAGGGATTGTAATGAAAGAAGAAGAAGGGAGGAGGCAGAACAGAGTAAACTGCATCACATGAAGAGGCACAAAAAATATTATAGTAGAGGGAAAGGAGGCAAGGAGGTTAGTATTGTTTTAACTTTACTCTCATCTTGTTCAATTCAAGCTGGGAATAACATACTCAGCTAAGTATAGAAATCTAGCTTACCATACAAGCAGTAAGAGGAATGGGGAAATAAAAGGGAGGGAATGGTTAGAAGGGAGGGAAGAAGTAGTAAGGAAAAGGGCAAAGGAAAGGAAGGTAGGCTAACATAAGATAGAGAAAATTGAGGAAGACAGTGAAGAAAAGCAAAACTCTTAGGAGGTGGGTAAGAGAGAAGGGAGAAAAGAATAAATGGAGCTGGGACATTGATTGGAGAGAAGGACATAAATAGTATATATAACTCTTATGGTGAATGGAATGAACTCTCCCATAAAACAGAAAAATATAGCATACTGGATTAAAAACCATAATCCTATAATGTGTTGTTTACAAGAAATACACCTGAAGCAGAGGGACACACTCAGTGTTAAGGTAAAAGAATGGAGTAGAACACATTGTGCTTCAGCTGAAGTAATAAAAAAGTTCAGGGGTATGAATCCCAATCTCAGGCAAAGTAAAAGCAAAAATAGATCTAATCAAAGGAGATGAGGAAGGAAACTATCCTGCTAAAAGGCATCATAGACAATGAAGTAAAATTGTTACTAAACATATGTGCAACAACTGGTATAATATATAAATTCTTAGAGGAGAAGTTACGGGAGTTAGTGGAAAAAATAGATAGCAAAACTATTTTAGTGGAGTGTTGAAGGACAGTTTCTGACCCAGTCCATACATGGGAAGAGTCTGGTCCAGGATTTCTCCCAAGCCAGCACCCCATGAAGGGCATATTATGTCATGACATTGGCTCATCATCTCTTCCTGACTTGAAGGAGATTAAGGACATGATAACCATGCAGTGACTCAGACACAGATGTATGCAAGGGGAAAAGGACATTAAAACATACAGATGTACATAAGTGAACAAGGACATTAAAACATACAGATATGCATAAATGAACAAGGACATTAAACATTCTCTCATGGAAACCCAAGAGATAATTGCTTTAAATTCACTATATAAATGCTGTTATCTGATTAATAAATGGGAACTGTTATGACAGAACCTGCCTGGCTTGTGTCCAACCAGACTGCCTGACTTTCCTTGGAATGTTATCTCCTTTACTCACTCCTCCCTTCTTGCCCACCAGAACACAAGCTGAGGGCTGGAAGGGAGCAAGATAAAAGGGAAAAAAAAATATGTATTTTATTATATGATGGCAAATGCAAGTTGAAGAATGTAGGAGAAGTGTCAGATCAAAATTAGAAAGTAATAAGATATGTGTTGTTTTAAAGGGGCTTTAATCAAAGTGCAACAGAAGGATGAGTAGACAGTAGGAAAGACAAGAAAGTTTAAGCATGTAGCTAAGAGAGGAGCATGGGGAGGAACTTTTAGAAAGGTATAAACTATTTGCAGGAACAGTGTGAATAGAGGTTTTGAGAGTGCAAGTTTGGGAATTTGGGGGAATTAAAAGATAGAGGAAAAGTCTATGTAAAAACAGTTATGTCGCATGTATCATGATGGTTATATCTATAGAAGACCAGACATTTACACCTTTACCTGTAGTTTAAGAGGAGGTTACAGCTGAAACAATTTGGTTATCAGTTATGGCACTTAAACTATTGCTAATTATGTTATTTAAAAATTCTGTTTTAAAACCTAAAGTTGTTGATTAATTTCTGTATGTGGAAAAGAGGAGAATGGTGAAAAATTTTATTCAGATTAAGTCTGCCCGTTCAAACCCTTCCTCCTGCATATAAAAGACTTGGCAAAGCAGGTGCATCACCATCAGCCCCTCCCTAAAATCATTCTTAGTTATTCTTATTTTGTAAAACTACCAAGAAAACTATCTCTAGAGGAAAGGTCATTCAACCTGAGAAGGGAATTTGTTATAGTTATGTAGTTCCTAAATAGTGAACCTAATTGCTAAGAAGTTGCAAAATATTAAAAAGGATTTCCAACAATTGGCTTTTACACCAGGACAAGTTTAAATTTGAGGAATAAAAATGTTAAAATCTATAAAAGACCTAGTAAATTTTTATTGTTTATTACACCTCCATGGGAATGAAAAATTTAACTGTAATTTGGTATCAACCATGATTGGTGAAAATTTTTGTTTAAGACAAAAAGCACTTAAGACTATATTTTTCTATGATAAAAGCAAATAGTAAAAGATACGAACTCTTTTGTTGTTACCTTTATGGGAAATTTAATATTATTTTCATCAAGAATTAGAACATGTACAGAAACTATTACAAACTACTTAAAGCTCACCTTAAGAAAATTCTAATGTTAATAGCTTTTGAAGTATTGTGATCAGATTCTTTTTTTATACCTTTTCTGGTTAAAGAATTGTGTAATCAACTAACAAAATTAGTTTGTTGATAATACTTTGGGGATTTATTGTTACTTAAGGACATTTTACACCAACATAATTTTTTTTAATAAAAGGTTTGTTTTTACTTTAAAGTATAAACAGAGCTATCATGTTACAAGTTTTTTCACTAATTTTTCTTTTTTTGTCATAAAAATTTGATGCTCATTTATAAATCTTAAAACTAGAAATATAGTCCACTACATTTATTCTAATGATTATAAAGTTATTACTTTACTTTTGCTTATAATACAAAGCTTTTAGCTATATTACTGTTAAAGAATTTTTTCTTTTTCTCCCCTTAATATTGTGTCAGATAGCATATATTCAGTGTATGTGTGCCCACATATTGATACTGCTAAGCTTAAACACACACAGAATAAAGATATTTTTAACTTTTTTTCTAAGATTACAAAATCTCAAAAGATAGAGGTCAAAACCTATTTAACCCATATTACATCTCACTTTTCACTTTCTGGACCTCTTTTTCAAAATAATGTGACTAATAATCAAAGAGTTCAAGTTTTTCCAAGTCTTTTTTTCCCCAAATATTCATGGAGTTTTGTTATCTCACTTTAATTTTTGACAAAATGCACATACTCTAGGTAAACAATTCCATATTACTGGGGAACAAGCTAGAAAGATAATGAAAAACTGCCCTCAATGTGTTATCTATATTACTCCTACAGTTTCTCTTTACAAAGGAGAAGAAACAAAAAATGTAATTAGACATTATGTTCTAGTATTTTGCTTCAGTAGACATTCTAAAGCAATTGAAAACTGATAATATCCCTGTTTACACTATCAAATAATTTCAATTTTTCTGGGATCATTTTCAAATAACCTTAATTATACCTAAAAATTAATTATGGCTAAAAGCTTCTGCTTTCTACACCCTAAAACATTTTTATACATTGCTAAAAATGAGTATACATCAACAGAAAAACAATGTGAAAAAGTGCATACTTACCAAGTGAAGGTTATCCAAACACAGAAATGGGAAGTGCCTGACCCTTCACTAATAGGGGGGGAAGGTTTTGTTTATATTTTTCCAGAAGTCACAGAACGATCAATGATGGTGCCCAAAAGAAATGCCAGGACATATACTACAAATCACCCTGAAGATGAAAGAGCTCTGGCAGCAGCAGAAGAAATCATGGAGAGAGAACATGGGAAGTAAAATACTAAAATAACCCCATCTCAGAAAAATAAATTGAACACGGCATTTTTTGAACTCCCTAAGAAAAAAATCTTCAGAGACATATGGATTAAAAATCGAATTCCATCACCCATATAAAGAACAATTCATAAAGATAAATAGATAGATGTATATGTATATATACAAAATTTTAAATAAAATATTAGCAAAAAGGTTATAGCAACTTATCCTGAGAATAAGATAATTTGATCAAGTAGGATTTATATTAGAAATGCAAGACTGGTACAATATTAGTACAACCATGAGAATAATTGATCATATCAACAATAAAAGTAACAGAAACCATATGATTCTCTCAATAGATGTAGAAAAAACCTTTGACACACTCTGACACCCATTCCTATTCAAAATACTAGAGAACATAAGAATAAATGGAGGCTTCTTTAAAATGATAAGTAGTATCTATCTAAAACCAATGTAATGGGAATAAGCATTTCCAATAAGAGCAGGGGTGAAACAAGTATTGCCATTATCACCACTGTTGTTCAGTATGGTACTAGAAATGTTAGCTTTAGCAATAAGAGTATAAAAAGATACTAAAAGAATTAGAATAGGCAAAGAAGTTAAATTATGCCTTTTGCAGATGATATGATGATATACTTAGAGAATCCTAGAAAATTAAATAAAAAAATACTTGAAATAATAAACAACTTTAGCAAATTTGCAGTATATAAGAAGCCCACACAAATCATCAGCATTTCCATAAATTACTAACAAAACCCAACAACAAGAGATAGACAAAGATATTCCATTTAAAGTTAATGAAAACATTATAAAATATTTGAGAATTTACCTGTAAAAATAAACCCAGTAACTATATGATCACAATTACAAAACACTTTTCACACAAATAAAGTCAGATATAAATAAGCGGAAAAACAACAATTGCTCATGGCTAAGTTGGGCTAATATAATAAAAATGAAAATTTTACCTAAATTAATTTACCTTTTTAGTGCCATACCAATCAAATTACCAAAAAAAATTTTATAGACCTGAAAAAAATAACAAAATTCATCTAGAAGAGCAAAAGGTGCAGAATATCAAAGGAATTAATGGAAAAAAAAATGCAGGGGAGGTGGTCTAGCCATATCAGATCTTAAATTGCATTATAAGACAACAATCATCAAAGGTATTTGCTACTGACTGAGAAATAAAGGAGTAGATCAGTGGAATATGTTAGATACACAAGACACAGTAGTAAATGATTATAGCAATCTACTGTTGGATAAACCCAAAGATGCCAGCTTCTGGGATAAGAACTCTCTATTTGACAGACAGAGAAAATTGGAAACCGGTAAGGTAGAAATTGGGCATAGACCAACATATGACATTGTATACCAAAATAAAGTCCAATTGGGACACAATTTTGGTATAAAGGTTGACACTATAAACAAATTAAGAAAAGAAGGAATAGTTTATTTGTCATATTTAGAAATAATGCAGGGATTTATGACCAAACAGGAGACAGAGAACATTATGAAATGCAAAATGGATAATTTTGATGACATTAAATTGAAAAAAAAGTTTTTGCATAAACAAAGAAATGCAGCCAAGATTTGGTGGGAAGCAGAAAATTGAGGAAGATTTTTTTTACAAGTAATGTCTCTGATAATGATCTCATTTCTAAAATATATGGTAAACTGGGTCAAGTTTACAAAAATACAAGTCATTCTCCAATGATAAATGGTCAAATGATAAGAACAGGCAGTGTTCAGAGGAAGAACTTAAAGTTATCTATTATTATAGAAGAAAATGCTCTAAATCACTTTTGATTAGAGAGATGCAACTCAAAACAACTCTGAGGTAAAACATCACACCTATCAGATTGGCTAACAGGACAAAACAGAAAAGTGATGAATATTGGAGATGATGTGGGATAGTTGGAACACCAATTCTTTGCTGGCATAGCTGTGAGTTGATCCAACTATTCTGGAAAATACTTTGGAACTATGCCCAAAGGGCTATAAAAATTGCATACCTTTTGCCCCAACAATACTGCTTCTAGGACTATATCACAAAGAGATCATGAAAATGGAAAAAAGGACTCATGTGTATAAAGGTATTTATAACAGCCCTTTTTGTCATTACCGAGAGCTAGAAATTGAGGGAATGCCCTTCAGTTTGGAAATGGCTGCACAAGTTGTGGTATATGAATGTAATGTAATATTCTTGTGCTATTAGAAATGATGAAAAGGTGGATTTCAGAAAATCCTGGAAAGATATGAACTCATGCTGAGTGAAGTGAGCAGAACTAGTAGAATATGTTTCACAGAAACAGCCACCATGTGTGATGACTGATTTTGATAGACTTAACCTTCCTCTGCAATTTAAGGAACTAAAACAATTCCAAAGAACTCATGGTGGTAAATGTCATCCACATCCAGAGAAAGAAATATGTAGTTGGAATGCAGAGAGAAGCAGACTATTTTCTTTTCTGTTTTGCATTTTTTCTTTCTCATGGTCTCTCCCATTTTATATAATTCTTCTATGTGACATGACTAATGTGAAAATATGTCTAATAGGAATGTACTTGTAGAGCCATATCATACGGCACCTTGTCTCATACGGCACCTTGTCTTGGTGAGGGAAGGTGGAAGTAGTGGGAGAAAATTTAAAACTTATGGAAGTGAATCCTGAAAACTAAAAATAAATGAATTGATATTTTTTTTTAAAAACTGTTTAGGGGTAGGTGGGCACCACAAAACTTTTAAGGACATTCTCTTCAAGATCTTTGTATGTAGTTACATGGTTCTGAAGAAAAGCTGTTATTAATTCATGGAATTCATTATACTTATGATCAGTGGAATCCACTTAGGAATGATCCAACAATTTATTAGGTCATCTTGTTTGTTTTTTTTAAGTCCTTATATTTCAGGAAATATATAATAAAAATGTATAATTATACATCAGAGTATTTTTTTTCCTACCCTGAGGACACAAAAGATTTCCAGGTATGCTTTAATTATTGACCCTTCCTAAATCTTTTCAAGACTTCAGAAAGAAGAGAAACAGTGACAATTTGGGAACTCTCCAGCTTCTTTTCTTCAAAGGCTTATTTAAGTCTTTGGAATCATGGTTAGAAAAGCCTGTGTTTGTTTGTTTGTTTGTTTCTTGTTTTTATCTCCCACAGAAGATTCTTTGCACTAAGCATCAAGTTCTTTAAAATCTGAGCCACTCCTTCCTAGTCCTTTTTGGTGTATTAAAAAACAAAACAAAGCACTATTGTCTGGTCACAGAGGTCAATGTTTTTTGCCAGAAGATACTTTTTAGATTAGGATGGAAATTCCTTAAAGCTTCTTATTTAATCTAAATTAGGGATTCTGCTTCCCAAATTCACTTCATAAATATGCTTCCATAGAAACCCCACAGAGCTCACTAGGTCTGTTTTGAAAATCCAATAGGATTTGCTTGTGCTTTACAAATAAATCTCAAAATGCACAAAAGCAGAATCCAGAAAGCAAAGTCCTTTTTATTTCTTCTCTAGCATATACATACATACACACATACACACATACATACATGTATATACATATACATGACCTTAATATACATCTGGTATAGAAATATCTGTTTAAGCTTTGAATTTGCCTTAGATTTAAATGATTAGACTATCTATAAGGAAGAATATACATAATGAGATTATTGATATTATATTAACCTAGTTTTGTATACTAACTTCCTCCATAAAATTGTTCCAAAAGTTATGCACACACATAAACTAATTTATGTAGAAAATTGAATTGTTAAAAATGGTTTAAAAAATATTTAGCTTATTCTAAGTGAGTAAAATAACAAAATTGTAGTACTTTAAATTTTCCATATGTGATATTAAAGGTTTACTTAGACATTAGCCCTACTCAATCACTTTTTAAAATAAGAGACAAAGTATTTTCTCATAGTTTAACTGTTCCTCAGCTAGGAGAGAATATATCTTGATTATTCAGTAGGTGTGAACAAAGTCATTTATTGAATCAACTGAAAATCAATCATAATTTTTGGAATGGCTAAAGTCCTTGATCATTTTATATGACTTTGAAAGTAAGTGGATGAATTTGAGTAATTTTGAACATAAATTCTCTGAAGACTGCGAGGATTATTTGCTATGTTGAGCTTCCATAACACCTGGAAATTAGTTTGGAATTGGGAATTTGGGTGTTTAGAATCTGAGAAGAGAGTAAATCATCTCTGATAAAGAAGTAGGGGGGAGAAGAGTCCAACAAGAATTTCCAACTGAGTGGCATCATAACAAATGTCAATAAGGTCATGAATGATGGTGGGAAATGTCGTAGAGTAAGTATGCAGCAAATGGGTGAGCAAGGAGAAAAGAAATAGAGGTCTCAGTTGTTAGTCTGATATTTATTGATATGTGGAGTAAAAGAACATTCTCTAGTATGTCAGGAAGACTTTAAGAGAATGATTTATAGAAAGATACAAACATGAATCACACAGGAATGGGCTATGATATGCACTGAGTACCTACAATGATAAGATGAAGCATTAATCAAAGAATCAGAGTGTATAGGAGGTAGTTTTTATTGTGACTGAAATAAATATCTTTAGCCAATATGTTGCTGATTACTTCTCATTAAAATCTTTTAAAATATTTTCAGAAATTTTTATTTCTATGGCTTGCTGAAAAAGTATGTGCCTAGGATGACAATTTTAGATTATCTCCTCCCTGAAACAAGAAATTTTCATAAGTTATTCATTGTATGTATTTGCAATTTGATATCTTTGAGGCTAAATTGAGATAGTCATTACTTAGGTAATTTATTCTATTCCACAACTTAGGGAAAGTTTATCTCCAATTACCTATTGTTTCCTTTCTTTTTTTTAGAAGCTATGCAGCAGGTAGAGATCCATTTAGAAACAGCATCATCCATCACTCTAAAACAATGTCATGATAACATGCAAGTATTATAGGCAAAGCATGGTAGCATCAGTAATCAATCAATTGAAATGCCAGTTGTAAGACTGATGACTTCTCAGTAGATATGCTTTTGTGAATTTATTTTCTGAACATAGCAGTTTAATGGTATATTTGGAAATGTTACAATAGACAGTAAAAAGCAATAATTAAATTAATAAATTAAATATAGGAATTGTATTTCACATGTGATTATTTTTTTAATACAAGCATAGTAACATTTGTATTCACATGTGTAATTGCCATCATAAATTTATAGTTAAAGGGAGAAAAAACTCTCTTCTGGAAATGAAATTATGTTGTAAAATATTATATGTTATTTTTATATTAGATATAGTAATAGCTCCTAGTCATTTTCATAGAGACATGGAAAAACAATCACTTTTTATTTCTTTTGGTCTGTTTACTCCCCAAACAGTGTCATAAAGGGAGAATTGGGAGAATCAAATAAAAAACAAAACAAGCAAATGAAATGACTATTTTCTTAGTACATAAAATACCTTTCTGTTTTATAACTGTTCTTATAATTAACAGAGAATGAATGATAATAGTATTGGGAAATAATTCTTCAAACATGATAACTTTTCCATGATCCATTAGACTTGCAGGTTTCTACAGCATTCCCTTCTGCTTTTATGCGTTGTCTTATTGATCTTCAAACTTGCCTGACTGAAAAGACTACCTTCTTTTGTAAAAGTCTTTTTCAGTGAAAGACTGAGTAATTGATATTTTCTCATTAACAAGGATTAATTTTGTTGTTGTTGTTGTTGTTGTTTTTAAATGGGCTCCATGTTTTAGAGATAGGCCATGTTCTCTAGGAAAACATAATACTTTTGGATTAATACTCTCTCAAATTGATATAACCTAGCATGTTGTGTTTGCAAGTATATTTTAAAATTAAAAAAATCAAACAATTTTAGTTGCAATGTCTGAGGTTCAACTAGTTGAAACATGCACTTGATTTAGGAACTCATTATGAAATATAAACTTCAAGAATTTTTTTTTAATTTTTTTAATTTTATTTTTAATTTATGGCACAAAACAAACATTTCTAGCTAATCTATTATGTACATTCCTTTTAAATACTTATGTAAATTTCTTTTTTTTCCTTTTCCTTTTTCTTCTCTCCTGCCTAGAGATGGCTGCCATTAGTTACAAATCTGTATTCATATTTAAAATCATCATATACCTCTATTTATCACTTCTTTTTTCTGGATACA
>CM053580.1:110716895-110766678 GCA_028627135.1 Pseudochirops cupreus
AGGGACATGTAATCAGTCTTTCACAATGTGCCCACTGTGGAGACATTCTGTGTAATTACACATGTACAGCCTGTATTTGATGGCTTGTTCTTCCAGTGCGGGTGGCTGATGAGGGAAGAAGAGAAAGATCTACAATTTAAAGCTCTATAATCAAATGTTAAAAATATATATGTATATATGTATATATATATATATATATATATATATATATACACACACACACACATATATATACATATATATATACATACATATATATATACATATACACACACACACACAATTATTATTACTCTTATTATTAACTACATCCAACTGGAACTTCAGATTCACAGGCACTGTGAAAGGGAGATTCATCCTGCCCTATCAAAAAGTTAGAGGAGTGATGGGGGAGGACATAGGTGAAATTAGATTGGGGGAGGGGTCATACAAGGGGATGACTGTTTTGAGGGGGGGTAGAGGAAAGATGGGGAGTAAATTTGTAACTCAAAATCTCATGGAAATGAATGATGTGAACTAAAATAAATAAAATAAAGTATTTAAAAAAAGAGAAATCTAAAAAGTCAAACAAGCAAGTGAAATTCTGAGGGACTTCATAAGGTTAAACAGTTTATGTTCCATGGGAAGATGATACTTATAACTCATAAGGACTTTTTTCAGAGGCACAGCCACGATGACAGTGTAAAAGCAGGAATTTGCTTCAGCTCCTCCTCAAACCACCTCCAATACTGGTAAGAAAATAAAAAGATGACTCTAAAATTTTGGAGCTTCAGAAGCCAAAAGGTGACAGAGAGAAACAAATATCCCACTGAAGGCTACCGGGTAGGCAGACAGTAAGGGTCTATCATACCAGATTGGAAACCAAGTGCAGTCCCATGTGAACCATGCTGGCCCAGACTTGGGGAAGCCCTGACCAGTGGCACAGAGTGGCCTGAGCAGACTTTGGGAGAGTCAATCACCAGCAACTGTGGTGCTTTCCAGACTTCTCAATCCATAAATTCCTAAGAGAAAGTAAAAGGTCAGTGGGGAACTCTGTTGGAGACACATTGTATGTGTGATGACTAACCTTGATAAAACTGGACTCTTCTCAGCAACGCCAGCTATAAGACAACTCTAAACATCTCAGGATGGAAGGAGATATCTACATTCAGAGGAAGATCTAGAAAGACTAGAGTTTAAATGGAGACTGAAGCAATACATGCTATCATTCTTTTTCATGTTTGGTTTTGTTCACTCCATTGGTTACAACCCTTCGATACAATCATACCATTGAACAATGTGAAAGTATTTGCAGATCTTATGTATGATTGCACGCCACCATAATGGGGAGGTGTAAGGGAGGGGAGAAAATTTGAAACTCAAGGGATTGTGGAAATGAATCTTGTAAACTAAAAGTAAATAAACAAGTCAATGAAAAAAATAATATTAAAAAAAATAGACTAACTCAATTGGAAAAGAGGACCAAAAAGCCAATGGGTAGAGGATTGCCTTAAAAAGTCATATTTCTCAGATGGGAAAGGAATTTCAAAAGCTCACTGAAGAGATTAATTTCTTCAAAATTAGGATGGAGCGAATGGAAGCTAATGACTTTATGAGAAATCAAGATACTATGAAACAGACCCAAACAAATGAAAAAATAGAAGGCAATGTGAATGGTCTCATTGGAAAAACCACTGACCTGGAAAATAGATCCAAGAGAGATAATTTAAAAATTATTGAACTACCTGAAAGCCAAGATTAAAAAAAGGGCCTAGACACCATCCTTCAATAAATTCTAAAGGAAAATTACCCTGATATTCTAGAACCAAAGCCAAAATATAAATTCGAAGACTCCACTAATCACCTCTTGGAAAAGAATTCCCAAAAGAAAACTCCTAGGAATATTTTAGCAAAATTCCAGAGTTCCCAACTCAAGGAGAAAATATTATAAACAGACAGGAAGAAACAATTTGAGTATTATGGAAACACAATCAGGATAACACAAAATCTAGTAGCTTCTACATTAATGGATCAAAGAGCTTGGAATAGGATATTCTGGAGTTCAAAGCGGCTAGGATTAAAATTAAGAATCAAGTACCTAGCAAAACTGAGTATAATGCTTCAGAAGAAAATATGTACTTTCAATGAAACAGAACACTTTCAAGCATTCTTGGTGAAAAAACCAGAGCTGAACAGAAAATTTGACTTTCAAATTCAAGAAGCAAGAGAAGCATGAGAACACAAACAATAAAAAGAAATCATAAGGAAATTAATAAGAAACTATTTGCTTTCTTATACAGAAAAATTGTGATTGTAATTCATGATACTTTTTCTCAGTATGAGGATAGTTGAAGGAAATATGTGTGTGTGTGTGTATACATGCACATATGTGCATATACAGGAGAGAATATTTGTATATAAATATATATATGAGTGTGTGTATATGTGTGTACATGTTGGAGTGGATGTGGGGGAAAATGGGGCAGTATTGAGTGGTTGGTGGAGTTTCAACTGATTTAGTCATTGTGTTGAGCAATTTGGAACTATGCCCAAAGGGCAATAAAACCATTCATTCCCTATGACCTAGCAATAACACTACTAAGTATGTATTCCAAAAGAGAGGAAAGAAAAGGATATATTTGAAAAAGGACCTATATGCTCAAAAATATTTATATCAGCTCTTTTCTGGTGACTAAGAATTTCAAATCAAGGGAATTTCCATCAACTGGGAAACAGATGAACAAATTATGAAAGGTGATTATGGTGGCATACTATTGTACCATAAGAAATGATGAGCAGGATGTTCCAAGAAAAACCTGGAAAGACTTAAATGAACTGATGTAAAGTGAAATGTACTTTGTACATAGTAACAACAACATTGTATGATGATCAGCTATGAATGACATAGGTGTTCTCAGCAATGCAATAATTCAAGACATCGCTGAAGGACTTATGATGAAAAATGTTATCCATCCCAGGAGAATGAACTGGTGGTGCCTGAATACAGATTGAAGCATATTTTCAACTTTATTTTTCCTGAGTTTTTTTTATCTGTTTTTTTTTCTCATCATGACTGTTATGGAAACATTTTTCATGCCTGCATGTGTATTCCCTCTATCAACATGCTTGCCTTCTCAATGAATGGAGGTGGGGTGAAGAGGGAGGAAGGGAGAAAATTTGGAGCTCAAAGTTTTCAAAAGTAAGTTTAAAAATTGTTTCACTGTGTAAGTGGGGCAAATAAAATAGTAAATAAAGTAAAAAAAATTGTCAGGCTAAAAAAATGAATTGATTTTCATATTTGCCCTTTTATGTTATAAGTATGTTATTATGTAACTTTAATTCACCATGTATAAGGATCTGTTTTGCTTGTGATACTTTACTAAGTGTCTGCTATCATTACTATCACGTGCTATCATACTTAAGCAAACTAGACATAGAGAGACTGTGTAATATAGTGGATAGATTTCTCAGAGGAAGGAAGACATGAGACCTGCCTTTTGCTCATGACACTGGAGAAGTCGCTTACCCCTCTCTGTGCTCCTGAGAGTTTCCTAAGGCTATTAATTATAGAACGTTTGTCTGTTTGCTTTGATAGAGGAAGTTCCTCACATCATTGAAATCACAGGTTCAACCACCTACCTTTTCTCTCTTGCACCCAAAAAAGATTAGCTACCTAAAGACATCTAGTATACAGTTTCCATTATTCTTACTGAAAAATTGCAGCATAGTCCTTTTAGATTTTATATACCTTTCAGGTTGGGTGGGTGGGAGTTATCTGATTTTTAGAAAGTAACACTGTGCTGAGAGAGCATAGATGGTGGAGTAGAAGAAGGAAAATTCCATGTGTTCCCCTCATAACCATATAAAATACCTATGAAATATGACTCTAAACAAAGTTTAGAGCTACAGGGCCCACAAAGTGACAGAGAAACAAATCTCCCACTGAAGGCAGCTGGGCAGGCAGACAATTAGGTTTCATAACAGCATGCTGGGACCTGAGCCCACCCCTGATTGTGCCTGTGGTTTTAGCCCCAGCTGGCCCTAACCAGTAGAGGCTGGAGCAGGCTTCAGGAGACTGGATCACCACCAGCTGTGGTGGTTTCCAGAATTATCAACCCATAAATGCCAAAGACAAAGTAAAAGGTCAGTGTGAAACTCTGTTGAAACTGGGGAAAAGGAGCAGTCTGGCCCTCGCCCCTGGGGTGAGAAGCAGCAGAGATGCAGCAGCTGTGTAGCCACTGGCCATGTGGCTGCTTCCAGCACTCCTGGCCTGGATGTCATAGGGGAAGCAAGCAAGCATTGAAAGGATAATAACTCTTGCTTTAACCTGCTTGGATGTGGATCACAGTCTCAGGTGGATGTCCTGGAGTGTGTGACCAGTGAGCCAGAGTTTGTGAGGGCTGCAGAGAAGGCACCCAACTAATAGCTCTAGCAGCTATGAAAACCCCAGTGATGTGAGACACAGCTCTCTCCATTCTGCAATCAAAGTGTTACAATGGCAAATAGCTCAAAAGTCAAGAAATTGAGTGGAAAAATGAGCAAGCAAAGGAAGCAAAGCAAACACAGCGATCCTACTTTAGATTCCTTTTTTGGGGACAAAAAGGATCAAAACATGGAATGTGAGGAAGACAATGAAGTCATAACTCCTACACCAAAAGCTTCCAAGAAAAATATGAACTGATTACAGGCTATGGAGCAGGTAAAGAAGGATTTTGAAAATCACATAATAGAAGTGGAGGAAAAATTGGGAAGAGAAATGAGAATGATATAAGAAAATGATGGAAAGCCAGTCAACAACCACTAAAGAAAATGACCCCTTAAAAATAGATAAACTCAAATGGAAAAAGAGACCCAAAAAGCCAATGAGGAGAAGAATGCCTTAAAAAAGCCAAATTTGCCAGATGGGAAAAGAATTTGAAAAGCTCACTGAAAACAATAATTCCTTCAGGATTAGATTGGAGCAACTGTAAGCTAACGGCTTTATGAGAAATCAAGATACTATTAAACAGATCCAAACAAATGGAAAAATGGAAGGCAATGTGTAATACCTCACTGGAAAAACCATTAACCTGGAAAATACATCCAGGAGAGATAATTAGGTACTTCAAAGGAGCTAGGATTAAAACCAAGAATCACCTACCCAGCAAAACTGAATATAATGTTTCAGAGGAAAATATGGTCATTCAGTGAAATAGAGGACTTTCAAGAACTGTTGATGAGAAAAACCAGAGTTGAATAGAAAATTTGACATTCAAATACAAGAAGTAAGAGAAGCATGAGAAGGCAAACAGGCAAAAGAAATAAGGAACTTGGGGTGGCTAGGTGGTGCACTAAGTAGAGCACCAGTCCTGGAGTCAGGAGGACCTGAGCTCAAATCCGGCCTCAGGCACTTGACACACTTACTAGCCGTGTGATCTTGGGCAAGTGACTTAACCCCAATTGCCGTACCTTCCCCATCCAGAAAGCAAAAAATAAAAATTTTATTTGTGTATATATATATATATATATATATATATATATATATATATATATATGTATGTATATATATGTATATGTATATATATATATATATATGTATGTATATATATGTATATGTATATATATGTATATAAAAGAAATAAGGAACTTATCAAAATTGAACTATTTATATTCCTACATGGAAAAAAATGATAATTGTAACTTATGAAACTTCTCAGTATGAGGATAGATGAAGGGGGAATATAAATGTATGTATATATGTATGCATACATATGTATGTCTATATAGGAGGGTATATGTGAGAATGAATACATATGTGAGTGCGTGTAGATATGCGTACAGGTATACATAGACAGAGGACACAGGATCAATTGAATAACAAGGGATGACATTTAAAAAATAAAATTAAGAGCTAAGAGAGGAATATAATGAGAGGTGATAGGGAGAGACAGAGTAGGGTAAATTATCTCATATAAAAGAGATGTGAAAATTGTTTTAAAAAGGAGGGGAAGAACAGGAAGGCAAAAGACAATGGATCAGCCTTACTCTTGTTGAATTTAGCTTAAGGAGGGAATAACATATACACTAAATTGAGTATCTAACCCTACATGAAAGTAGGGGGGAAGGGGAAAAGGGGGGGGATGATTGATGGGACGGCAGATTGGGGGAGGGGAGTAGTTAGAAGCATACACTTTTGAAAAGGGACAGGGTCAAAACAGAAAATAGAACAAGTGGGGGGGGGCAGGATTGGATGCAGGTTAATATAGTCAGTCATTCACAATGTATCCCCTAGGGAAATGTTTTGTGAAACTACACATGTACAACCTATATTGAATTTCTTGTCTTTCCTGTGAGGGTGGATAATGAGGGAAGAAGGGAAAGAATCTGGAATTCAAACTTTTAAAATAAAATGTTTTAAAATATTCTTCTTTTTATTATTTTATTTGCAACTGGGAAATAATATATATAGGCATTGGGGTATGGAGATCCATTTTACCCTACTGAAAAGTCAGAGCAGGGATGGAGGAAGATATAGAATAGAGCAGATTGGGGGAAAGGGCATTCAGTGGGATTGCTGTTTTGGGGTGGTGGGTAGGGGAAAGATTGCGAGAAAAGTTGCAACTCAAAATCTTGTGGAAGTTAATGTTGTAAGCTATAAATAAACATTAAATCTAAAAAGGTATCATTCTAATTTTATTTCTTTTAAAAATTAATGAGTTTCAGGCAGCTAGGTGGTGAAGTGAATAAAGTACTGGCCCTAGAGTCAGGAGGGCCTGAGTTCAAATTCAGCATCAGACACTTAACAGAAAAAACTAGCCATGTGACTTTTGGCAAGTCACTAAACCCCAATTACCCTACCTTCCCCCTCCAAAGATCAACAAAACAAAACAAAAAAACACATGAGTTTTATATTTTGACTAATATAGATTGTAGCTTGTTGAAATAAAGTTTAGTTAACAAATTAGAAAAAAACTATTTGGGAACAATTGAGATGCATAGATATTTTTTCTTTCTGAAACTAAAAGTGATATATAATTCTCTCAGAAACACATGTATTTCCTATGGAAGAAGCTGGGGAGGAAGACTTCACTGCTTTATTCTTGACTGATAAATGCCCCATAATGAAAGCAGATATAACAAAGAAAGGTGTCCATTGTCTAACTTGATTGTGAAAGCTCATGATTTAGTGACTAATACGCTGGAGCTTACTGTGCAACTTCATCGTCAAAACTCACGATTTATTATGCAGCACTGAGGAGCTTATTGAGTGTCTCTCTTGTGGCACTTTGTGATTTACTGAGTAATACAATGCAGCTTATAACATCCCCTGATAGTAGAATTCTGATTTACTGTGAAATTGTTGCCCCAATCTGTTTCTAAAGAGGGAGGAGTTTAGTTAATGTTTCCAAATTATAGAGAAGCCTCATCAGACACACCATTTTCAAAGCAGGTAATATCACCAATGATGATAACAATCTGTCTTTTTTAAGAATGGAAATACTTAATTTTGCAAGCTGTATTTTTTTTTTATTTCAGGAAACAAAAATATTATTTTAAACTGACCATAAGTAAATGAAGGGTCAATTCTATTTCATTAAATGATGGACACCAATGGTACATTGAATGATGATGACACAGCTATTTTTCGAAAGTGTGATGCTGAAAATGTTCTAAAAAATCATAAGAATTGCAATTCTTGGGTTTTTAAAATTCTAATTATTTTATACGATCAGACTTATCTGTTTCTTACTCTGGTCCTTCCCATTAATCATAGCCATGAGGGACTGAATTAAGAATACTACTGTAAGCAGAATAGCAAATAAACAAGTTCCTAGTTAAGCTTTACATTAATTAGGTGGCCCCTCCCTCCCAAGCTTCCACAGGGCAAACTACTGTTATAGTGAAAAGAAATCAATTCTTATCTACAACCACTGTTTCTAATTCTTTTTTGAGGAAAGACTTTAAAATTTTCTTAAATTCATATAACATCTCATCACTTCAAAATCTCCCCTATAGTTATACAGTGATGACCCTTGAAACTGATAATTTGGATAGTTCTATGATCTTATCAAGGTGGATTTTCACTCCAGTGGTATAGATCACAAATTTTTCCTCTCATCTCATTCTGTTAGTTTCTTGTATACCTCTTCAAATAAATTGTTTATAATCTGCTTTAGCTCTATACATTACATCTCTCAATATTATAAGGGTTATGAATTAATAAGTAATGAGTAGAATGAGAACAATTTTTACTAAAAATACAAAAATGTTAACGTCAACATTTTTGAAAGATTTAAGAATCCTAATTGACGCAAAAATGAACCATGATTCTAAAGGACATAGTATGAAGAATTCTACTTGTGCATTGATAGAGATAAAGGACTTATTATTCATTATGTCACATTTTTGAACGTGGACAATTTGTAATGCTTTTTTCTGCATATTTTTACATTTTTTTCTCTTTGAGGGGATATGGGAGAAGAATAAAAATAGTAAATTTTCCAAAGAAAAATATTATGTAGGTATTAATGAAATACACAAAAGATAAATAATATCTAGAAATGGTCTCCACACATATATTACCTATGCTAGAAAGGTTAAGAATAGTGGATTGATTGAATTCAGGACATCTGAGCTGCTACAGGACTAAAGCTAATTGGGTTTCTGAACTAAGTCTGGCATAAATATGGTGATCTCTTAGTAAGGAAACATTGCTGGACTATTTAAGAAGAGAGGAATTGGTCCAAGGTAGGGGGAAAAAGAGAGAGTAGACTAAAGTGTACATGCAGATCAACATTGAGATTAGGGACATGAATGGCAGCTTTACTTCCACTCCGGCCAAGATAAAAAATGCAAAAATTCTCACAAAAAAAAAAAAAAGGAAAAAGAAAAAGAATGAAAAAAAAACAAACAAGTATTCACGCACAATGAACCAGACCCACCATTCATCTACTAACCCCTTTTCTTGAATACTCTATTGGCATTATGTAGGTCATTTTTGATCACCAATTAGACTATGATTTTGCCTAATTGGGACTGCCATGTTGTTTTTTGTTTGTTTGTTTTGTTTTTTTGCCCATTATATGATTCATATTTTTGTGAATCACAGAAAGAATGTGTTTTTTTAAAGAATTCATAGCCACATAGTATCACTAAAAGATTTCTGCATTGTTACTTTTTATGTAGCCTTGATTCAGAGAAAAGATTGGTGTCATTAATCAGCCAAGCAATAAGTATCTATTGATTGCCTACCATGTTCCAAAAACTGAGCTATGTGTGGAGGATACACACAAAGATTGAAACGATGCCTACTCATAAGGAATTTGTATTTCGCTGATAAAGCCATGAAGCAATAAATCATGGTTTGTTTTTTATTTTTTTTTTATATTTGGATACACAATAAAGATATCTCATTCATTTGCTTCTTTAACATGAGACATCTTTCTATCTCAGTAAAGCTATTTAAAATGCTAACAGATGATGCTTTAAAAGTTCTACACTCAATATGGCAGCAAATTTGGAAAACACAACAGTGCCCACTTGATTGGAAAATATCAATTGATGTCCCAATCCCAAAGAAAGTGATGCCAAGGAATATTCAAGTTACTGAAAAATTGTGCTTGTTTCCTATGCTAACAGGGTTATTCTCTTTTTTTCTCTGAAATTGATTTCTTTATTTACTTTTAGTTTACAAGATTCAGTTCCAGAGCCCCTTAAGTTTCAAGGATTCCCCCCTCCCTCTCTGCCTTCCCCCATGGCGACATGCAGTCAAGTACAGAATCTGCAAATACTTTCACATTGGACATCAGTCTGGTGGTATAGAAGGATTGTAACCAATGGAGTGGACAATAGGAAAAAGGAAACAAAACCAAACATGGTAAACAGCAATAGCATGTAGATTGCTTAAGTCTCCATTTAAACTCTGTTCTTTCTAGATCTTTCGCTGAATGTTGGTATCTCCTTCCATCCTGAGACTTGTTGAGTTGTCTTATAGCTGTGCATTGCTGAGAAGAGTTCAGTTTATCAAGGTTAGTCATCACACATATGACATATAACAGGGTTATTCTTAAGATTCTGCAAGGTAGGCTTCAATAATAAGTTAACCAAGAATTACCAGAAAAGCAGGCTGATTTTTGAAGAAGTAGAGGAGTTATAGGCCAAATAGCTAACATTCTCTGAATTACGGAGAAAGCAAGGGAGTTCTAGAAAAAAAAAACAAATTAACAAAAGCAATATTTTTCTGCTTCAATGATTACACAGAAGCCTTAATTGTGTGCATCCCCAAAATGTGGCCATTTCTCAAAGAGATGGGAATACAGAACGTCTTACTTGTTCCTGAGGAATTTGTATGTGAGGCAAGTATTAACAGCTCCCAAACATGAAACAATTGGTTGGTTTGTGATTGAAAAAGGAGTATGAGAAGGGTATATGTTTTCACCTTTTAAATTTAACTTTTATGCCAAGTATATCATGTGATCCCAGGCTAGATGAATCAAAACCCAGAATTAATATTGTTGAGGAAAATATCAACTGTCTCAGACATGCAGATGATACCACTCCAATGGGAGAAAGTATCAACACACACACACACAAATGTGTGTATGCATCCATACATATATTGTATATACACCTACACATATACACATACATACATAATATACATATATGTACACATATACACCACACACACACACACACACACACACACACACACACACATCTTGGCAACTAATCCCATTACTTCCTGGCAAATAGAGAGAGAAGAAATTGAAACATTGTCAGATTTTATATTTCTGGGCTCAAAGATCACTGCAGATGGTGACCGCAGCCATGAAATTAAAAGATGCTTACTCTTGGAAGGAAATTTATGATAAATCTGGACAGCATATAAAAAAGAAGATCCATGGCCTTGCTGACAAATGACTATTTATTTATATCTATAGTTTTGTTTTATTTCCCCCACACACACTAGGAGTGTATGGCTGTAACAGTTGGATTATAAGGATATCTGAGTGCCACAGAATCAAGATATTTGAATTGTGTTACTGAAAAAGAATTTTTAGAGTCCCTTGTACAGCAAGGATATAACATCACTCAATGATCATAAAGAAATTAATTCAGGGTATTCACTGAAAAGTTCAATACTGAATTTGAAGTTTAAACAACTTTTGCCACATAAAGATAATAAGGAATTGGAAAAGACTCTAATGTTGGAAAAGATTGAAGGAAAAGTGAAAGGGGATGGTGGAAATTAAAATGGGTAGATAATGTTATCAAATCAATGGACATAAACTTGAACAAACTTCAAGAGACAGTGGAGGATAGACTGGTATGCTATGGTATATGTGGTCCATAAAGAATAAGACCTGACTGAACAACTTAATAAATCTTTCCATTTAGTTTCAAATTCCTTTTATTTTCTGGTTTCATTTGTAGGAAGAATGTCAAAATTGGTATCATTCAGTTCCTTTAGAAGTTTTACTTTCTGATTACTTGAAAAGTATTTTGTTTTAGGGCTCACAGTTCATTTAATATTTATAGATTTTATGTGTGTGTGTGTGTGTGTGTGTGTGTGTGTGTGTGTGTGCGTGTATCTCCAATCCTTTCTCTCTTTTGACCACTGCTACTGTCGTTGCAATGCCACAGCAGATCCATAAGAATAAGGCCCGTTTTGCATAAATATTATGTTCCATACATTTACTATGGCCAAATCATTTGTCAAATGATTAATATGCAAGTGATGAACACTTACTTCTTTTGTTCTCATCTTTTATAGAGGCTGAAGAAGTAGTTGGGAACTTAAGGAAAATGCTTAACAAAATCCTCCAAAATAAATTAATGTATACCTAGAAACTGAGTGACCTAAACAAGAAGTTGAGTAAAAAAAAATGGAGATGAGGGTGGAGAGGTGAAAATTATGCTAGCAAATGGAATTTAAAAAAATAAGGCAACTAATTTGCAAAATATTGGGTAGGGTTATCATATATATATCATGAATATTTTCTTCAGAAAGAGAACAGAAAAGCATTGAACTACTGAAAACCAAACAATGTCACAAAATATAATTGACTACACACTAACAATTCATAACCAGGAGTCTGTGACCTTTTAATTTTATTTAGAATTTTGTGTTTCACATTATTTACCTTTCATAACCATTCAGAAGGCAAGCAATATGATGTCTGTTAAACATGTAAAGTCATGAAAAACCCATTTTTTATTAGCAATGTTGCAAGGGAAAAAAAAAGAATAATAAAGTAATTTTTTAAAAAAAAGTTTCAATCTGCAGAGTTCATCATTTCTCTCTGTGGAGGTAGAAAGCATTTTTTATCATAAGTCCTATGGAATTGTTGCATAATGTTGAATTGATCAAAATACCTAAGTCTTTGTAAATTAAAAATATGATAAATATAATTCAGTATAACTGATTTCCTTTGTAGCCCTATATATTTTATTTAATATATTTTAAGACACTATTCAGAGGAGTCTAGAAGCTTCAGCAGACTGCCCAAAGAGTACCATGGCATTTATGAGATTTTCTGGAAATAACTCCAAAGAGAGGAAATTGATGGTTACTGATATGGTAGTCACTACAGAACAAAGCTTATCTTCATAGATAGTTCCTTGATAAGAGCAAAAGTAAATTCAGTGTCATATTTTAGGGAGGACATTAAAATATGGATATTATGCAGGGAAGTATAATGGAATTCTACAGGATGTCTAAGTCATTCCACTTAAACACTGGTCGAAGGAACATGAGGTAACTGACAGACATCAAACCTTTTGATGAATTAGGGAAATGTATACCAAAGCATGTGAAGACTTCCCCTATTGGAATGGATAGATGAGAACATCCCTCCTCTCCCTCAACAGGCATGAAGATGGCTGAAGCAAGCACTCTGGAGAGCTTAGTTTTTCATGAGAGATTGAAAAAGCCAAGGCCAACCACTGCATCCAGGGCCATCACCAGTCATTTTGACTTTTGTCTTGCTACTGGATTTCAATGACTAGAAAAGAAAGTAAGGCTAACAACTTTGTACAACTCTGTCTTACTGAACTCTAATTCACTTGTGAGTCAAGACCACACCATAATCTCATTGATTCTCTCCAAAAATAAAGGAAAAAAAATAAGAATGTAACTTATTGTTTAGCCTGAAGTAGACTTCAAATATTAGAAATATATCAATTGGAAGAGAAGTTTGACTCATATCTCATGTCTCCAGAGGGCAGAAGTAGGAAGAGGTAAACCCAAACTGCAAATACAGATTTAGAATTAGTATGAAGAAAACCAAATAGATTTATAACAATCAGAGTTGTTCAAAAGTAGAAAGCCTCTAAAGGTAATAGATTCTGGGGAAGAAAAAGAAATAACCCTAAGACATTGATTGGAGTAGATGATCCTTGAGGTCCCCTCTAACTCTGAGATTCTATGATACTATGATTCTGAGAGCTTGCCCTAAGATTAAAATAACATCATCTTGATCTAAAATGGAATAGATTTGATGTCATTTCAATGGTGAGCTATTCTTACCATCGACAATAGTGGAACTAACAATTGAAACTTCATTAATTTTGAATCTAACATAAGTAAAAATGGAGTATTGAGTATTGAAAAATTTTGTGTTTCTCACATTGAGGCTAAAAGCATGCAGAATCTGAGGGCAATTTGACCAGCAAAGAATTTTATTCCATTAATTATTTATATTGTATGTGAATTTGAAAGAAAATAAAGTGACATGCTCGCCAAAGTTGGAGATCTGTGTTATATCTCTATCTGTACATGTATAGAGATGGCTGTGTGTATCAATCAATCTATCTATCTATGCAGATACACAAAATGACTCTGTTCTCAAATGACAACATGCTAATTGTATCAAGCCCTAGAATACTATAAGTTCTTCTCAGTGACGTGGTCACTCAATCATGTTCATATCAGGTTAATAAACTAGGAAAATTTTCCTTAACTCCTTACTTTCTCTTACTCTTTATAGTCAATGAGTTGCCAGCTCATGCTGTTGGGACAGTCACACTATTTCTCACCTCTAAGCTTTTCAATCTACTCTTCAACAAGCAATCCTCCAGATTCTTGACTCTTCTTCTGTGACAAAATCCATAGAGAAATAAATAGGAGAAATCCATTTATAGAGTGGACTCACCATCCATACCACCACCAGTCTTTGATACACCAAATGACACATGAACCTGAGTCCAAGGAAAATCAAAAATTTCCCCACTATGAACCCTATTTGAGCCTCACCCTCAAAGTTGTGAACCCTTATGGAGATACGTCTAACAAAGGGCTCTTCACCTCGCAATTAGATTATTACATCAACTTCCTAATTTGTTTCTCTATCTCAAATTTTCTTTGTCTAGTTTATCTCTCCTGATGCCAAGGTGATCTCCCTTAAACACAGAACTTACCATGTCATTCTGAAGGAACATCAATCAATTCTAGTGAAACTCTATTTCCTCTAGAATCAGTATATACTCTTCTCTTTTATAGAATCTCATAATCTTACCCCTCCCTATATTTTTAGGTTCCTTATCCATAAGCTATAATTATAAAATAAAATCTAGTCAAAGTTTCCTTACCATTGTTTAATATACTACATTCCACCTCCTACTTATCACTTTTTATAGGCTACTTCCCATGCGCCATATTGAATATGATTCCTCCTTTCCCCAACCTCATAGAATCCCTCTATTCCTTAAAGATGACAGCCAACCACAACAACTGCTAGTGCCTGTTTTCCACATTACTTTATGTTTAATTCCTTTTTTACTTATTCCCTTTTATTTATTTTGAACATACTTTATCTGTAATTGGTGTCTCCTCCATTAGTGTATATGTTCCTTCAGAATAAATTGCTAACTTTTTACTTCTTAAATTCTCTGTATTTCTGTCTCTAGAACTTAGCACAGCAATTAGAATGGAGTAGGTGCTTAATAAATACTTGCTGAGTGATTGGTATCATTCAGGTGAAGCCAGGGACCCTGGGGATGACAGAAATTACCAAGCAGGTCAAACTGCTGCCACCAACTGGAATGCTACCTCCCTTAAGACTATGTTGGAGACAGCTCAGTACCATATGTCCAAGAGTTCTGGAAACAAAAGCAATTCTGCAGATTTTTTACCCTTCTGTGACAGAATCCATAGAGAAATAAAAAGGAGAAATCCTTTTATAGAGTGGACCCACCATCCATAGCACCACCAATTTTGATATGCCAAAAGGCACATGAACCTGAGTCCAAGGAAAATTAAGAATTTCCACACTATCAACCCTATTTTAGTCTCACCCTCAAAGTGGAGCAAACCCTTATGGAGTTATATCTAACAAAGGTCTCTTTATGTGCTAGTCTTCAGCTACTAAAAATAATAATAACATGAGAAACTAAGTAGAAATGACATTAAAGAAGATGCATTATTATCTACTTGGTGGTTATACCTAATGGACTGCCCAAGGTTATTCTTTCTGACTTGCAATTAGAACTTCTCATAGTTTTTTTTTTTTTAATCCAAAATGTTAGATCATTGCATATGGATGCTCTTTTCATTTTCAATTGGTATCCCCAACACATAGCATAGAATTTTATGATGAGTAAATTTTTCATTCATTCATTCATTTCTGACTTTATAGTGGTAATATATGGAATATTATAATCTTATGGATATAACAAATTTCCATCATTTTTCAAATAGCAATGAAAGAGTGAAAGGACAGTGTAAGTAGACTGCAGCAAATTACTAATGATGACTTGCTCATGAAAAAGTGTCATAAAAGATATCATCAAGGCCATATCTGATCAGAAAACTAAAAGTCGTTGGCATGCTATTTAGCATGAATGAGAGGTAGTAGATGGACAGTGTGAGTAATGCTTTACTATATGCAAAATATTGAGTGAACCATGGGAAGCTTTCAGGGATACTGGCTAAGTCTCTAAAAAGGATTTACAGAAAGACATCATTGAGAATGGCACAATGTGAAAAGATCTAGGCATACTGTGATTTGACCCAGGTGAGGGAATATTCACATAAATGAAATCACATTTGCTGAAGTACTAAGTAAGGAAATATATCTAACATAAATATAGGTTTTTGTTGGAAAAATAAATACTTGGTAGTATTTTTCGCTCCTTGGATTTTAATTTTTGATAGAATTTTCTTTTATTAAATTTATATAGGTTCATTTGTGTTATGACATTATGAAAAGATACATTTTTTCTTTCTCTTTTAATAGCGTTAAGTCAATGGAATCTAGACACTAAATTCACAGAGGTGATAAGTTACACCTATTTCAGTCACTAATTTATTCATTATATATTTATTCAATGTCTATTATATGCAAAATACTATAGTAGGTTGGTGTAATGGGGAGGGGGAAATTGTATTCAGAGTTTTAGAGACTTTAATTCTATTTTTTTTTTTACTTCCACTTTTCTTTCCACTTTCACTGAGTGATCTTTAGCAAGTCAATTACATAATCTAGACTTAAGATTTTCCTTTACTTTTATGTTTTGTTTTAGTTTTCAAATAAAAGTAGTTAGTTGATATATTGAACATGAGTCTTGGCATTAGCAAGATCTAAATCTGACTCTAGCTTTAGACATTTACTAGGTATATGACACAGGGTAAATGATTTTGCATCTTTCAATCTAAGTTTCCTCTAATGTAAAATGAGAATGATAATAGTGCCTATTTATGGGACTATTAGGAAACTCAAATGAGATACAATATGTAAAGTTCTTTACCAATATTAGCTATTATTATAATCAATAAATGAAATTTTGACATTCCCACTCCACAGACGATTAAGTAATTGTGTTGGTATAAGTTTATGTTTCTAGACTTTAGAGAGCAGAGAAAGCAAAACAAAATAGGATTCCTAATCTCCACAAAAGTTTAAGAGATATTCAAGAGAAAGAGTTCATAAAGAAGAAATAGAAAGTTGCATGAATGAGGACTGAGACCTAAGAGTATATTCAGAATAAAAGGGAGGAAATGGAAAGGAACAAGATGGAGGACAACTAAGTTAGTTTAAAATCATGAAAAGAAAAGGAGTAGTTTTAAAAAGGAAAATATGACCACTTATATTAAATACTATAGGAAATCTAGGAAGACTTGAGGTTGTTAGGGTTATTTGAATACAGTGTGACTTGACAGTCTCTGAGGTCTCTTCAAACTTTAAAACACACACACACACACACACACACACACACACACACACATCTGAGACACCTAGGCATTAATTTATGACCTTTAAAAGTGAAATTTTCCTAGAAAGCCCAAGACACTCTATCAAGTGTGTAGCGGACAGGGTATAGGAAATTAAAGAGGAAAATGAGGCTTCATATGAAAACAAAAGACACAAAGAGGGAGAACTGAAGGGTTGTCTCTCCTCCTTCCTACAGCAACAAGTAAGGATGGGGGAGATCAGTGTCTCTTTGAGGACACAAGAAAAGGAAGTAGTAAAGGAGAAAACATTTAAGATGCTAAAGAGGTGATGGAAATTGGGTAGGTAAAAAAAAATACAAGAAATATTATTGATTTTTTTCATGAATTATAATTGACCAGATGTTCTGCTTTTCATATGATAGTCTCATTTTTCAGTTTCAGCTCTTAGATAATCCATAGTGGGAGATATGCAGGTTAAGGTCTCAGATCTTTTCAGAGGCCTGACAACTTTGTAAAAGGAGGTCCTGTCTTCTACCAGAAGTACTCGTCAAGAACACAGGAGGTAGTGCACAAAAAGATTTCAGAAATCAGAGTACTTAACCAATGATTAACAGATACCTAATGTGAACATGGATAGGTTTTAAGGAGTTTTTTTTTTAATTCAAATGAGAAAAAAAATATACTGTTATTTTCATTCATTTCTAACTGATATTGAATATTTCTTTAATTATGAACAGAAAAAAGCAACACATTCTAAGGAATAGTAAAGGAGGCTTTACTGAATTGTCAAATGGATCTGTGAGACAAAAAAGGGTTAAGAACTATAGACTTAGCCTGTTCCTAGCACTCACACATACTTGAATTTTTAAAATAAATTGAACTGTTCCTGCCTTACAAGAGAGTATGCCTATAATTTTCTGAAATTTTATTAATATGAACCTATGTAAAGCTCAACTGCTTCAAACCCTGTCGAATACTTAGTCCTGTGGATATGAACAATAGGGAATCTTCTATTATAGTCCTTTTAAAATTTCATGAGCTCTCCAGGAGTTTAATTCCAAATATATGTAGTTCTTGTTCCTTTGTTCGACATTGCCTCCTAGATAGCTCTTCTTTTATATTTAAACTACTTCAGAGTTTATTTGTGAAATAAAGGTTTATTTACCCATGGAATTATGAAGGCTGTTTTATTGTGTGTGAAGGAATAAGGGTGGTTAATTTATTTTAGGAGCTTGAGATCTTTTCTGTTTACATGACCACAGGATCACAGAGATGAGATGTGCTATTAAAATTCCAAAACTGTCAGAGGAAATATGATTTGTCTGGTGTAATTGTGTAATTTTGAATTTTATTGGATAGGATGAAAAAAGTAGTAGTTTGGATATTGTCAAATTCCTGTGAATTTATTTTGGCACCACCACTCATCTTTTTTTTTTTTGTCTTGAATCCCTTTGTTGAAAAAAAATATAATGCATTTATGCAGTAGGTGCATCAAAAAATTGAGTCTCAATGGGAAAAGGTCCCTCTCCCCATCTTCATGCAGATTTAGATCACCATAGTGTAAAGAACTCCTGATATTGAATCCGGATTAGGAATAAGGATTGAATCTCATTTTATTGGTATAGAGATAAGTAAGATAAGGTAAGAAAATCCCCATCTAAGGATATAGGTCGCCACTCTGTCTTCTGCTTTATCTGTCATCCTTCATTCACGGAATGCACACTTACTTCATTTCTGCCTTTCATAATTTCTTTCTTCAAGACTTAACTCAGAAGTCACCTTCTACATGAAGACTGAACAATGCTGCTAACTATTAAATTTCTCTCCTTCTTCAAATTAACTTATAATTATGCTTACAGGGCTGGCAATGAGATATTTTTGGTATCTGTGCATACCCCTCCCATTGGAACCTCAGAGTCTGACTCTTAGGACTCCAGGGGGAATCCTTACTGACAGTCTCTTTGTTACATGAGGTTAAGCCTTATGTTGTCAAAATTCTAGCCTCCAAGTTATTTTCCAATTCCTGTTTATGTTTTGTCTTCCTTTTTAGAATATAAGCTCCTAACTTGTTTGATTGTGATTATAACCTCATGATTTAGCACCCTGTTTGGCACAAAAAAAGTGTTAAATAAATGCTTGCTCTACCTATCAGCATACCTATATATGTGTACACTTTACTTATTGCTTCTTTAATACTACAAAGTCAGTACAATATAAGCTTCTGAATAATAGTAACTACATATGTTTTTGGTCTTTTTATCTTTTTATCCAGTGGCTCTTACATTGACTTGCACATTGTTGAATGGGATAATATGCGGAATATCCATTACCATAAGGTGCTATGTATATATACAAACTATTGTAACATTCAAAGTCAATGGTGGAATCAAGATATTGGATTAAAGCTATTATTTAGAATGAGGTATGTGAGGTGTTCAGGGAGTGCTACCACATTTATTGTGATGACTTACTGAACCCTTTTCAGGGCTGCTCACCTACTTTTGGCATTCATCTGTCACCCAACTCTCAGCTGTGGCACCAAGAAACTCTAGCATGTACAACAGCCATATCCCTACAAAACTGTCTCTGTAAATAGGCTAACCAAGGTTGAGAGTAACTGACAGACCTCAGACACATTGCTTAGTTAGGGGAAAAGTTATCCTAGGTATATAAAGACTGTTTATATGCTGTTAAGTTAAATTGGTGTATTAGAACAATTTGTCCCTATGGCCATGAAGATAACTAAAATGGACACTATGGAGCACTTAGATCTTGGTCGGACACTGAAGACTCCAAGGTTATTTACTGTAGCCCAGGCCATTGCCAGTCATCTTGACTCTGGAAAAGAGAGTGACACCAATGGTTTTGTGCCACTCTGCCTCACTTAAATTCAATTCCCTGGCAAGTTAAGACATCTCTAATCATCTACTATTTTGCAACATTATTTAGGATATATACTAACACTGATATTGGCATATATGATTCTGAATACCACCATGGCCATTTAATCTCCCTGTTTTTCAGTATCTTTGTTCACGGAAATGCAGATAATGATGTTGGCACACTGAACTCAAAGGATTGTTGTGAGTAATGGACTAAACAAAAAGGAATTATTATTGTTATACTTTCTCAGGCAGTACTACCAGTTTTGTCGTTATGCTCAGTTTTAAGTTTCACTCATTGCTTCTATTTCTTCACCACTCACCCATTCCGCAAATCCTTAAAATCGTATTTATGTCCTCACCAGTACCTCCCATATAATAGATAATAAATTATTGTTTGCTGATCTATAGATCAATTTAATTAGTTTTCTATCTCCAAGATTACCAATAATGTCTTAAAGGCCAAATCCTATGATCTATACAAATTCTTTAACATCTTGGATTATCTGCAGCATTTGGCACTACTGATTTTCTCTCCTTCTTAATAACACTTCATAAAGGATACTACATAATAATAGTGGAAATAATTCTAGATCTATAGACAGAAGAATCAGGTTAAAATTCCAGCTCAGCCTTTCACTAACATGGTGACTTAACCAAGTCATTTAACTTCCTTAGATCCTGTTTCTCTCATCTATGAATGTTGGGCTAGATGGTCTCACATCCTTGTAACATCTAACTTTATGCTCCTATGATTCTTTAACTAGATTACCTTTTATATTTCCTTCATATCAAAAGCTCTGATCTCTGAAATCCTCTCAGGTCTAAAGTTTGTAATTCATGCTATGTTACTCTGTGATGTCATTCTTATGTGAATCTGGTTGCAAAGAGCCATAGCTCTTTTTGTCCCGTGAAATTTAAAATTAGGGTTCTAAAAGGTTAAATTTGGCAATGTCCCTTTATTAAAACACTATAGAGAAATCTATCATTTGAACTTTCTGATGTAATTTGTTCTTCCTAAAAAGAGTAGCTTTGGCACTTGTTGTCCCTAATGAAAATCAAGGCTACAAGCTCATCATATACTTCAAAGCCTTCAAATGTGTCCCTCACCCCCACCCCAAGAAAAAAAAATCATGCCATTAATTTAATGGAAATACAGATAAGTACACAAATGTCTCCTTACCTCATCTGAAAAATGAACATCATTTTTCAGTGGTTTATAGGCATGTATGACTCCTCATAGCAAAGTAGCAATCCTGTCAGGATCTAAAACTTTAAAAGCTTCATTATTCAAACATTGATAGATTAGGTATTATTAGATATACATTAAAGCATCATGTTTACATGAAAAAGAAATAAGTGCTCTATTCAGCAGAAATATTCCCCTTGCTCTCTGATTATCTAGCATATTTGCCCTCCTCTAGAAGTAATGCTTTTTAGCCAAGTCTTTGGAGGCATTCCAAGGACAGTGAAACTGAGAAGCAAGGTGACTGTATTTTAATATCTCTTTGTATCCATGGACTCCTGGACAATTTAGGAATTCACAGTTCTACCATGTCTCCTGGTAAATGTATTAAAGAGTTAGTAATTAATTAATTATTCCTATTATTACCTAAATTTCAACCTTGAAGTTAAGTTGTAGATATCTCCTTTATTAACTTCATGAAAGTAAATGACAGGGTTTTTAGAATTACTTGGTTTTTAAATTTCACTTTTGCTAGAAAGATGCAGTCATAAATTTTGAAAAAAAAGTATTCTCGATCTAAACCTTAAATAAAGTTTGAGCAATTAGAAATTTTAGATAACTAATTAGACTGGCAATATATGTGAGAACTTTACATCATAGAAATGTCCTAATGTTGAAACTTCAGTAAGTTGAATTATTATGAAAAATTAAATATTACAGCATATGCTAATGATAATTAGTAATGATTTGAAAGTTTTTGAGAGTATCATATGTGAATTTCCCAAAAGCCTTGTGAAGGAGGTGCTACCAGCATATTATATATTGGCATTTGCATCAGAGAAAATTTGCCTTAGTGATATTAAGTAACTTCCCCATAGTCACTCTGCTGGTATGTATAGCTAAGCTAATCTTCCTGACTCCAAGGACAGCTCTCTATCCACTTTTCTGCCATGTGCCTTACCTAGTCTTGTGACATACATAATGCAAGTATTATTACCATTTAAAAATGAGAAAATATTATAAAACAGTGTTTTATTGAATATGCCATACTTACTTCATATTATACATTATATAGTAATAGAGAATCATGGTTATTTGACCATTGAATAAGTTACTTGCCAAAATATAAATATATATTAAGGCATATACATATACATATACATATACATAATACACATCCATACATTATGGGTGTGGATAAGCACTGTGCTTGAAATCAGAAGACTCATCTTCATGAGTTCAAATCTGGATTCAGACACTTTCTAGCTGTGTGATCATGATCATTTAACCCTGTTAGCCTCAGTTCCTCATCTGTAAATAGAGCTAGTGAAGGAAATAGAAAACAAAATAAAGCATTATTTAATTACTGAATATTTAACAAAGGAAGTTTGTTTTATTGTAACACAGCATGAGTCTGCAACAAGGACACGGTGGTACTCAGCTTTTCTGGAAACAGTCCCATATCTCCCCCTACTCCCCACCACCTGGAAATGCCTCTCAACATTACGTTATCATGGTTTTGGAAATTGAGTGATCTAAGGAAACTTGAAGTCTGAGAGGGCCAAACACTTTGTGGCTAGATATTTCTAGTCTCCTGCATGAAATGGAAACTGCATGAGGGAAGCTGGTTTGAATCAAGTCCTTAGGGGTAGCATTGTCCTGGGCCTACCCTCAGCTGGCTAAGAGGGTAGGAAAGGAAGCTGCCTCTAGGAATCCGAGAGTAATCAGGTCCTAGGGGCAATTTTGTTTTATTACAAGGCATGTGCAGTAATAGAACCTTTATGCACATAAAAAGTGTTATGAAAACTTTCTTTTTGAATTGATTCTATTCCTGAGAAGTCATTTGTTATGAAAACTTTTGTAAGTTATGGTAAGTCAGGTAAACGGATCATCGAACTGTCATATATTTTAAATTTTTAAAAAAATAACTACTTACTTTATATAAGGTGCTTGTCTAGGCACTGATCATACAAAGTCAAAGTGCTTTTTCACCTTAAGGAGCTTATATTCTAAATAATATCTCAAATCCAATATTTAGATTGATCCCCTGAATTTGGAAGTTTTCCATCAGTGAGCATTTACTAAATGCTTATGATGTTCCTGGCACTGAATTAGAAGCTGGGATACAAAGACAAAAATCAAATATTTCTAGCCCTCAGAGAATTAAATTCTATCAAGAGAAGTTCATGTACACCTATAAATACATACAAAAACAAATACAAGATACTTTAGGAATGAGAGACACTAGAAAAATCTTCATGTAGGAGTCACTTCGGTTGTTTTTTGAAAGAAACTAGAGATTCTAAGAGAAATAAATGAAGAGAGAATTCATTCTAGGCATGAATGTAAGCAAAATCACTGAACTGTAAGATGAAGTGTCATCTGTGAGTAACTCTGAGAAGGCCAGTTTGAGTGGATTGTAGAGTATGTGAATGGGTATAACCCATACTAAGACTGGTCAGGAAGGTTGGCCATAAATTGTTAAGGATTTTATGCCAAATTAAGGATTATAAACTTTATTTTTGAGGCCATAGGAAAGTATACTAAAGTTTATTAAGTAGCATGTCCAATGTACAATTCAGAGAATTTTGTGGAAGGGAGAGAAGAGATAAGGCAGAGAAACATTTAGGAAGATATTGTAATAGTCTAATTGAAAGGTGATGAAGTTTTAAACAAGACTGTTGGCAATGTGAGGTAGAGAGAAGGAATTGGATATTAGAAATGTGAAAGATTTGACCACTGAGTTCAATATATACATATTGGAATGTCCAATATATACATATTGGAAAAAAAATCATTAGCAAATCAGAATAAAGAAAAAAAAGATGAGTATATAACATTGTATGACTGAAGTATCTTCAAAATTGATTTTTTCAATAAGTTGTTAGTGCTGGAAAAATAATGCATGAGTAAATGGCCAACAAAGGGTATAACCATTTCCTAAGGAAATTTAATGAGCATAGATAAAAACATAAAAAGAAAAATTCAAAACAGTAGAAAAACGTCAGGTGGCAAAGCCTTCATATGCTTTCCAAGCAGATCTATTTCAGGCAAGGACAACACTGGCTTCAAATACAAAGACATTCATAATGTTTTAAGGCAAATGGTAGTAGAAAATCATGAGCAGAATCACTTCACACACATAAAAAGGAAGTGGAAAATAAGTTTCCTCAAAATTTAATGAAAGGTCCAATTAGTCCAGATTATCCTGAATATGAAAGTAGAAGTATGACATCAAAGAGTGTGAAATGAAAAAAAAAATCACTCCATAGTTATATCACAAACTTTTCTGCATCAATGACAGGTGAGTCACCACAATAATGCTTCAATATAACATTCCTCAGTGGCTTGCATGACAGAGTAGAAATTAAATTGAAGAAAACAAATATGGGAAAATCAGGTCAAATAAAATAAAATATACTAAATAACACATGTTGAGGATGAAGGGGATAGATCTGTGCTGACGGTAACAGCATTTGAAAGTATATCTATATATCTACATATATATATGCATGTATACATATGTGTGTGTGTGCTAAAAGAATGGAAGCAAATGGTTGGGGAAAAAATCTTGGACATTATTATTGAGAAATTATCAATAACTACTAAAGCAGAATCTTCCTTCTCTAGGTCTAAAAATCTTTATGAAAATTACACACACACACACACACACACACACACCACACTTTATAAGACAAGAAAGTCTTTGGCAAATGCTATTTTATAAGAGAACACATCTTTGTGATCACATAGTTTACTGAAAGGTTAAGAAAGTACAAGACTCCACTATGTTATTTTTCTACAACTAAACTATTTTATAAATATTGAAAAAGACTTGATTTGGTAGAGCCAAATGCTAGATTAAATTCACTTTTCAAAAATGGCACATCCCAAGGATATTTAAATTCAAAAAGTTTTTTGAAAGATGTGACCACAGATAGAATGCTCTTCATAAGACACGGATTATTAATATGAAGGGAAACAAATTTAATGAGAGCTACACACTACTCTTGTGAAGGATTTCCAAGGTCCACAGCAAAATCAGAAGAGAAATTGCTCATAGGTAATGAGATCTTTTAGATTTGCCTGTTTGTAGATGCTCTTGTTTTTATTATTGTAGTTTTTTATTTATTTTATCAATATTCAGAATAAAGCAAAGCTTCCTAGATGAAATTCACAAGCATCCCAAAGGACAGAATGTCTTGTTCCCGACTTCCAAATTTCACATCCATGCTTCTGCTACTGTCTGATCTTGGAACTTCGCTCTGTATTTGAACATTCAGCCACCTCTGTGGCTTAACTTGGAATATCCTGGGCAAGGCCTGCGCATTTTTTCCATTGGTGAGTTCTAAACCCAGGATATTACAGAAATAGTATATGTTTAGGTTGAAAGATAATTCCATATCTTATATGAAAAGGACACAGGGAAGGAACTGCATTTAAATGCCATTGAGGTTTCATTAAACAAGCAAGTCTAAGAAAATCAAGCAGTAGATTTCCTCCTCCCTTTTGTTGAGAGACTCTAAACAGCCTTATCCTCCCAGTACTGTTCCTGACATGTGGACTTCAAAGCCATGCTGTCCCAACCCCTTTGTTGAGTTCCTTCATCCCTTGCTTTCCATCTACCTTTTGTTAGGCAAGTCCCTAAGACTATAAGTTGTAGAAAATTGTATGACATGCATTTGTAGTGAAATGTCTTTATCTGGAATTTCTTGTTCGAAGAGAAGTCTCAGGCCCAGTAATTATTCTTATTCTTTCAGTGATCCCATATATTTGTGAATCATGACATTTAGGACTGTATAAAGGTATAAAGGACAATAAAAGGGGAAATGATAAGCATTAGCACTGTATGCCCTTATAAGAAAATACTATATTGTGTCAGATTGAGAGGCTTCTAGTATCCTCTTTAAGCATAATGTTTCTGCCACTTTTCTTTTTACTCAACTTCCTTACAAAATCAGTACTACTTCAAAGAGCTTTTTGTAGATGATTTATTTTAACAATCATATGAACCTGAACAATGTGCCTCCACATGTATCTAATTCACTCAGACATCTACTTCCAGGTGGAAACATTGTATTTTGTTTCCCTATTTAAAACAGCAAGCTTACTCTATTACACAAATTGAAGCAAAGATCAACAAAGTGAAACAAGTTTCTTCATATTTAAAATTTTAAATACAGGGCTTAAGTCCCTGTCTGGCCTGGACAGATTATCTTCTGTTTTAGAAACCTGGTAGAAAGAAAAAGACCCCAAATGCCATCAGCTTAGGTAAGGGCAAGTTTCTGCCCAAGGACAGGAATTATATCTCCTGAGGAATCCAGCTTGGATAATCATAAACACTGGAACAAGCAAAATCTACCTAATGTAGAAGATCTGACCAAGCAAAGTTAGGTAGATCTCTATTTCTATCATTGTCATTCTGTCTCTCTCATTTATGTATATGTGCAATATTGCATGATGGGTAGAGCAATGATTTCAAGAAGACATGTGTTTACATCCTCCTCTTGATACATAATGGCTTTGCAATCCTCTGAAATTCTCCACACTTTACATTGCAGGACATTCTCTGAGTTTCATTCACAAAGGAAGTTTCCTCATTCAAAGTTGTCTACATGAATGAAAGTACTGATCTTGTTAAATAATTATAATTTATCATATCAGAGTATTTTGTTTTGGGAGGGATTGGAGGAAAATCAGGGAGAGTATGGATAAGGAAGGATAGGAAGTATAAAGAATCTGATAGCTATTGGAGGTCTCAACAAACTATAGATACTGGGGAATATATAGTTATTAGATATTACATGGAAGGGTACAGAAATACCTTGTCTATGTAGGAAAGACAATTCCATATTCCTGGAATTAACCACAAGGACAGAATTGCAATTAAGTGCTAGTGAGGCTTCATTAAATAAGCACAACTTAAAAAATCAGAGAGTAGAGGACTCAGATCCTGGGAAGTGTAACCACAAATCAGTAGCAATAGGATTCAGGAACCCAGCTATAGTGGTAATCAATTAAAAGCACAGGAATCAAAACAGGAAATATCTGTATAGCAATTCCAGGGGGAAAGGACTAACACAAAAGTGACCTCTACCCTAAGTCATCATCTATTGAGACAAAGGCTCCCTTGAGGCATATTTCCCTAATATATTATAAATATTTCTTATATTTTGGATATTATTTCCAAAATAAGTGGCAAGAAGGCACCACTAACTTCAGAAGAGCAAAGCTGGGAAGAGTGAGCCAGATGTTTCCTAACAATATAGACCATTCACCTTTCTATCCAAATGTATGAAGGGAAATTAGAAATATGTGTGTAAAGCCACACAGAATAAGCTTTCCAGAAGACTGTTGCTGTGGACAGCTTTCAAGGTTCTGATTACACAGTATAGTGAACTCTCTATTTAATAAGAAATCAGAGCAAAACATTCACAGAAAATCAAGGTACAGCATTCACAATGTCACAATTTATCACAGAAAATCAAAATATAGCTTTCATAACAACTCATCACTAAAATGGTCACATAGTTTTCACCAAAGTGGTCACCTAGTTTTGAACAAGTACAATAATTTAATCAATCAATCACTTAGTAACTCAATCATTCAGTGGTTTTCTTTTGAACAAGGTACATTTATTTAGACAATCAATCATTTAGTTAAGTCTTTAATTCAATCAGTCTTAAGGAGAAGAGCCTCCTTAATCCTTAACTTACCCATCCTTAAAAAGGCAAGGCCTCCTTAGGGCACATAAAGTACAATTGACAAAGTTCTCCACCCATGGGGTGCAATTAACTTAAAAATCAGTCACTATTCAGTCCTCAGTCACTATTCAATCATTAGTAACTACCCAGTACCCTCTTAAGGTGTAGTGGGAAATACTCAGGCCATCACCCCTAGGTCACTAGTAAATTACAATTTCAGTCACTGCTTAATACCCACAGACAGGTCTTTTTGTCTTGACTAGGTGTATCAGCAAGCACCCTAGCATACCAAGGGTGGCTGCTCACACAGGTTCTTAGATCTGCTTTTCTAAAGGAAAGCGACTCAAAATAGGTTAACAGTCTCACTTTAATCAATCAAACATATATCATTTACCTAGTTCAGGGGAAAAAGTCAGCACCCTGAACTTTAGAGAATACAAACAGAATACAAACACAATTTATAAGCACAAGTTACACGCAGACAGAGAAACAGATCAGTAGACGGGCTTCCAAACCATAGGGCCATTTCATCAGTTACATATTCAGTTACCAGAGAGGGAAGCACCAATATCTTGGATTTTCAGAGCTGGGAGGCTCAACAGCTTCCCAGAGTCTCATCTGGCCAAATCACAAAACTTCTCAAAGTGAGCCCCAAAGCAAAACTTCACATCAGGACATATATATGGCCTTCACCTGGCTAAGATAATGTCACAGCCCTCTTGACCCACTGTCCAATCACAAAGCTACAAGGCACGGGCATTCCCAAAGAACAAGCCTCCCTCCACAGGCTCCACGTGACCATATTCAGCCTATTAAGGGGCAGAGTATACTTTCAAATAGGGGAAGGTTCTCAGAGTCACATAGCCACTTTAGCAAAGGGCCTAGGGGCAGGGAAGGCATTCAGATTTTCATAACACTAGGGGCAAGCAGCTCCTACCTGAATCCACCAATCTGTCAGCTGGGTTCAAAGGCAGACAGCTCCCAGCTCTTTGTCCAGCTCTCTGTGAAGTTACTGTTCTACACTAAAGCTCACAGAGTCCAGTACACCTTAAAGCCTGCACAATCTCTATTCCTGAGAAGTCAAAGTTTAACAAAGCCACAAACAAAGTATGGACACTACAGTCCTGCCTCCTCTGGCAGCTTCCAGCTGGCCCTCAGAAATCCTCAGCAACTCCTCAGCAGCTCCTCGGCAGAAATTCCCAAGAGAAAGGTCTCAGCAGAATTTCTCAGGGGAAGCTCTGTTCTCAAGATCAAAATCACTTTCTCCCATTTTCAAAATCAAAATCACTTTCTCCGTGGAAGTTCCAGTCCAACAGCAGCAGTCCAGCTTTCAGGTGCTCATCCCAAGAAGTTCTTCAGGAACTTCCACAAAAAATTCTTACTTTCCCAGCTGAGGTTTTTCCTTATATAGAGCATTCCTCCTCCCTGTTCAGCCCCTCTCTGTGATGTCAGCAACAGGGTTACATACCTTCAGTTTCTATAACAAAGGCTTAATTTGAAACTAGGTCCTAAGTACCTATTAGCTTAGAAATACAAAAGGATCTTCAAATTTCATTGCTATTACTATGGGTTCTGGTTTGTCTTTAATATAAGAAGATATCAAGTGAGTCCTTTATAAAGGAAGAAAATAAAAATCTTTCCCTTACTCCACTTAAGACCTATGTCCCAGAATCATTATAGATTTAGATTAGAAGGAACCTTGAAGGAGAACCTTGAAGTGAAAACCATCTTACTCATTTTGCATATGAAAAAACTGACGTATGTTGACATTAAATGAGTTTCTCAAGGTCACACATTTATTAGGAAGAAATGTTGAAATTAGAACCTGTGGCTCTGGATTTAGTGGGGCTTTTTTTCTCCCACTGTACAATGTTAACTATATAGAATATATTATGTTCCAATAGTTTTGTTTAAAATACTTAAGTTTATGTTATGGCCAGATGGGCAGATTTGCTAGCCACTATGAAAAGCCACCAAAGATAAAAAATTACTGTGATGAAGACAGGACATGTGAGCATCCATCTCTCCTCCAGTCCCAGAGACATTATTTCCTGTTTTGGTATCTGTATTTATTTATTTTTCTTCCATTTGCTACATTCCTATACCAGGTGTCTCTGATTGGATTTTTTTCTACCTTCTACATACCTCCTGCACTTTATAGAGCTCCATCCCGAAAGTCATTTGCTCTATTTTCCATCCTTATGGCTCTTGACTCTGTCTTCTCTCTGACAGCTGCTGATTTCCCCAGAGGCACCATTCTCAAGGAGATTGTGATAGGGATGCATATTTCATAAACCATTTGTGACAATATGCTAATTGAAGGAGTTTCTCCTGTCAATGTGGCTCTTGCAAATTACAGCAGGTACTTCAGAGGACCATTGGGGGTTTTATAACTACAAGTGAAGGTGAGCTATCCAATCAGGTTGGAGATATTAAAAGAGTGACTCTAAACAGGTCTGATCTCCAGAATTGATCTTACCAATTCCGTTCAGTTTCACAGAATTCTAGAATGTATGCTATAATCTGTTAAGCTTCACACATTCTCCTTACTATTATAAATAATTTTCCAAGTCTGGATTTCTTGATTTTCCTTTTACTTGTATCCTTCCATTTGCTAGAGCTTAGCACTACTCACGAGAGTGTTATTCTTGAGAATATTTTCTTTGGTTTCTCACTGTGACTGTTATACTATCTTTAATAGTGAAAGTTTTTGAGGCCTCCATTTTATCAAGTATTTTCTTAATACCTTCATTCAGTTTTCTGCTGATGATGTCCCTCCTAATCCATACACCTGAAGGAAACCCTAAAAGCCTCTGTCCTATCTTCCTATCTGTATTTTGTGTAATTTCTTTATCAAATTTGTTATTGTTGAATCCTCATCTGAGTTTCTAGGAGATTTCTATTTCTGATTCCTCAGGATTACATGTTCTTAACCTGTATTCTATAAACTTTGCTTTTAATATGTTAAAAATCTATATTTTGATACAATTGCTTTCCTTTGCAATTCTATTCATTTTAAGTATTTAAAAACAACATTCTGAGAAATGATCCATAAGCTTCACCAGACTGTCAAAGGCATCACACACACACATCACACACACAGACATCACATACAGATATGCACACACACAAATTTTTATCAACTCACTTTTATGCAGAATCAAGAGGAATTTTGAAACTGGTAGGAGTTCTAAAGGCCTCATGTTCACTTCATCATTTTATAGTTTGCAAGGTTATGCCATGAGTTCTCAATAGATACAAGCATAGAACCCATATAGTTTACTTCTTCAGTCTTTGTGAAGCCTTGATATACTCCTACCTCTGTTTAATTATACTTTTCCTGATATTTTCTTTATTTAAATCTATTTTATTTTCAATTCAGGGAAGAAAACAAGCATTTACATAGCATGCTATAATTTAAAAAGAGATGATTGCACATGAACCTACAAATCTACCACGTACAACTTGCTATTCCAAGTATACAGCAAAGTTATTGTGTAAATTTCTTGTCTCCTGATGCTTCCCATATACACATTATATTCTGAGTTTTTTAAAAAAGGCAATAAAATGGTTCTATCTGTTCCTGTCACTTTTTCATCTATATCCAATCTTTCATCACATGAATTATCTGAAATTATATATGTGTGTGTATTTCTTTTCCTGTCCATTAGATCATTTTCTCCCCCAATTTCATAAATGACAAAGCATATAATTCATTTTAAAACATTTGTGGGGAACCTGCAGCCTCAAGGCCACATGTTGCCTTGAGGCTTCAGGTTCTCTACCCCATTTTAGAACATACTAGTCAAAACTATTTCTGTCTTCTCTTTTTTTCTCTCTAGTAAAATCTAAAATAAAATGAAATTTCAGAAGAGAGGTATCCATGTTGTTTTGCTTGAATAGTAACTAGCAAACTATTATGATCTCATTTGAAACTCTGTAAGGGGATGGAATTAGATCAAAAAACAAAATTGGAAATCACATTATTTTCTTTGAAGCAAATGGGAGAGGATAAAATTTCCGTTGCGTGTTTAAAGTTCTCTTGAAGTAAAACATAGAATCGTGAGCCTGAGGTCTGAACCTAATGAGGTGTATATTAATGCCAATCATTTAAAAATTAAGGAAATTCTACCTTCCATGGTTGAAGATGTTCTGTTTAAAACAATTAATAGATGGTGACGCATTATAATTATTTCTCATGGAAATACATAATATACAAATAACATCCAATATAACTTGCCAGGTGTCTTATTTATTTTTAGTTGTACACAAACTCTATCAATTAAACTAAATGATTTTTGTGAAATTCAAATAACCACCTGTCTGAATTAGATTGATTTATGCTGCTAAATATTTTTGAGAGGTTATAATTGCATCTAATATATAAGTTTGACCTAATGCCTAATGATATATTCCATGGCTATTTATTTGAATATTTATTATTAGTATGGCAATATGCAAATAAATTTGTCTATTGGCATGAACTAGTACCAGCTTTTGAAAATCTGAGACTACAAGATAAGACTATAAGAACAAAATGCACCCCTTTCCATCATTTTTGACAGCAAGATCTATTAGTTATAAAGAGTCCATTTGTAGGAAAATTGAAGTTCAAATTATAACAAAGTTGTATAATTTTAATACTATCAGTAAATCAAAAATATTTTCATAAAATTGTTATAACAATTACAATTTAAGACATTAATATAAAAGTGAACAACCATCCCTTAAAATTATTTTGGTAGTCTATTAATATTTCACATTCACATCAAAACCAACAGAGAGTTTCCAATGTAATGATTGATTTTGCTGATTTTTTTTATTTTTTTTTCCTTTAAAAATAATGTTCACTACGGAGAATGACTCTTGTGAAGAGGATAGAAATACTAGGGAAAACTATAATAACATCAAAGAAGAAGAAATCAAAGCAAATTGATTTTAAAAAGGTTAGAAAGACAAAGTGACTGAGTTTGACAGAGGACAGCTTACACCATATGCTATATGAGAAAGATAGTTCCCTCTACCTGGAATGTTGTAGGCACAGTGCAAAGACCATCTATATATGCATATCCATAAGTTGTGAGTGCGCAGTTCTGATTTAAGAATTATTGTATCAAAGTCAATGGGGCATTATCTCAAAAGAATTCATAATTATGGTGCTGTACATGTCCAGATAATCTAAAATGAAAAGGGACCAACTTTATCTAAAGAATGGAGATAGATAAGGAAATGGCAGTCTCTTGTCCCTCAAATAGTTACCCCCCTTGCTCACCTAATGAAAAGGTCTGTGGTAAATAGAGACTGTAGCAAAGTGTTTATGATGATAGCATTGTCTGCAGCTACCACAGCACCTCATTCTGCCTGAATAATTCCCTCCAAAAAGTTTACAATTGCTGTGGCCCCACCTTCAGATATTATGATTAACACAAAATGTCCTAATGGCAAATTATTCATTATTTAATATTGATTTATTTGTGCTGTTTAGTTTTGCATGTATGTTTGTGTAGGAATGAATTACCCGTCCAATGTTGTATGTTGAATCACTTTTCACAAAATTCTCTCTTCTGTGGACAAGGTCCTATACCTGAGGCAATTAGTATAATCTCCCATCCCTCCCCCATGTGCCAGGATGAGTATTTAATGAGTATGAAAAAGAGATTCTAATTTCCTTCAAGGTAGGCTACTCCAGGACTAAATTCTATTCAAATCAAATGTTTGAGCATAGAACTTGAAGTGGTACAAGATTCCAGACACTGTGGTGTCCAGAATACCCTAGGTTCCTGAGGGATTGATTTTTTTATTCATTTTTTTCATTTTTGGGGAATATATTGATATATTAAGCAATATAATTTACTGTTGTTAGAAAAAGAAAATGAAATATACAATTATTTAAGCTTATTATTTTTCAGCATATTTTTAGCTATGATTTCAAAAGTTTTCAATGATGAACGAGGGGAAATATGAGATTGGAGAATTTGTAAATTTTAACATATGTCTCCTGAAGTAATTCCATACCACCATATATTCCTGGACATGTGAGACATGCAACATTTTACTTTGGATGTTTGAAAAAAAGTATTTCTTGCATTAGCAGTAATAAAATGTTTACAGAAAATGTTGCATTGCCCCAAGTCCACATAGACTATGTGTATGGAGCGGGGGGGGGGGGGGGAGGGCAGGAAGGAGGTAAAGTATAATCTTAGCCACTGATTCACACTTAAGCTTTTGCTTCAGTTTTTTTTTTAAATAAAGATCAATCAAAATAATCTCTAATCAATATCATGATATTTATTAAGTATTTGGCTATACATGATTTTATACTAGGTATCTTTGGTAGAAGCAGTATCCTAACCATTCCTTGCCCACCCATTAAATTAGTCTGTTTTTCTATCTCTCTTTCTTTTCCTGAATAGAAATATTAGAAAATTTTTAAAGACTTATTTGGCTCAAGGGACTAAAAACATAATTTTGAGGTCACTTCCTCATCACCTGAGTATGTTACAAAGAAAGGCACAAAGCATTCTTTACTTTCAAAGAGCTCATCATCTAATGGAGGAGACAACAGGAAAATTATTTTACTTGTGTGTGTGCACACACACATATAAATCTTAGAAAGAAGGTACTACTAGTTTTAACAAACATCAATAAAGGATTCTTATAGAAGGTAGGATTAAGCAAGCTAGAGAAAACAGAAAGTATAAATGCAAGACAAAATTCTAAGCATGGGGGACAAGTCAATGAAAATGCCCAGAAAGCACAAATTTAAATATCTAATGCAAGGAATAAACAGAAGGGAGGACAGTGTCACTGGAATGCAAAGTGTAGAAGAGTAGGTAGGGTGTAAAAAGGCTGGAAAGGTAGAAGGACCATGTAGGAAGGCTATGCAAAACTTTGAACACAAAACAGAAGATTTTATATTGAATATGAAACAATCAGGTATTGATGTTAATGGAGCTGTGGACCTGGAGTCAGGAAGATCTGAGTTCAAATTCTGCCTCAGACACTTACTAGCTGAGTCACTCTATATCTGCAAAATGGGAATAATATTAGCACTGAACTCCAAGAGTTATTGTGGGGATCTCATGAGTTAATACTTATAAAGTGTTTTACAAACTTAAAATGCTATTACAAGGGCTGATGATTGCTGTTGTCATATTAGACCTTAGGAGTGATATGCAGTCCTTGGAGTTCACCATATAGGGGGAAGAAATGATTATATTTGTATACTCCTGAGTGATGGATGTAATGACCGAGGAGTCACTTGAGGCAGAGACAGACAAAAAAGTTATTGCAATACTCTATGCCAAAGAGAATGAAACATCTACAGCAAGTTGGTGACCATGTCAGAAAAGAGAAGGGGGTATTTACAAGATAGGTTACATTGGTAAAAATAAGAGGATTTGATAAGATTTTGAATAGAATGTATTAGAATCAGGAGATCTGGGTTCAAATCGCAAGTGTCACTTAAGTTCTAAATAACTAGGAAAATCACTAAATGTCGGTGTGTCATGTTTTCAATCATAATAACAATGCTATTATAAGCCCCTTGTTATTGTGAGTAAAAATGAGAGAACATATGTACAAATGCCTTAAAATCCCTAAATATCTGATAAAATATTAAAAATTTAGCATAAATATTGCTATTATTACAACTATGATCATGATGATGATAACCCCCATACTTCTCTAATCTGAAACAAAATGAAGTGCTAATCTATTTACTTTAACTTTGTTTACCTACTCTAGACTTTCTACTACTCATATGCATTAAACATCACTGATCCGTCCTTATTATAAAACTTCCCCATTTAGAAATAAGATTTCCATTCACCTCAAAAGAACACCCTTGCCATAGTCATAGTCTCCTTCATTCTTTTGCTTCTTATATCTAACTAGCTTTAATGCATAGTTATTGAACACATACATTGATGAGAAATTCTGGCAAATTTTGATGATTGATACAATCACATAATACGTATGTGATGCAAGTTTGTTGGTATATGTAATTTCATTCTTTTGCATCTACACGAATTTATCTATATACCTCTTTCCAGATCTTTATAGATAGTTTAACATAAGTTTAAACATTAATCAAATTATCAGTTCCACATCTGTCTATAATTAGAGACAGGAACCAGATTGTACGTGTGAAATCTAAAAGTTCAATGTAAAAGAATAAATGTCCTTGGATAGGAGACCTCCATAGCTTTCTCTAAACCATTATCTCAGCTTTGATGACTTCAGTCAAATTAAATCTTTAAAAATTATAAATCCATCTAGTCATCTTTCTCTATGTTTTTCTTGAAGGGAGAATGTTTTCTACCCCAATAAAAAGAGTTACCTGCTATGTGACACTCGCTCTCCTAGAAAGCTCTTCTTTTTAATTCCCATTTGGTCCTTCAATTTCCTGTAAAACTTTTTTTTTTCTTTTTCAAAGATGTTACTTATATATCATAAATTGCCTCAAAACACTGTGGACTGAGTGTATTTTTCAAGCAGGCCTAATATAAATAGACAGAGAGATAGATAGATCGTTAGATAGATAGATAGATGAAACAGAAATAGATATATACACATAAGCATAATACATATACATACACATACATATATGAATGTGTATATATGCATATGTATGTGTGTATATGCATATGCTAAAAGCATATGCTAAATCCATATCCTAAGAAACTAAAGCTGTTATAAGAAGTTGTTTTTTTCCTTACTATACCCTCAAATATTTTTCTTTTCAGTTTTGCTTTTCAAGATATTCAACTTTTAATCACCAGATCCAGTATGTGTGTGAGATTCTTCTTGTGATCTTAAAGATCCCAGACTGAAAAATTCCCCAAGAGCAGGAACAAGTTGTATTGCAAATGGTCAGGCATTGAGACCAAGGCACTAGGTTTAAAGCAAAATAGAGATCAGTACTATAGCACGTGATAACTGATAATGGAATGATTGGGCAGCATACATCAGTATTAGAAACTCATTGGTAAGGCATGAAGATTCATGTTAACTGGGTTGAAAACCTGTACATTGGGAAACAGCGTGATGGGTTTAGAAAGTCAATTATATTGTATCAAGTGTCATTTACATTTACTTATCACACCACTTGTCTTGGCTAAATAAATACTATCTTTTTTGTGTTTAATAATGCCATCAAAATTATCCATTTTTTATTTCATAATGCTGTCTACCCCTTGTTTGGTCATAATTTTTTTCCTTCTCCATAAATCTGACAGGTGATATGAAGATCATAAACCCATTTAGACTTTATTTTGGTGTACAGTGTAAGATATTGGTCTAGGCTCAGTTTTTGTGAGGCTGTTTTCTAGTTTTCATTGAAGTTTTTGTCAAATAGTAAGTTCTTATCCCAGAAACTTGGGTTTATCAAACAATAGATTACTAGAGTCATTGACTACTGTGTCTGTGTTTAACAATGCCACATGGTTAGCCCTTTCATGCCACTTTATAATATTTTTTCTTCATTTCCCAGAAGACCTATAACATCATAATATGTTGCCTTCACTAGCACATGAATTGGATTTAAGTAAGGCAGAGTTTCACAAAGTCACTATGAACCACACACTCTCTTGCAGAGTAATCAAGGTCTTGTGGCAGGACAAAAGACAGGGCAATTGGTGATGACTAAGGATACAGTGGATGACATTGGTGTCTTTGATGTCTGTCTGAGCTCTAAGTGCTCCACAGAACCTGCTTCAGTCTCTTTTATGGACATTGGAACAAATGGTTGTCATCCACCCATTCAGCATACTCCCCAAATATGCTGAAAGATTTGAGGCCTGCTGATTACCCTCAAAGTGGTTTAGCTTGTCTTCTGAGATGGTTTTACTGGGATGTGTTTGCTGTTCATGCTACAGTTTCATGGAGCCCCAAGTGAGAGTTGAGTGACAGATGGACACCAGGGCTGGAAAGGGCTAGCCAAACTGTGATGCCAGAAGTGCTGAATCCTCCCTGAACACCCCATACACATCTGACATGACATCTGACAAGGAACTTTAGGTAAGAACTACAGGTTTAGTGCTTTTTGTCAGCTTTGTTAACCATTACAATTTTAATCTTCTAAAATATGTGGATTTTTCCACAATTTGCATGATCTTCCATTTAGTATAATGTTACACAATGTTCCTGAAATTATATAAAAGCAACCAAGAATGTTAAATTGGAAGAAAATTCAATTTAGGTATGAAAAAAATATTTAGTACATTAGTCCTCCAAAGACATCAATGCCTATTAGATGATTCTAGGACCAAAATGTGAGAAACTGAGCATAAAACTTGAATAAAGAAATTTGGTAGAGGTGATAGAAGCAAGAGCCTTTGTAGTATCATCATAAGCTAAGATTTTCAGGTACCATTTTTTTCTCCAACTTGTTCTTTAAAAATTGTAGAGACAACTCCTCTTCCAAAGATGATATGTACCTTAACAAATCCCTTCATATAGAGGCTGAACAAGATCCTTAAATTTTTTTCCAGAAATGTGTTAGTAAAAATGGAGAAAAGTAGTATAATGGATAGAACTGGCTTTAGGATCAGACCAATATGGATGGAAAACCACTTTCCATATATATTAGCTGTGTGATTCTGTGTGAGTACTTAATTGCTCAATAGTATAAGAAACTCCAAGGCTGTAGGTTGCAAATTATTCATTGTTTTATTGAAAGAAAGAAATCTATCACTGGTAAGGGGCTAAGAAGTCAGTTTAGATTCAGAAGAAAGATATTTCAGGACCTTGGCATGGAAAGATTCAGCAATGAGTACCTGGCAGAAGTGTTCATGATACAGGGAGCTAGGGAACAAAACCCAAATATCAGACACCTTTGTTTGTAAGGCCCAGAGAGGAAGATTTTTAAGGACTTGAACTCATACTCTGAGGTGGCTGAGAGGCAGTGCTAGGTATAATGAAGAAATCACAACTGCAGAAATACATGCATTCACACAATGCATGTGTGTATATATGTTTATTTATGCATATATAAATATACATACATATGTGTGTTTATGTGTGTGTATTCATATAGCCACAAGTAGAGAATAGGATTATACCATACTCATAAATTGAGACTCAGAAAAATCTTAAATGATTTTAAGTCCTGTCTTTGACACTTAAGACACTTAATAGTTATCTACCTAAAGTCATATATGTATTAGCATCTGTTTTGTCCGAGAAATTTATCTATATAGATAAAATCAGAGATTTTTCACCAATTTCAATTGGATATGAAAGATGAAAGTCATGTATCTCAAACACTTTCAATTTATCCTAGCCCCAAATCTAACCAATTACTGTGTTATTTACATTATCCAAATTTACATTTTTAGAAAGAAGTAGTGTCCTGCATCTAGAAACCTTGTCCTTGAAATTCCCTTCCTATACAATTTAAACAAGTTCCTCATGTAGCCTAAGCTTCATTTAGGTTTTAAGTCACATGAAATATTAGGTTCAATTTAGGGTATACAAAATAATAAGTATACTTTATCTGTCTCCTAGGACTATGCCAACTTAGACAAGAAGGTTTACAATCACATAACTTAGTTTGAACCAGAGCAGCTAAATAAAAAAAAAAAGAACACACATTCTAAAAGCATATATTTGATCAGGATTCAAACAATTAGCATAGGTTTTAATTGGAAATTTAAGATTAAATAATTGGCTGTGAACTACATTAATCATTAAACATAAAATTACAGTTAAACAAAATTAGCAGATATAAAACAAAATCAATATTACACACACACACACACACACACACACACACACATATATATAAAGAGAGACAGACAGAGATACAGAGACAGAGAGAGGGAGAGAGACAGAGAGACAGACAGAGACAGACACAGAGAGAGACAGACAGAGAGACATAGATGAGAGAGACAGAGAGAGACAGAGACAGAGAGACAGAGAGACAGAGAGAGAGAGACAGAGACAGAGAGAGAGAGAGAGAGAGAGAGAGAGAGAGAGAGAGAGAGACAGACAGACAGACAGACAGGAACAGAGAGAGAGGGGATGTCCACTACAATAGAGTGCTATGCTAGGAGTAAAAAAAGAAACCAGTGCATGTTCAAATCCTACATGTGAGAATTGAATAATTTTACCTCATACTCATGCTTGAATCACACACATTCAAACCCATGCACACCCACAGACATATGCACACACACTGGAATAAGTTATCATCTCCAAGTGAATTGTTTGGCAAAAGATTTACTTGGAAACAATAAATTTCTAACTCATGGAACTATGAAATGGAGGAAGACACTCTATTTTTTGGGTGCTCACTGGGAATGATGATGAAGGCAATGAAAAGTGAGGTGGCAATCACACGTTAGTAAGGTGAAGAGGTTGTAGGGGAAAATGGCACAGAAGCAGACAGTGTGGGGATGAGGATGAGGAGGTGGAGGAAGGCAGGTAGTGTTGGGGAAGAAAGCAGAAGGGGAATGTCACAGCAACTCATATAAATATGGATTAGAATTGGGAACACTAAGGAGTATGAATTCAGATGGAGATGGAAGAGGAGTTGGGGGCAGAAATTTTGGGGGTCTCATTTTATAGGAATTTGGTGGGGGCCAAACTAACTTATCTAGGACATATTGGGATTACTTCATTAATATATCTAAATAGTCTCAGAGTTATCCACAATACTTACTGTTCTGCTTGTCTTACTACTATAGATATCTGAAATTTATATTACATTTGCTTATCTCAGGATCTAAAGACTCTCACAGCAAGGCTTAGAGAACTTCCCCTGACTTAGCAAATATTCTCAGGATGTGAATTTTGATTACTATATGATATAGTTTGCAAGTTAGGCTCCTTTCATATTTGGGATGGTCTGTACACAACTTCTATGTTCTTTTCCGTAAACTTACTTTATTGTCACTTTTTACAGGCTACTTAGAAACCTACTTACTATACTAGTGAGAAGTGAGATAGGTGGTCAGAGAAACCTACACAACATCCATTTTTAACACAAATCAGCACTAAATATACAATAGAAAAGGTAAGCTGGTAAGAAGAGGCAAGTATATGGTTCATTTTATAAAGTACTAGGCCTGGATTCAGGGAGACCTGAGTTAAAATTTGCCCTCAAACACTTATTAGCTTTGTGACACTGGGCAAATCATTTAACCTCTCTTTGCCTTAATCCATTGTAGGAGGACCCTCACAAGTCAAGGCATCACCCTCTTCATGTCATTGGTCCTTTTTGAGAACAAATGATGAATAATAACAATAACAGCAACTACAGAAGGAAATGGCAAACACCATTCCAGCATTTTGCCATGAAAACCCTGTGGACAATATGGTCCACAAACAGACAGAGACAGAGTCCAATGACAAAGATATCAATTCAATGAAAAAAAAAATATTGGTGCTGTATTGTGATAGACTTTAGAGACCAAACAGTGGACTTTCTATATTGTCCTAAAGGGAAGAGAAAGCTATTGAATCTTTTTGAGAACGTAGTCCATATGTTAAGACCTTTGCTTTAGGAATAACACTTTGGCAGCTGTGGAGAGAATGGATTGAAAAACAGAGGGGTGCAAGGCTGAGAAAACAATTACTTGGCTATTGTAATACTGAAGGCCTGGACTAGAATGGCAGCCATGTGATGAGAGAGAAAGAGACAAGTGAAAGAGAGTTTGTGCAGGCAGAATTTACAAGACTTGGCAAGTTATTGGACAAGGGACTGGGAGAATGAGTGAATAGTCAAGGATGATTCTGATCTTGCAAGTCTCTGAGTGACTGGAAGGATGCTACTGCCTAAATCAAAAGAGAGAAATTTGGAAGAAGGATGAGTTTTGGAGAAAGTAAATGTTTTCTATTTTTGGTCATACTGTATTTTAGATGCCTTTGGGACATTCAGGTAAAAATGTCAAATGGACAATTGATGATTTAGCTTGGATTTCAGAAGATAATTAAGAAAAAAACCTGTGTACATCATTCAATCATGGGTGTCTAGGGTTTCTTTTTGCCATATACTTAGTATAGCATGCTATGATGATGTTATTAAAAAGCTTTAAAAGTTATTCATTTAAGCTGGACAGAGCATGGTCCAAAATTAAACATTTTGATTTACTCCAAATTTACTTTTGTTTGCTTTATTGCTTGCTTGCATAGATGTTTGTGTATGTGTGTGTATGAATATTCTTAGTAACTGTCTTGACCTTGAGATAGTTAAAGGTACATTAAAATGGCACCTGAATTCTTATAAACAGGTTCAGATTCCCTGGCCCCTACCTTGGGAGAAGGGATTCACCATACTTCTTAAACAATTCCCTGAGGTTGTCTTTGTATATTCTCCTAGGATGATTCTAGGCAGCCTTTCTTCAGGGGAAGAACAATATATTTTGTCTCTGAAAAAGGCAAAAGACAAGTAAAGTTAATTAAACTTACTGCGCTAAGGGTTAGGAAGAAGAGTATTAGCAATTTGCTACAAAAACTGCAAGTCTCATCTGCTAAAAGAGCTAACACACACACACACACACACACACACACTCATACACACTCACGCATGAAAAAGACATGAGGTTAATGCAATTCTCAACACAAGTGCTGAGTGTGCATTTTATACACAGGAGTAGCATTATCAGAGTCAGAAGAAATAACAGCAAAATTTATAGACTAAAAAAAATAACAATAAGAATGTTCTCTTCAAAAGTTTAGACTACAGGATAGTAGGTAGGTGATAAAAATGGTTATAAATAAAGTAGTTATATGTTTGGTGCATATGTGTGCACATGTGGGTGAAAGATCATGTGATACTAACTTAAAGTATCAGTTTTATAAATACATATATTCTGAAGCTACAGAAAGGCAGACTCACTATTCATCTCAGTTTCATAACTCTTACTGTAGTTCTTAACATCTTTAACAGTAATTATTTAAGTGTTAGCCCAGACTACTGCAAAGAAAATGTAGTAGTGGGAATAAAGAAAAGGAGCTTGGTTTAGGGCTTTTATATGAGCTTGGACAAACCACTCTTTTTCTATATGAATGTAGCTACTACTCTTATGAGAAAGACTCGGTTGTAACACAAATATTGTTCACAAAGTCATGTTAATATTTTATGTGTGGCCCCATATTTCCAGGATGTTTTCAAATAAAACCTACACACATATTCCTAATTGGAGATATACACATACGCCTGTGTACATTTATACATACATTGACAAAAAATATAGCTATATTTACATATGCACCTTATAATACACAAGTACATAGAAATGTATGCGAATAACTGTATGTTAATATATTTCCAATTAGGCAAAGTCTGGTATGTAATTTACAAGGTCATCCTTAATTTTTCTAAATGCATTGCTTCTACAATGTCTTCTACCATTCAGCTACTCACAAGCCCTCCTATAGTTAACAAGACTGTTGATATGTTTCAAAGACTCAATTGCATAAGAATTCTAAGTCTACAAAAGCTTAAACTCACTAGGTTCACCATTTGAATTAATGAAACATACATTTCAGCTCCACTGGTCAAATTCAATGTTTAACTGATCTCATCTAAGCCTCCACCCCTTTAGGCTACAAATAATTGGAATATGTGTGTGTGTGTGTGTGTGTGTGTGTGTGTGTGTATTCCAATCTATATCTTTCTATCTATATATCTATCATCTGTCTATTGAGTGGTTCAAGTAGTTCTATAAGACTCTAAATGGAAAAAAAAAACAGTCATCAACCTACTCTGTAGAAATTGTTTCATTATTCCAACACTAATGAACTTGGAAATCTGAAAAACTAACAATCAAGTAGATGGGCTAGGTGCTGAAATAGAAAAACAAACCAAAAAAATGTCCTTACCCTCAAGCATTTTACATTCTCTTGAGAAAATGAAACTTCTTTATCAACAAATACTTATCTATATGAATATTTGAGGAAAAGGAGGAAACAAAAGACAGAAATGGCTTCGCTTTCAGTAAAGCAAAAGATTGTAAGAGGCACTGGTTAGAAGGGAACTCAATGTGAACGTTTAAAAGAGAATATGGAAAGGCAAGGAAAGAGAAATAAATGGTATCTGGAGAATAATAAGTTTGGCTAGAATTTAGCGATCATGAAGGGGAATAACATGAAAAAGTCTGGAACATAATCTAGGGTCAGACTATGCAGGGCATTATATGTCAAGCTGAGGAGTTTGTGTTTCATTCTGGAGGCAACAGGGAGCCACTGATGTTTCTTTGCTATGTGAATGCTGACTCATGATTCATTAAAAAAAAAAGCCTGAATTTGGCATCATGAGACACAAAGATGGTTTTGTGTATCAAGATAGTTTTCACCATTGACGTGACACATATAAAGTTACTATCAGAATTTGCTGAGTGATTTGATGATGTCATTACATGTTGAGGTTCAACATTGTCCAAATCAGAAACCAATCATTGAATCTTGGCACACTAAGAATAAAAATGCCAAGAAACACATAGAAAATCTATTTGCTCACTAAGTAACCCATTCCTATAGATCTACTTGCATATATGTGTGTGAGTGTGTGTGTGTGTGTGTGTATAATATAGGTACATATAGTCTATACATGTGTATATCTGCACATGCACATGTATATGTATATGTATGTATGTATATATATATATGCATATACACATATGTGTGTATCAAATCCTTATCTTTAGTTTCCATATAACCTTTGACTTTATCAATTTAGCATTCCAGAATCTGTTAATATATTCTGGGGACACAAATGAAAAGCATGAAGCTTCCATATAAACTTTACTCAACTTTTTCCTTCTTTGTCTACTGGACAATTGATTTCTACAGATTCTTTGGTTGTGAACTGCAGGCTAACCTTAATGCTGTATTTTCCCCAAAAATTCATTATAGAGCTCCTGCTCCCAGATTCAAGTCTTTCATGGTAGAACCACCACCAGTAACTGCTAAATCTGACAGCTGGAAAGGAGCTATTCTTTGGATCAATGCATAAGCTGTGTATCTTGGGTAGCTTGGTTGCTGGTCAGAACGATGGAAGGTTTCCTATAGCAGCATAGGAAATTTTTGTTACAGTTTATCAAGAATAATGGTAAAAAATTATTTTAATATTAAAGTACAAATAAAAAAGTAATATCCATTTGGAATGAATGCCTATGAATTAGACTTATTTTCAAGGTAACCTTTCAAATAACTGGTGTAATCCAGCAGCATTGTCTTTAGAGTGTTTTGGAGCGTAAAGATAAATGTAGGTTTTCTAGACACAGAGATAACTACAGTCACACATAATTAGTAGTTTGAGAAAGATTCAAAGGATATGGATAGACATATCAACCTAATGCTTGGTAATTTGGGAAGTAATTTAGGAGAAAGGCAATTAACGAGGCAGGTAAAAGTAAATAAAATTTAAATGAACACTCTCTTCAGAATTCTTTATATCTCAAACACATTGCTGATAGAAATTTTAAAGTAAATTCTCAGGAAAAAAATGTATGTTGACAGGTTTACAATCAATATTATTAGTATTTATCTGTAAATTATTTATTTATACTGTTAATGTTTTTATAGGGAGTAACAGTTGAAAATCTTCAGAATTATATTCTTGTCATTGCTCCACTGTACTAAATGAAAACTTTGGGGAAAAGGTGTTGTGTGCTACATAGACAAGTATTTAAACATTAACTATTTTTTAAAAAAAAGAAGAAAATCAGATTTCACATTTAAATTTTTAAATTTAAGTTGACCATATTTAATATAGTAACTGAAGCAAAATAGATGTAAAAATTGAAGTGTTTCATATGTGATGTTTCAAAAGATATAAATTTGTTTTAGATAGGTGCTAAGATATAAGTAATTAAACAATAAGGATAAGGATTGGACTTCTAATTTCATTGGTTTAAGAAATACCAAGAGAGGAGATTCTCTCTCTAGTAATCCAGGTTGATACTTTGTATGCAACTTATAATGTTAGTCAGTCCCCTATCACTCTTAGAAGATGACTTGACCAGGGACACACAACCCGCATGAACTTAACCCCAAGGCATTCTCAACATAAATCTGGGAAAACTGGAAAGTAATTTAATTGAAACTAGACATAGAACAACATCTCACTCTATATACCAAGACACACTGAAGTGAAAATGAGTACATGATTTAAATGATGACATCACAAGCAAATTTGGTATACATGGAAAACTATACCTTTTAGACTTATAGATAAGGAAATACTTATGGCCAAACGTGGGATAGAGAAAATCATGGGAAGTGTAATAGATATTTTTGATTGCATGTAATTTTATTTTTGCTTTTTGGAGTGGGGATGGCAGGGTAATTGGGGTTATGGGCCTTGCCTAGGGTCAAATGGCCTAAGTGTCTGAGGCCAGATTTGAACTCGAGTCCTCTCGACTCCAGGGCCTATGTCCTATTACTGTGCCACCTCACTGCCCCAACTGCATGTAATTTTAAGCATTTGAAAAACAAAATGAATGCAGTCAAAGGAAAGCAGGAAATTAATGGGAAACTACAGCAAGTTTCTCTGATGTATACTTCATTTCTCAAATATATAAGAAACTAAGTGAAAATTATTTTTTAAAAATTAAGAGCCATTCCCCAATTGAAAAATGATCAAAGAATATGATGAGGCAGTTTTCAGAGGAAGAAATTAAAACTATCTATACTGATATGAAAAAATGACCTGAATCACTTTTTGTTAGAGAAATGCAAATTAAAACAACCTCAGACTTACCAGATTGGGTAAAATGACAGAAAAGCAAAATAAAAAAATTCTGGAAAGGATAATTAAAATTGAGACACTGGGGTACTGTAGGTGGAGTTGGAATGAATCTAACAATTATGGAAAACAGTTTGAAACTACGGCCAAAAGGCTATGAAACTGTGCATACCCTGTGACCCAACAGTAGACCTGTATCCCAAAGAAATTAGAAAGGAAAAGGATTTATGTGTATAGAAATACTTATAACAGTTCTTTTTTGGTGGCAAAGAATTAGAAATTGAGGGAATTTCTAACAATTGGTGAATGGCTGTATAAGTTGTGCCATATTATTATTATGAAATACTATTGGGCCTCATGAAATGATGAGAGGGATGGTTTCAGAAAAACTTGGGAAATCTTGTATGAATTGATGCAGAGTGACACAGAAGACCATTGTACACATAAATAGCAATATTTTAACAATGTTCAATGATGAAAGATTTAGCTAACTGTAATCAAGACAAAGATCCAAGACATTCCTAAGGACTCAGAATGAAAACTGATATCCTTCAGAGAAAGAACTGATGAACATTGAATGGAAGTTGATTTCTTTTAATTCTTCATTTTTTCTTTTTTTTTTCCTGCATGGCTAATACAGAAATATATTTTGCCTGATTTCATATATATAATTGATATCATATTTCTTATTTGCTCAATAGATGAAGGGGGTTACAAGGACAGAAAGAATTTTGAACTCTAAATTTAAAGAAAATGAATGATTAAAATGACTTTTAATTAGAAAAAATAAAAAGAAGGATTTGGAAAAAGTAGTTTTTCAGTTCCCACATATTTCTAAATCTATGGCCATTGTTTTTATAAAATTTGCAATGTCTTCTTTTAGCCTTCTCATTTTCCCCCGAGCTAAGGTTGTCTTTTCTTGGGCTCCATCTTTGCTCAGAATGAATGGTCTGTTTATTTTCCTGTTTCCTCTTTTAGTGTCATCCATTTGTCTAGCAATGTAATGTAGTACAATTCCTTAGAAAGACTTAACAGCATAGCTGATTATTGAAAAGCAGCTGAAATGTATTTTCTTAAACAGCTACATGATGTAAATGTAAGTTCTTTCTATCTCCTTCATAATTTCCAGTAAGCTATACACCTTCTTCCATGGTGGGACTTTGGGAGATGTTAAACTCACTGGATTATCTCCATGCTTCTACAGAGGCAAGATACTCTTGATACCTCCACTAACAGTATATTTGTTATCAAACATAGTCACACAATGCTCTTTTCCAAGTCCAAGGAGAACATGGAGAAAATGCCCTCTGCTCAGTTTTAGTAGTTGTTCTCACTGCTGTAGAACTTTGGACAAATCAGTTCAGTGTGGTCACCAGCAAAGGGAGTACGATGCATATCTACAGATTCTCCTTCCTCTTATATTTCTGTCATTCAGAGATTTTAACTGAAAGAAACTGCTCCCCTCTTTGTTACACTCTTCCAGTTTCTTACTAAACCTTAATGGTGTAGAAACATGAGGGATGTTCCAAGAATCCAGAGTTCTTCATGTATGTAGAGAAATCAGTGCCCACAAGGGATTTAACTGAAATTTCCAGAAATGAGATCCCGCTATCATGATTAATCCCTTTCAATGGCATTCTTTTGATTTCCTCTATAATCTAGGTGAGAATGCAGAATTTGGTTTCAAGAACATCTGAGAATATATTGTTAAGGATTTAAACTAAGATTGTTTGTATATAAAGGAAGAAGGAAGTTGATGTAGTATGCACCGCTTACAAACCTTTTTTTTTTATCATTATGGTTAAAGGTGCAAAAACTTTTCATTGATTAGCTCTTTTAAGTTTTCAGTTAAAATTGATTTTTTGCTCTATTTTTCTCTTTAGATCCCTATGAGTCCAGGAATGTCAGAGAGCTTACCCCCAGAGAACTGCACTCACACAAATTGTTCATCCTCCTCTCAGGGTTACATGTCTTAGAAGGTGTGTAGGTTCTGAGTCACTAGCTAGAAAAAACACCATACAAAGTCCCCTTCAAACTGTCCAAAAAGCAATAGCATGTATTTTCAAGAAGCAACCTGAATTTGCCTCCTTTCCCCTAGGCAATACAAAAGAAAACAAATGATCTCTCTAACTTGAATCTTCACATAGACCTATGTTTGTTTCAATTAGTCACATACTATGTATTATTAGGCTTTCTACCAGAAAGTATTTGATTTTTCTTATAAAGAAAATGACTTTAGAGGGGGTGGAGCCAAGATGGCAGCGTAACAGCAGTAACATATCCCAGCTCTCACATAGCCACCCCAAAATACCCATAAAATAGGACTCTAAACAAATCCTAGAACTCCAAAACACACACAAAGATACTTCCCACTAAAGTCAGCTCCGCTACGCGGAACCACATCAGCAATGCAAACCGAAACCAGCCTGGCCTGAAGCCGTGGCTGTGCCCCAGGGGCGGCTGGACAATAAGCTGAGGAGCTTCAGGTGAGCGGATTAGCAGCAGCTGTGAATGGGAATTGTGAAAGGGGGAGATAAGCAGAATGCCTCCAGAGCTGAAAAGTGAAAGGCAGAGGTTTTGTACCCACCTCGGCTTTGCAGCTTCCCACCCCGGCCTGCAAGCAGCAGGGGGACTGAGCGACTGATCTGGGCCAGGGCTCTCGCGTTTAGCGGCCTGGACGGATTGCCGTCTTGGCCCTCGGTCTTGGAGTCTTTATTATCTGGTCAGCTGGAAGTATATAGGAACAGTTCCCAGGCTCTTTCTAAGAGCTAAGGCAGCCAGGAGGACCCCAGCGATTTGGGACAGAGCTTTCCCTTCTGGAAGCAGAGCCCCACAGAGATTTAAAAAAAAATCACGGTCTGAAGAACCATGAGTAAGAATAAGCATAAGAAGCAAAGTAAGAACAGCTCCCAAACCCTTGATACCCTCTTTGGGGTAAAGAAAGATCATGGGAGAGAGAGGGAGGAGGAGAGCGCAGCCAGAGCGCCCCCCCAAGGGGTCTCCAATAAACATGAAGAATGCCTTAAAGCTAGAGATGAGCTGAAGAAAGATTTTCAAAACCAAATAAGGGAAGTAGAAGAAAAATTGGGAAGAGAAATAAGGGAAGTGGAAGAAAAACTGGGAAGAGAAATAAGAACGTTGCAGGAAAATCATGAAAAGAGAGTCAGCAGTATGACTGAAGAAATC
>CM053580.1:110776874-110800071 GCA_028627135.1 Pseudochirops cupreus
TTAGTCATGTTGCAGTTGAGGTAATTGTTATAGTGGAGGTAATTGATTTCTTATCTTCCTGATTGCCACTTGACATTTACCTTGTCACTCTAACTTCTCTTACTGCTGATTGACAGATAAGCATAAGTATAAATCTGACACATGATCCAGCCCCCTTAATTACTTCTTCCTCACATGCCAAAGTATAGCCATACCATTAGATGATGTTTATTGACTCAAGGAAGGACTTTCTAAAATTCTAATATTACTATACACAGGATGGAGTAACATAGTAATAGCTACTGTTTGCATAGATTAGTTTACAGATTAACTGGGAACAATCAGATCCTTGACACAATGAAGCCACAGATAGGTCAGTTTTGGTGGAGAGTGGAGACAGAAGAAGTTCAGAACGCATTACAGAAGGATAAACATTAATAATTTTGTCACGGTGGAGATCTCCTGGATAGTCAGTAGTCAAAAAAAATAAATGAGGATATATGAGCTAGATCATATCCAATATAAACTTAGGAGGAGACCAAAGACAATGGGAAATGCTTTATCATGAAAATATAATTGCTATTAAAATCACCAGATCTATATTTTGGTTATGCTTATAAGTAAAATGAAGAAAATAAACTCAGGAGCTGGTAAGTCATGGCCTGAGGACTAAATTTGGCCCACTGCCTATGGGCTAAAATGATATATGGGTGAAAAACTATATTCTCAGCCTGTGCCCTTACAGGAACAGGTGGGCAAGATATGATCCAGGAGCTAGTTTATGAACTTCCACATTAGATTATTTCAAAGGACCCTTTAGACTTTAAATATCATGATCAGGCATACGAATTTTTATTTATATTGGTCCTTAATGCACAAGAAAGTATATGAAATATTTAATTTTAAGCATTGTGTACTTACAATTATTCATTAATTAAACATTTATTAAGTTTCCATTATGTGCAAGGGACTGGCAAGCACGGAGGTGGGGTGAGGGAAAATAAAAATATAAAGCTAAAAAGTAACTGATTCCTGTTGCCAAAAAGTTTATAATCCAGCAAAGGAGGTGATATATGATGTGAATAATTATACCACAACTTAGTATATAAGTGCAGAAACAGAAGTACAAATAAGACATAGAAAAGTGGTTTTTGACCTTTTTTGTTTCCTGAGCCTCCTGACAACTTTTAAAGTTAATAGACTCCTTCAGAATAATGTTTTTAATACATAAAATAAAATGTATAGGATTACAAAGAAAATCAAAGGTCAGTGAAAAACATAGAGGTGGTTTTTCCCCCATCAGACCTCCTGAAATATAAAGTCCATCAATGCCAGGTTAATAACCACTGTATTATAAATAGTTCTTACTTTGGTTTCTAATTATTTGATTCTGAGGATAGGGGAAACAAAATCACTAAAGGGTAAAATTTACCTCATACATATCTGGACCCATGTAGAACACTATAATATTTATGAACAACTATCATTATGGTGCTTTAAATTGAGTAAACACAATTGTTCTGGAGAACACTAGTGTGTTGACTGCAATTCCATCTATTTTGACTAAAATATTGTAGTGTTAAAGACTATTAGGAACATATATTTAAGTAAAACAAAGCCCTAGTTGTTTCAGTAGTAGATTATGTAGTTCAGATAGAAGCATATTTCAGATAGCCAAAATATGAATTGTGATCATGCAAAAATACCACCGTAGAAATTATAATTTCTTAATCTAAGTATTTCTAGAAGAAACAACTCTCTCAGGAACAAGGAGATATGCAACCTTTCCAAGAACACAAAATGACAGGGTTTTATAGTAACTTTGAGGTGGTAGAGGAGACAACTAACTAATTATCTTTCTTTCAGTGAGCCTTTGCTTTCTTCCTCTTTCAGATCTAAATAGAAAATTAAAAAAAAATCAGTTCTCACTACAAAAAGGCACGTGAGGCACTATGGTTACATTAGATGCATAGAAGTAATGAAAAATAGAAGAAACTGGTAAATAACAAGCCACCATGTGAGACACCTGCTGGTACGTACAGAGGGAGTAGACACTTTGGGCTGGCAATAAACACTATATACCCCTTTTCAGTTTTTCAAATAAGGACACCATAGAATCCAATAAATAAGTAAAATGCACACATTTTTAATGTGGTGTTTGCCCTCAAATCAGATTTTCATACATATGAAACCTAAAAGTTTTAGGATGATATAAACCTTACTTTTTTTTTTTAGTTTAACTTTCACTGAAACAAAATCGTTCTTGGTCAAAACATTTTTACCCCAAACGTTTTTGTTTCCTAGATTTTAAAAATTGTCACTTTTCTTTTATACACAGTGTTCTCTCTTTGCCTGTAAACAAAAAAAGAAAAAGATTCTTGCAGTTCCCAGAAATGCTCTATTCTCAAAAGTAGCCCCCAAATTTAAAATCTTCACAAAGGTTCCCATATCATTATTATTAAACACTGTATGGATGAAAGATTTATTTCCTCACTGATGTCAATTGAATGCTCTTTTATTTATTCAACAAAGGTAATATTAAATATTCTATATATTAGATGAATCAAGCATCATATTTGTCTACAAGGCATTTAGGAACTAATAGGGAAGGGTATATATACACACAGTACTTTGCAGAATAACTAAGAATAAGAAATTTGGAAGTTATTTGGATATTCAGAGTAGAGAAAAGATGCTTTTAGATAGGGACTGAGGAAGTTTATTTCCCCCTTTTTTGGTCTTTATTAATTTGTTTGTTCACTTTTAGTTTACAAGCTTCATTTCCACAATCCTTTGAGTTTCAAATTTTCTCCCCCTCCCTCTCAACCCCCCCTCCCCCTGAAGTCCCACCCTTCCAGGGCAGCATGCAATCAAGTCTAGGATCTGCAAATACTTTCACATTAGACATTAGTCAGTCAGAGTATAAAGAAGGATTGAAATGGATGGAATGAACAATGGGAAAGAGGGCACAAAATCAAACAAGAAAAAGAAAGAGAGCAGGTAGTTGGCTTCAATCTGCATTCAAACACTGTTCTTTCTAGTTCTTTCTCTGAATGTGGACATCTCTCTCCATCATGAGTCTTCCAGAGTTGTCTCCTAACCCTGCATTGCCAAGAAGAGTCCAGTCTATCAAAGTTGGTTTCACACATAAGCTGTCTCTGTAATTGTGTAGATTTCTCCTGGTTCTGCTATTCTAACTCAGCATCAGTTTGTATAAGCCTCTCCAGGTATATTATAAAGTCCATCTGCTCCTCATTTCTTATAGTACAACAGTATTCCTTCACATTCATATACCACAATTGTTTAGCCATTCCCCAATTGATGGGTATCCCACTAATTTCCAATTCTTTGCCAACACAAAAAGAGCTGCTATAAATATTTTTGTTCATATGGGTCTTTGAGGAAGTTTTTTTATAGAACAGATAGTATGGAAGTTGTGCCTTGAAGAGGTTTAAATATTTTTGATGGGAGGGAAAGATATTCTTGGTAGAGAGAACCTTATGTGCAAAGCCACTAAAGTAAAAACATGAGCCTGTTTCAGAAACAGGAAAAAAAATGGTAGAAGTAGAGAGCTTGTGAAAGGGAGTAGTATGGGACCAGACTGGAAAGTCAGAGAGAAGACAACTTGTGGAGAGCTTTACATGTCATATTAAGGTGGTTTGAATAATACTCAATAGACAATGGGGAGTCCTCAATATTTTTTGAGCACATACGTGACTGGAAGTCTTGGAAGAGTACTTTGATACCAGTATGTGGGATAAACTGAAGCAAAGCAAGGCAAAATTAGTAGGCTGTTTCAATAGTTCAGGTTATGAGTAGTGAGTTCCTGAACAATGCATATGGAAAAGAGTGAGTGATTGTATAAGAATAGTTTTAGAATCCATATTATTTAATCATTAATGAAAGAAATATTGCAAGTTTTGTCCTCTTTAGGGGTGGAGCGTTGTTCTAGATATAATTTCTTCAGTGTGTGAAACTCTTTCCATTGATACAGATATGTAACCACTTTGTAACTTAATTTCCCCCCAAATCTTCATCCTTCTTGATCTCTCTCTGTAGTTCTTACCACTCTCAATTTTTCTTCTCTTTATTGTTTTATCTTTATAAGTTCTGGTGACATAATTCTCTCCTTGTTCTCCTCCTACCTATCTGACCACTTCTCAGGCTCTTTTGATGGATCTTTACTCAGATGACACCTGTTAACTGTGGGTATCCTGGGCAAGTCTTTCCTGGGCCCTCTTTTCTTCTGCTGCTATACTATTTCATTTGGTGACATAAACCGCTTCTGTGGATTTAATTATCATCTCCATACTTATGACAGTTAAATCTACTTATTGAGACTTAACCTCTGTTGACCTCCAGACTCATTTCTCCAATTGCCTATTACACAGCTTTAATTGGATGTTATGTAGACATTGTAAACTCATTATGTCCAAATGAACTCATTATCTTTCCCCTAAACATTCCCCTTTTTTGAACTTTCCTCTCACTGTTTGCTGGGTCCGTAGTCAGGAAGATTCAACTTTATGAGTTCAAATGTGACTTCAGAGAGTTACTAGCTGTGTTACCATGAGCAAGTCACTTAACCCTGTTCTCCTCAGTTCCTCATTTGTAAAATGAGCTGAAGAAGAAAATGGCAGATGACTCCAATATCTCTGCCAAGAAATACCCACATGGAGTCATGGAGTGTCAGGCATGACTGAAATGTGACTTAACAACATTATTGTTGAGGGTATCACAATTTTCCCAGTCATCTAGAATTGTCATCTAGGTTTCATCCTTGACTCCTCACTTTCTTTTACCATCCCTCTCCTCATAATCGTTCTGTTGGCAAATTGTGTTAATTTCATCGTCTAATTTCTGTTGACTAAGTCCCCTTCTCTTCTCTGAAAATACTACAACCCTGGCACATTTCCTCATTTCCTCCATTATAGATTATTGAAATAGCTTGAAGATGAATTGGCTTGCCTCAAGTCTCTCCCTACTCCAGTTTATTTCTCTTCTATCTTGTGAAAGAGAATTTTTTAAAATACAGGACTGATCATGTTAATCTTTTCTCTCCCCTAAAACTTCAGTGACTGTCTATCATTCCAGCAACAAATATATAATCATCTGTCTGATTTCCAAAGTTCTTCTGGCCCCCACCTAAATTTTCAGTCTTATATATTATATACCACAAATATTTCTGCAGTTTAGTGACGCTAGTTTTCTTGCCAGTCACACTGCATATCCTGACTGTACATTTTCCCTGAGTGTTCTTCATATCTGAAATACTTTCCTTCTGCATCTCCACATTTTGAACTTTTTGACTTTCTTCATGTCCCAGATTATACTTTACCTTCTACAAGCAGCCTTCCCTATCTCCCTTAATTCTAATGCTGTTCCTCCATTAATTATTTATGATTTAACCTGAAAATAGCTTGTATATATGTCTGATTTTTTTCAGTTGTCTTCCCTATTAGACTGTGAGCTCTTTGATAGTAGGGATCATCTTTTGTTTTTGTTTTTGTTTTTGTTTTTTCTGTTAATTTTTTGTGTCCACAGTGTATGGCACATATTGAGAAATTAAATTTTTATTTCCTGTTTCACTATAGGTTTACAGAGCAACATACATTGAAAAATTGAGTAACTTGATCAGTCGTATAATCACCAAAAGTTAGAGAAAAGACTTGACCTCAGATCTTACAGATTTAAAGGTGATTTTTAACTACTAAGATATGTCATCTTTCAATTTATGATATATTCTGATAAAATTTAGGCACAAAGTAGAACGACAAAAATAGTAGTAAGAGGATAGCCCTATGCAAGATTTAATTTTTCTCAAACATATATGTATATATATATGTATAATGTTATATCTGCTGTTAGATAGTTACCCTCTACTACTGCTACAGTTACCCTACTACCCTGGTTAACTTAATTATTTTTCTTTATTACGTTTTAAGGGAGCTAATGGAGGGAAGGCAAGGGTGTATGTGTGTGTGTGTGTGTGTGTGTGTGTGTGTGTGTTTGTGTGTGTGTGTGTGTGTGCATATTTGTGTGTCTGTGTGTGTGCTGTCATAAAATGAATGGCTAAAAGCTTAAAAGAAACTTTTTGTACCTTTTTATGAAATTATGGTCTAATTGTATTAATGTTCACTTGTCTCAGATCTTTTTTTAAGGTCCGTTTGGCCACCCCCTTTGCCTCAGCATATGGCCCCTTTAGCCAGTGCCCAGCTCTCAAGGACAGGATTCAGTAAATAATGCAGAATGCCCCGTAGAGCAGGCCCTAGGCCAATTACCCACACAAATCCTGTCATAGGAACAGTTCAGGTTAATCCCACATATTTTACAATGTAATAGACTATTTTTTCCTTCAATAACACTATATGAAGACATTTTAGCCTAACAATCTCTTCTTCAGTGAATTTTGTGCCCCCATTTACTTTTGCAGTTACTGGGATTAAGATAGGGAAAAATGTTTTAAATGGTTTATGTTGATTATACTTTTCATTACATTTTTGCTCTTACAAGCAAAAATTTTAGGTCATTCATCCATCTATACATTCTACATGCAATTATTTGATTTGTGGCTACCACTCAGTCCTAGAGAGCTGAAGGAAATAGTTTTCCCTGGCTACATCCCAAATATATCCTGAAATTCTTGACAGTACTTTCTGAAAAACATATCATTTCTGAAAAAAAATCTTTTTGGCATGATAAGGACAGAAAATAATAGATATTACTTTTGGAACTCAGGCTTGTTCAATTCTTTACATAGGTCATAGAAACATCTTACTGGTAGAAAAGATGTGTGACAAGAGATTTGGCAAAGCAACAATCATTACTTTGGCTTATACATCATTTTGATCCCTTTAAAAACACTTAGAAATGCATTATCTTATTTGTAGAGTAGGCATTGTAAATAATTCTTTACAGAGGGAGAAATTGAAGCTCATATCCACTGCCCAAAGTTGGCAACTATTTGGAGGAAATAAATACAAGGCTTGTTGAATTGTTGGATAGGAAGAATTAGAACCTATTTCCTCTGATGTCTAATTCATCACTAGTGGAATGAACACAGTACTTATAATAAGAAGACTTAATTAAGTCCCAGTCTCAGCTCTACCATTTATTACAGAATCTCAAAGTTGGAGGGGACTTAAGAGTCCTTCTAATGCAATCAATAACTGAATAAGAACACTTACTACCACATACCCAGCAACTGATGATCTAGATACATCATTTAATTATTTCTACTGAGGGAACACTTTTTAATACTTGAGTTAGCCCATTCAGCATTGGAATTTTTAGGAAACTTTTGTTCATACCAAATCTAAATATTCCTCTACAAATTCCATTCATTGTTCCTATTTATTCCTTCTAGAGGTAACCAAAACAAGTCTGATTTCTATTACATTATTATAACACTTCAAGAACTTGAAGACAGCTATTATGTCTCCCCTCATCACCCTCCCAACTTCCCTTTTCTAAGTTAAAATGTCTCAGTTCCATAGGAACTGACCTTCTTTTGGCATCATATTTAAGTTGGTGGTCCTGCTTTGCATGATGGGCTTCATCTTATAAATACCATTTAAAAAATACGATCCACTAAATTAGAAAATTAGAAAATTAAACAGAGATTATCATCTACCAAGTCCTGGAAAATATGCAAACAGCAATATAATTTAAGTAAATACAATGAAACAAATGTTTAGCTAAAGTATAATATACTTTATAAATAAAGTATATTTATAAATTAAAGATAAAGTATCAATCCTTTTAAGCTATAAGTGCATTGTAACTTTTGTTTTTTAGATGAAACTTCTCTAGCCAATACTCCCCATCTTATATTGGTGTGATTTATTTTGAATATATGTAAGACTTTATATTTTCCTATTAGATGTGACTCAATGTTCAATCCTGGTGACAGTTTTTGTGGGGCTCTGACTCTACTATCCAATGTGTTATTTCTCCTTACTGGCTATTTATGTCAATTGAGAATTTGATAAACATGGCATCTATACATGTGGGAATAGATAATGGTTTTTGGTGTTAATCTGGCACCATGGAGTGTCACAGGAATACAAGCTAAGGAATTCCTCCCAATTTGATATGGGAACATAAATTGTTCTAACCATTTAATGAATTTTGAATCTACCTGCCATTTGAGGACACACAAAAAAGGGATGTATTTGTTTTGGTTTATGATTCTCTATTTGCTTTATGATTCTCTATTTAGTCACGACCTTGCCAAATAGTAAAGGCAAAAATTTAGGAAAACTATATAGAAAACATTCCTCTTCTTCATCAGGCTAGCAACTGTCAAAATAGGAAGTTAATGAAGTCATTCTAGCATGATTGCTTTCTTTTCCTCACGAAAGTCATACTAAATTTTTATGATAATTTCTTCCTTTTCTAAATATTTGGTAAACATTCTCCTAATAATGTGCTCTAGTAATTTTCTAGGAATTAAAATTAATGTCATTGGTCTATAGGTCATTGCCTGAATTCTCCCCCTCCCTCCTTTTTTTTTATTTTTGTTGAAAACTGAGACTTTTACCCTTTCCATCCTGTGCCTCTTTTTCTGCTTTCCATGAGTATTCAAAGATTGCTATGTATGACTCAGCAATCACATTTCTCTATTCTTTCATCATTTGAGTATATAGTTTAGCTGTGTCAGGTGACTTTGATTATATCACAGAATTTTTAAATAATTTAAACAGTGGTAAAGGGCTCCCAAGTAGAAAAAGTTTAAGGAGTCTTGAATTCTAGAGTAGTTTTTGTCGTTTTTCAGACCTGTCTGACTCTCTGTGACCTCATTTGGGTTTTTTTTTTGACAAAGATACTGTAGTGGTATGTCATTTCATTCTCCAGTTCATTTTACCAATGAAGAAACTGAGGTAAATAAGTGAAATGACTTGTCCAGGGTCCACAGCTAGTAGGTGTCTGAGGCCAGATTTGAACTTATAAAGATGAATCTTCATGACCCCAGGCTTGGTACTGTACTTACTGTGCCATCTAGTTACCTCTTCTAGAGTTGATAAATGCTTTTATTAGTTACTCTCATATTTTGACAGAATAACATGATTGTATGATATCAAAATTGGAAGGGAACTCAGATGATGCTTAGTCTAACAAATACTTCAAGAAAAAGGCAGTTAAGTGGAACAGCAGATAGATTTCTGGGCTTGGATTCAGGGTGGCTGATCTTTACGAGTTCAAATATGGCCTGCGAAACTTATTATCTGTGTAATCCTGGGCAACTCACTTACCCCTGTTTGGCTCAGTTTCCTCATCTGTAAAATAATCTGGAGAATGAAATGGCAAACGATTCTGTAAACAAAACAAAACAAATTTAATCAGCAATAACAACCTAACAGACACACACTGAACAAACAAAAGGGGTCACACAGAGTTGGACACAACTAAAATGACTGAATGACAACAAAATACTTTAAAAAGGGGCATAGTGGATAGAGTAGCAAGAAGAGTGAAGTCATGAAGACTTAGCTTCATGAGTTCAAATCCAGCCTCACACACTAGTTCTGTGACCCTTGGCAAGTCATTTAACCCTGTTTGTCTCAATTCCTCATCTTTAAAATGAGCTGGATAAGGAAATGATGAGCCTCTCTAGACTCTTTATCAAAGAAACCACACATGTGGGTCACAAAGAATCAGTCATGACTGAAAAAAATTCAACCACCACAACAACATACCTATAACAAAGTTTCCATCTTTATTTTATTCTCAGATGTTGCTCTAGTCTTTGTTAAAGGGTTTCAGAGAGCAGAAATGCAAAAGTTCTACTTCAAAATTTCTCATCATTAGAAAAATAAATTCCTTATATCAAAATTAAATTATCCCTCTTGAGACTTTGCATATTATTTCCCATTATGTACTCTAGGAACAACACATATACATACATGCATACATACATATATGCACATAAGCATGGGTATGTATATATTTATATGCATATGTACGTGTGTGTATAGTTGTATCAGCAAACACCCTAGCATAGCCAGGGCAGCTGGTAACACAGGTTCTTAGATCTGCTTTTCTAAAGGAAAGCAACTCAAAATGGGTTCACAATCTTACTTTAATCAATCAAACAAATATCATTTACCTAGTTCAGGGGAAAAAGTCAGCATCCTGAACTTCAGAGAATGCAAACAGAATATAAACAGAAGTTACAACCAGTCAAAGAAATAAATTGGCAGATGGGCTTCCAATCGTCTGACCATTATATGCATACCTAGTCGGTTACCAGAAAGGAAAGCACCAACACCTGGTTTTAAAAGCCAGGGGGCTCAACGGCTTCCCAGAGTCTCATCTGGCCAAATCACACAACTCTTCTCAAAGTGAGCCCCAAAGCAAAACCTCACATCAGGGGGTATGAATAGCCTTCTCCTGGCTCAGAGAACGTCACAGCCCTCTTGATCCACTGTCCCAATCACAAAGTAATAAGGTATGGGCATTCCTAAAAAACAAGCCTCCTGCCACAGGCTCCATGTGACCACTTTCAGCCTATTAGGGGGCAGAGTATACTTTCAAATCAGGGAAGATTCTCAGAGCCACTTAAGCCTATCAAAGGGCCTAGGGGCAGGCAAGATCTTCAGATTCCCATAACAATAGTCTGTCTGTAAGTGTTCTGTGTATATACAAACATCTCTCTCTCTCTCTCTCTCTCTCTCTCTCTCTCTGTCTCTCTGTCTGTCTCTCTCTCTCTATTTATCTATCTATCTAAAATTGTATATTAATTTCCTATGACCCTTATTTTCAATCCAAAGGTCATTTTCTTTGGCATTAAAAACAATACCAAAGTAAGAATTTAAATTATCTTTCTCTGTCCTCATTATTTCTCCATTTACCCCTAGGAAATAGGGTTTATGCGTGGCTCTGGGACAAGTAGCACCTCTGGTCTGAGGGCATGCTGAATCTTTTGCTGGGCTGCTCATCTACCTTTGGTGTCTACCTGTGATCCAACTCTTACCTGTGGCTCTAAGAAGCTGTAGCATACACCGTGGCCACACCTTAGTAAAATGACCCTGGCAGAGGTGCTAAACCAGGCTGAGGGTGAGCAACAGGCCTTATATCAATTGGTGAATTTAGAGACATGGGAACCCCAAGTATGTGAAGACTTCTGGGAATGGGAAGGTGAGAACAAATTTGTTCCAATAGCTATGAAGGTGCTTGATGCAGTTGTACTTAGAAATTGGTCAAATATTTAAGGGGCCAATATCATATTCATATGTGTGTATGTATACGCATGTGCATGTATATGTACATGTGATTGTGCATGTCTACATGTATACGTGTGTGTATGTGTGTGTGCACATATATGTATATATGTACATACACATATACACACATATACCTATAGAATGTATACAGACTCATACACACAGACACAGAGATACATGTATATACGTGTGTATATGTGTATATTATATATACATATATATGTATATGTATGTGTATATGTGTGTGTATAAACACAAGCCCCTTATTTCTTTCTTTTTTTCTGCCCAAGCTGTTTGTCAAATTGTATAAGGAAAATGTCACTTCTCTTTCAACATTGACTGATGCTTGCCCTGATATTTTCTACCCTGCTTCCTGGCTCTGGTTCCTAGATTTCTTCATTTGAGTATTGCAAGATTATAGGCAAATAATAATTCTACTGGTCTTTGTCAGGCATAGTCCATCCTCATGACTCTTATCCTTTAAAGATTTTTCCAGACGTTCATATTTAGCTCATAGACACCATAATTTAGCCAATTCAATATTTTCTCTACCAAAACACTTTTTTTTTTCCTCCTGCAGGCCTTTTCCCACCGTGGGGAACCATGTTCAAACTACCACCAGTGCCCATAAGGGCTCCAGTTTCTTGCCCCAAAGATCATACATTTTAGCAATATCTCTTAGGTACCTTATGCCTATAACATTTTTGCACACATAAATTGTCCTGAATCAGTGATAGACATTCCAATGTATAAGTCTTGGTTTTCAGTCCTATCTTTAATGCAAAGCCCAGGAAAAGAACAGACCCTTATTTGGTGTTATCATGTCAATATATGGAGTTCCAATACCATCTACCAGGGAGTTACCTAACAACTACCAGTAATCTCTTCTTCCTGTCACCTTTAGTGGATAATATCTGACCCAATGGCCCCTGAAGACTCACATCAACATTCTTTAAAGTCAAGAAGCTACTTTCTTCAAGGAAGGTGTAGTTCTTTCTGAAGAGCAATCATATCTTTGCCTTTCTTCTAAGTGTTCACTAATTCTTTCTCTTCACTTTCTCTTTTGTGTCACATTCTTTTTTCCTCCAATCTCAAAAGCTTACTATTCCCCAGTGCTTCTTTTGATCATGTTCCTTGTTTTTGCCTTTAAGTACTTATACTTTTTAATGAAAAATTTCATTTTTCCTAGTGATTTTAAAGATGTTTCTTAGGCTCTTATCTTCTATTCTAAGAGAGAGAATTTTCACTCAACATTCTTGACCATGGGAGAAACATAGCACACTTTAGGCAAATCATTTGAAAATTATTCTTGAGGTTTTTAGCTTTTTGTTTTAGTTGTAGTAGTTTTGGTGGTCAACTGCTTATGTAAGTGTCTGCAGCTTATTACAGTGGCCTTGACTCATTAACACTATAATAGCCACATTCAATTTATTCTTAATAATAATAATAATGATAATGATAGCTAATGTTTATATAGGGTTTAATATGTAGCAGACACTATGCTAAATTCTTTACAATTATCTTATTTGATCCTCGTAAGAATCCTGGGAGGTAGGTGCTATAATTATCCTAATTTTACAGAGAAGAAATCTGGGGCAAACATGAGTTAAATGATTTACCTAAGGTCACAAACTGGCAAGAATCTGAGCTTGGATTTGAATTTAATTCTTCCTCACTCCAGCCCTGGCACAGTACCCACTGCAGCATCTAGTTGTGTAGTATTATAAACTGTTATGTCAATCTTTTCTTCAAATCTTTCTAATTATCCTTCAACTAAAGTTCAACTATCTTTGTTTTTCATCCTGTTCTTCATTTTCTTTTTGTATAAACTTTTCTTCTTAACTCCCCCTCCTATAATACTATAGTTGTCTTCCTAAAGTAATGGAAAGTTTCCTCCTCAAGTTTCTTAAACTTCTCTTATCAGAATCAGTTTCCAATATTGTTCACATTCTCTACCCTCTCCAAATCTCTTTTGCACCTATAATTGTTTTCCTTCTTTCTCCTGATCCTTTTTCCAATTAGTCTTCTGCTCTAAAATTAGAAATGAAATATAATTTTTATATCCCTTTACTTTCATATTCATCCAGTATCGCCTTGGAAAGGAATTTTGTGCTTCTCTTTGTGTTATGATAAAATAAAAATTACAGACTAATGAAAATAAGATTTGAGTTGTAATTGGGTTCTACCAGTCATTGGCCACTTAATATAGCAAATTATTTCAATTCTTTGAATTTCAGTTTTCTCATTTCTAAAATACAGTGATTACATCATAGAATCATAAATCCTATAATTAGAACAGACTTGGAAGATTATCAAGTATGAGCAAACGAATAAAAAAAAATACCTTTACTATATTCTGAGTGAGATGCTCAATGCTGAGAATACAGATACAAAATTGAGACATTCACCCAATGCTCAAAGAGCTTATTCTTTTAAAAAATATATGGGTATCTTATTTTCCCCAATTACATGTCAAGAAATTTTTAGCATTCATTTTTACAATATTTTGAGTTCCAAATTTTTTCCCCTTCTCCTCCACCCACTTTTCCTAAAATGTTAGGCAATTTGATAAAGGTCATATATGTGCTATCATGTAGAACATATTTCAATATTAGTTACACTTGTGAAAGACAAAAAAAACTGAATCAAAAGCAAAAAAAAAACATGAAAAAGAATAAAATTAAAGAAAACAGATATGCTTTTATCTGCATTCAAAATTCACTAGTTCTTTATCTAGATTTAGATAGCATTTTCCCTCTAGTCCTTTGTACCTTTTTTGTATCATTATGTCTCTGAGAAAAGCTGAGTCATTCATAGTTGACCATTACACAATGTTGGGCGATATGGTGTACAATGTTCTCCTGGTTCTACTCACTTCACTTTGTATCAGTTCATAAAAGTCTTTTCAAGTTTTTCTGGAATCTAACTGCTCATCATTTCTTATTTCACAATAGTATTCCATTACATTCATATACCATAATTTGTTCAACCATTCCCTAGTTGATGGGCATCCCCTTGGTTTAAAATATTTTGTCATCATGAAAAGTGTTGCTATAAATATTTTTGCACATATATGTCCTTTTCACCTTTTATGATCTCTTTGGGATATAGATATAGAAAGAGTATTGCTGGGTCAAAGGGTATATACCCAGATTCATAACCCTTTGGGCATAGATCCAAATTGTTCTCGAGAATTTTTGGATCAATTCATAACTCCACCCACAGTGCATTGGTGTCCCCTTTTTCCCACATCCTCTCCAACACATTTCTTTTTTTTTTTTTGTCATATTATGCTATCTGATAGGTGTGAGGTTTTAATTTGCATTTCTCTAATCAAAAGTGATTTAGAGCCTGATTTCTTTATCTAAATACTGCCTGTTTATATCCTTTGGCAATTTATCAATTGATGAATGACTTGTATTCTTGTAAACTTGACTCAGTTCTCTATATATTTGAGAAGTTAGGTATTTATCAAAGACACTTTCTGTAAAGATTGTTTTACAATTTTCTGCTTTCCTTCTAAAGTTGCTTACATTTTTTGTGCAAAAGCTTTAAAAAAATGCAATCACAATTATCTCTTTAGCATTTGTTTAATATTGATATTACTTCATTGTCCATGGTATCTTTTATCAAGATGCAGCTTCCTTCATTTTCTCTTTTAATTAAGCTTATTTTTGCTTTTGCCTTTTCTGAGAGCAGTATTGCTGATCTTTTTTTGTTGTTGTTTTACTTCAACTGAAGTATAATAGATTGTGCTCCATCCTCTTTCCTTAACTCTTATGTGTCTCTCTGTTTCAAATGTGTTTCTTGTAAACAACATATTGTAGGATTATAGGTTTGTTTGTTTTTTGTTTTTATCTACTCTACTATCTGCTTCTGTTTTATGGGATAGTTAATGCAATTCATTTTCATAGTTATGATTTCTAACTTTTCTTTCCCCTCCATCCTATTTTTCCTCCTATTTGTCCTCTCTCTCCTTTTCCTCTTTCCCTTCTCAACAGTGTTTTGTTTCTGTCTAGCGTAGGGCTGCACTATATACATCCTGTAACCACTTGCATCTTGTCAAAGGGTTGACATTGTGCACTCTCCCATTTGTCAAGTGACTCCCGGCAAGCAACCACCATCAGTGTGTCTCTAGCCTAACCTTTCTGCAGCCAGAAGAAATTTACAAGTTGCATCAATTCACAACTAGAAGCTCACCAAGACAAGTCTATCTCACTCTGACAAAGGATGAACTCAGTACAGGACAGAAAGTGTCCCAGCAAGCCAGCAGCAAGCACCACCTCAGTAAACCAGCAGGAGATCCTGAGCCCCAGTGCAGTGTATCAGGCAAACAACAACACCAGGATCTCCATGTACATCAGCATAGTTAGGGGAAATCCGTATCGCTCTTTAATTAATAGCCTCCCCTATTCCTTCCATGTCAGGGAAGATGGATTTCTATATTCAACTGATGATGTATATTACTCCTGCTTTGAGACAATACTGATGAGACTAGGATTCAAGTGATGTCATCTCCCATCTTCCCATCTTCCTCTGCACTATACTATGTCTTTTTTGCCTTTTTGTGGGATATAATTTATACCATTCTACCTCTCCTTTCCTTCTGCACCCAGTGTACATCTCTTTCTCATACCTTAATTTTTTTTAAAATTTCTTTCCCCTCAATATACCTTATACCTGTACTTTCTGTCTATGTGTATTCCTTTTATCTGTACTATTAGTGATTTATTTTTTAAAGAATTACAAGTATCATCTTCCCATGAAGGGATGTAAGCAGTTTAGCTCCACTGAAACCCTTATGTCTTCTTTTCTCTTTTACCTTCTTATGTTGCTCTTGGTTTTTAATAATGGAGATCAAATTACTCAGTTACTTAATGGTAGGGTTTGTACCAGAATACAAGTGTCCTGACTCACTCTGGTGCTCCTTCCACTAAACTACATGGCCCTGCCAAATGGTATTAAAAAGCAGAGTATATTAGCTTTCCTTACTTAATAGACAACAATTATAAAATAAATATAACACTTTACCTGGTAAAAAGTTAAATATTAGCACCCTTCTCCCCAATTAAATCAGATGGGGAGGAGAAATTATAAGTGAATTGGATGTGGGTCACAAAAGAATGAGGGGAGTAATGAGAAGATTTATCTTGTTCCCTTTCTAGGCCTATAGAAATATCCAAATTATAACTGAAAATTTGAATTCTAATAAAATATCGATAGTAGCACTTAGATGGGGGAGGGGAAACCTCCATCAGCCAGCCTCTACAATGATTTTGTTGCTGCAAAACCTTAGGGAATGATGTCACAGTCACTGACCAGGCCCATATTTCCCATCTTCTTAGGCATATCAGGGTAGCAGTAGCTGGATGGGAAACTTGCTACTGCTGTGAAATTGGCTCCACTCCTCACCTAATCATATTTCTTTTGGAGTAACTGAGTCCCTGGATGCACAGGACCTTTGTGTGGGAGGGAAGATAGAAAATGTAGGGGAGGCCATTTGTGTTTTCAATTATATCTTGCCATCTTATTCACAAAGGTATGGGGAGAGCTTAGATCAAAGCATCAGTGATAAAGAAAATCAGAATTGTTTTAATTTTGTTAGAAAATGAAGGTCTCAATGACAGGCAGAATTAATGACTTTTGAATAGCTAGGTGGTGTAGTGAATAGAGGGCCAGGCCTGGAGAAAGGAAGACCCATCATCCTGAGTTCAGATATGGCCTCAGACCCTCAGACCTAAATCCTGGGCAAGTGTGTTAACTCTGTTTGCCTCAGCTTCCTCATCTGTAAAATGATCTGGAGAAGGAAATGCAAACCAGTACAGTATCCTTTCTGAGAAAATTCCAAATGGGTTCATGAAGAGTCTGACACAAATTAAAATGACTAAGCAACGATAAAAAAGCCTTTATCATCAGTTAAATAAGCATGTCTAAAAAGGATGCTAAGTGAAACTAAATGTGTACTTATACGAAGACAACAAAATAGGTCTGTTTATAACTTGTAATTTCTTGCAGGAACGTAAGTCTGGATAATGTGCATAAGAAAACTCCATCAGAAATTTCAGTAGTCTTAGAAGAGCCATAATCAATCAGACAATAACGACACAGACCCATGCAAACTTGAAGACAGTACCTGTAGCTAATGATTTTAGAGGTACTGATTGGTATCCCTTCTTTCCCTTAATGTCTTATCTTTGCCACTTCTGCTTTGCCCATTGTATGAGTTTAAGAGAAAAAAAGCTAATGCAAACCCAGTCATGAACACAAAATTGGCATATATACCATCCATACTAGTTTATTAAAATATTTATTAACAGTCAAATTAATAAAAAATGATTTTTCAACTCAAAATACCTTAGGCAATGGAAATATATTTTACACATTATTAATAGTACATACGTTGGGGAGAAACTCAAAATTTTTTGTTGAGTATATGCTATAGAGTGAGAAGAAGTAATAGAATTTTGATTAAAAACTCCTTAAATTGCATGCATTCAGTTAAGAATCTCTCCAAGTTTTTCAGTGCAACCAGTTTTGTGAATCCTGTGAACTTTCAGATATGTGATGTTTCTCCTTGGTATATTGTACCCAATTAATAACATATTTCTCTTTTTCCTTAGGTACAAGGTTGAATATTAACAGGGTAAAATGCATGTTAAATATTTGGAGATAATTTTGTAACAAAAGCAAATATACCTATTTATGCAAAGGTTTCTCTGTTGCATGAAGAATTTTAGCTTGAATACAAAATCATAATCACCTGCTATTTCTACCAAGAATATCTATACAGAAGGAAAATGGAATTGTATGACACCTCTTCAATGTTACTGAAACAGTGAGGGGGAGTCTTCAAACCTGTAAAAATGTTTTATTATTCCCATTACCTACTGGCTTGACAAAATTTAATCTTAATACAACAAAGATTATATTACCTTATGCCAGCTTCAGGCCAAGTCACATCAGTCTACTCATGATCCCAATTCCATTTGATTCACCATAGAGAAGTGGGAAGAAACATACTCTAAGCCAGAAAGAAAAAAAAATGTTTCAAATTTTTACTATTAGGAATAAAGTCCAATTCTGATGTCTCATCAAAATGTGTGATTTGGGTTTCCCTAAAGCTATGTGAATGGAACATTAGCTCTTGCTGTCCTGCCAACCTTGAAAAGCTTTCCATTTGGCTTGGAATAAGTAGTTTTGGGCTAAGTTTGGAGAAGTTCCTCATCAGGAAGTCCATGTTGTGGTGAATATTTTTGTCCATAGCAAATCTCAGTGGCTTTTCTATTAAGATATAGAGTGACAGAGATTTGGTATCAATACAGGATATGTTAATACTGATGAAATTGCAGGCTCTTGAAATATTTAGGTAATGGCTAAGTACTTTTTCTTCTATTCTGTTTGGGAGGAATCACCTACATGAAGTATGATGGATCCAGTATCAAAATACATCTCAAAAAGCTTGATTCTTAACTAAATCTTATGAATTGAATTAAATGCCATTTCTTTGGTAAAAACAATCAACTATTCAGGTAGACAATTTCTCAGTGATTGCTAGAGAATGGTTCCTGTTTAAAAAAGAAATAACTCTTGGAATTTTGGTGGACTGAATGCTCAATGCAAATAAGAGAAGCAAAGTTTCCAGAACAAAGGAGCTATGGGAGAGTTCCACTATGCTCTTGCATAAAGAAATACTATTTACACTTTTTGCTTTAGTTATGGCTACCATTTTTTGTGATGACATTGACAAACTAGAGCATGTCAATAGGTCAGACAGAAACTAAATATTTATTAAGCATTCACATGTTCTAGGTACTGAGCTAACTGGGGAACTCAAAAAGAGGCCAAAACGGTCCGTACCCTCAAGAAGTTCACAGCATACTGGGAAAGATATCAACCAAACAATTATGTACAAAACAAGCTCTGTACAGGACAAATAGGAAATAGCTGAAAGAAGGAAGACATTAGAATGGAGAGGGATTTGGAAGCCTTCCTGAAGAAGATGAGACTTTAGTTGAGATTTAAAGGAAGCCTGAGAATCCAGAGGCAAGGATGAAGAGAGGGAGAAAACATTTTATGCATAGGGGACATTCAGGGAAAATACCAATCAGGAAATGAAGTGTCTTGTTTGTAGAACAGCAAGGATTACAGTGTGAGTGGGTCAAAGAATATAGGTGAGCGATAAGGTATAAGAAGACTGGAATGATAGGAGTGGAATATTTTATGAAGGTCATTTAATGTCAAACTAGGAATGTTATATTTGATCCTTGAAGTGATAGGGGGCCCCTGTAGTTTATTTAGTAGAGGAGGGGGTGATGTGGTTGAATCTATGCTTTAGGAAAATTACCTTCTTGCCCAAATGTTAGATGAATTTGAGTGGAGAGAGACTTGAAACATACAGACCCCACCAAAAGGCTAATGAAATGGAACAGGCATGAGATGAGGAGTATTTTCACCAAAGTGGTAACAGTGTTAAATAAGAGAAGGGACCAGGGCAGCTAGGTAGCACAATGAGTAGAGTATTGGCCCTGGAGTAAGGAGGACCTAAGTTCAACTCTGGCTTCAGATACTTAACACAAAACTAACCATGAGACCTTGGGCAAGTCACTTTACCCCAATTGCCCTACCTTCCCCCTCCAAAAAGCAAAAAAAAAAAAAAAAAAAAAGAAGGAACTATATTTGAGATGTTATATACCTGAACTTGACAGACCTTGGGAACAGAATGAATATGACAGTGATAATAAGGAGTCAAGGATGATCCCTAGTTTGTCAACCTGATGGACTGGGAGGATGGGGTGAACCTCCACTGTATTAGGGAAGATGGGAAGTAGACAAAAATTTTGTGGGAAAGATAATGACTTCTGTTTTGTATGTGTTGAGTATAAGATGTCTACTGGACTTAAAGTTCAAGATGTATGAAAAATTGTTAGAGATGTAGGATTGGAGCTCAGTAGATAGGTTAGAGGAGGATAGCCATATGTCAGCAGCATGAAGGTGACAATTAAATCCATGAGAGCTGATGAAATCACAAAACAAAGTAATATATATAGAGAAGAGGGCCCAGGACAGAAAGCAATGGGATACATATATTTAGAGGACATGAAACAAATGAAGATGCTGCAAATGAGACTGAAAAGTAGTCTGATACATAGTAGAAAGAGGTGTCCCAAAAACCTGGAGAAAGGTTAGTGTGAAGGAGCAGAGGGTAATAAACAGTGTTAATGGCTGAAAAGAGGTCCAAGAAAATGAAAACTGAGAAAAGTCTTTTAGATTTTGCAACTGAGAGATCATTGGGGAGTGACTTGACTCAAGACCCTGATATACATAGAGGCAATCAAGAAATTCAACATTTTTTTTTCTCTAGAGGACTTATTAGGTATAGGCTTTCACATGTTTGAAATTATACTGTATGGAAGAGGGATTCACCTTATACTCTATGGCTGCAGAGAATAAGAAAATAATAAAGGGGGGAGCTAAGATGGCAGAAAGGATGCAGTAGCCTTTCCAAGCTCCTCCAAGAATTCTGTCACTAAAAGCTAAAAAGTGAATTTGAACAGATTTAAGAGTGAGAGAATCCATTGCAAGGCTGAGTGTGGCAGATTCCCAGCCCAGGAAAGTGCCTACTCAGGTTTGGGCAAGAAGAACACAGAGCACACAGGAGCTCCACCAGCATGGATCTGAGAGCAGAGTATGGCAGACTGAGAGAAGCCCCAGCCAGCCAGCAGACTCACCCAGCTGGATGGGTTCATAGCTATCTCACCACAGGACAGAGGATCATCAGAACTGGGTAGGAAAAAAAAACAGGGTCAGCAGCTTTTCCTGGGGCTAACAGCCCGCAGCATGGATGTTTAAAATTACATACCCAAACTTCCAGAAGTCAAGATGGAGGAATAAAATTTAGTTGCTCTCATCCCCTCTCCATGACCCAGAAAAGTCCAGAGTTTAATGCTCCACTCAGAGTAAAATCTTGAATTAGTGGAAACAGCCTCAGGTTTGAGTGTCACTGAGGAAAGGGGAAGGGATACAGAACAGAGTCTAAGCCCAGGAGGGTGGAGCCAGCAAGCCCTAACAACAAAAGCCCAGGTGTGCTTTAGCACCACCTAGGCAATCGACAAACTATAGCCAAGACCTGCCCTTCTGCTGGCCTTCTGCTACTGAGTCTGAGTTGTAGCCCAGAGATACAGAGGTGGAAATCCAAAGGAGCTAGACCATCCTGCCCCCATAGCTTACTTTGTAAGCCTCAGGGTAATTCAGGGGAAACATTGAGAGACCTGGCCTTGGCCTCAGTCTACACACTCAGAGGCTACAGCTCAGGAAGCGAACCAAACCCCTACCTCCCAACTTGAGAAGCTCAATACTTTTGCATCCCAGAAGCAGATATCCATTCTAAAAATCCAGGACATAGGCAACCACAATGGGGAAGAAGGAAACTACAAAGACTAGAACCATCAAATCCCTTTATAGTGAGCAAGAACAACCAAACTAGGAAGGCAACACAGACTCTATACACACACTGGAGACCGCAGAAGGAAATGTGAATTGGTCTGAAGCCCAAAAAGCATTTTTGGAGCATCTCAAGAGCGATTTTAAAAATGATATAGAAAGGTAGCAGATAAATTTAAATCTATGGTGACCAAATTGGAAAAAAAATCTCACTGAAGAAAACAAAGCTTTAAAAAGTAAAATTGGAGAATTAGGACAGGAGGTCCAAAATCTAACTGGAGAAAATATCTCCCTAAAAATGAAAACTGAACATACGGAAAAAGAGCTGCAAAAATTGAGTAAAATAATTTGCTAATAATTACAATCAGTCAAATTGAAGCCAAAGACTCTATGATGCAACAAGAGTCAGTCAAACAAAACATAAAGATTGAAAAATTAGAATACAGTGCAAAATATCTGACTGGAAAAACAACTGACCCAGAAAACAGATCTAGGAGAGATAACCTAAGAATTATCAGCCTACCAGAAAGCGATGAAGAAAAAAGCAGCCTGGACAGCATCCTCCAAGAGATTGTCAAAGAAAACTGTCCTGAGGTCCTAGACTCAGAAGGGGAAATAGTTATTGAAAGAATTCATTGAGCCTTTCTGCCTGCTCTGCCATATTCCAGTGAGTTGCCAAAATGACAAACACAAAAAGAAAAAGGAGAGGGACATGATACATGTTTTCTAGGCCCTTTTGAAAACATGGTGTTGTCCCTTTGGCTACATGTATGCAAATATATAAGAAAGGTGATATTATAGATATCAAGAGTATGGGCACAGTTCATCAAGGAATGCCCCACAAATGTTACCATCGCAAGACTGGACAGGTCAATAATGTTACTAAGCATGCTGTAGGCATTGTTGTAAACAAACAGGTTAAGGGCAAGATTCTGGCCAAGAGAATTAGTATGTGTATTGAGCATATTAAGCATTCCAAGAGCAGAGATATCTTTCTGAAGTGGGTAAAGGAAAATGATTAGAAGAAGGAAGCCAAAGAAAAAGGCACTTGAATTCAGCTGAAACACCAGCCTGTTCCACCCAGAGAAGAATACTTTGTGAAAACCAATGGCAAGGAAGCTGAGCTGTTGGAACCAATCCTCTATGAATTCATGGCATAAGTGACTGTAAAAAAAAAAGAATAATAAAAAAAAATCTTGGATTATAAAAAAAAAAAAAAAAGATTTCATTGATCTCCTCCTGAAAGAGATCCCAAATTAAAAACTCCAAGAAATATGGTAGCCAAACTCCAGAGCTACAAGGTCAAGGAGAAAATAATGAATGCAGCCAAAAACAAACAATTCAAATTTCGTCAAACTACAGTCAGGATTACACAGGATTTAGCAGTTGCTACATTAAAAGTTTGGAGGGATTGGAATGCCATATTTCGTAAAGCAAAAGAACTAGGACTGCAACCAAGCATCTACTACCTGCCAAGACTGAGCATATTCTTTCAGGCAAGGAGATGGTCATTTAATGAAATAAAGTACTTCCAGATTTTCCTTATGAAAAAG
>CM053580.1:110807038-110837880 GCA_028627135.1 Pseudochirops cupreus
GAGTTGGGGGACATTTATAGAGTAGGGTCCCCAGAGTCTGAGTTGGGGGATGTTTAGAGTAGGGTCCCCAGAGTCTGAGTTGGGGGACATTTATAGAGTAGGGTCCCCAGAGTCCGAGTTGGGGGACGTTTAGAGTAGGGTCCACAGAGTCCAAGTTGGGGGACATTTTACAGTCAAGAAAAAACTTTTACAGTGGAGGAGAGGAGGGAGGAGTTGAAGGGAAGTAGGTGAACCTTATTCTCATCAAAATTGTCTCAAAGAGGGTTTAACATTCACACTGAAATGGGTATAGAAATCTATATTACCCTACAGGAAAGAAGGAGGGGAAGGTGATAATAATAGGAAGGGAGAATGATAGGAGGAGCAGATTAGTGGAGGGGTGGTCAGAAGCAAAACACTTTTGAAGAAATGCAGCATGAAAGCAGAGAATAGAATAAATGTATGGAAAGAGGGAAATACAGTTAGTGATAACTAAGAAAAAATTTTAACCAAGTTTCTCTGATAAAGGCCTCATTTCTCAAACATATAGAAAACTTAGTAAAATTTGTTAAAATAAGAGTCATTCCCCAATTCATAAATGATCAAAATGTATGTTCAGTTTTCAGGTGAAATAATCAAAGCTATCTATAGCCATATGAAAAAGTAATCTAACTCACTATTGGTTAGAGAAATGCACATTAAAACAATTCTAAGGCATAGCTTCATACCTATAAGATTGGCTAATAGGATTGAAAACGTAAATGGCAAATGTTGGAGGGAATGTGAGAAAAAGGGGCATTAATGAACTGTTGGAATTGTAAACTGAGTCAACCATTCTGCTGAGCAATTTGGAACAATGTCAAAAGGGTTAAAAAACCATGCATATCCTTTGACCTAGCTATTACACTACTAAGACTGTGTCCCACATGAGATTAACAAGGAAAAAGAAAAGACCTAGCATCTCTTTTCTGGTGGTAAAGAATTAGAAATTGAGGGGATGCCTATCAATTGGTTAACATTGAATTAATGTACAAAATGGGATTAAGGGAAGAGGAAAGGAAGGAAATAAAGAAGGAAGGAATGAAGGAGGGAGAAAGGGAAGGAAGACACAAGCATTATTAAGTTCCTATTATATGAAAGGCATTGTGGTAAAACTCTTACAAATACATTTCATTTAATCCTCACAAAAACCCTGGGAGTTAGTTGAAATTATTCTCCCCATTTTACAAACGAGTGATTGCCCAAGGCCACACATGTAATAATAGAGGCAGATTGAATTCAGGTTTTTCTGACTCTGAACCAAACACTCTTTTCATTTTGCCACCTAGTTGCCTCTTTGGAATAAAGAAGCAGCAAGGGAAAGAACTATAACATAGCAGAATAAATCCATATTGTTCCATTTACTGATGCTTTGAATTTTGAAGATGATGTTACAGGAAGAAGATGTGATTCTCTAGCAATATTAAGCAACGTTGTTTTTTTTTTCTTTCAGGTGCGTCTCAATCCCACAGTAGTGTTTTATATATAATTGATTATAGGTTCTTAGGAATAGGAAACTCCTCATGGAACAAGGGTAGCATCACCTTGGAGCAATCACATGGTCTTTTCCCTTTTGAGCAGAGGTTAACCTCTGGTAATCAACCTCTGATATTTTCGAGGGATGTGTAGGATACATCTGAAGATACATATAATGAGGGTTGGTGTTGTGTTCATTCATTTCGATCATGTCCAACTCTTATGACTCTGTTCAGGGTTTTCATGAAAAAAGGTACTAGAGTAGCTTGCTATTCCTTCTCCAATTCATTTTAGAGATGATAGAACTGAAGCAAATAGGATTAAGTGACTTGCCCAGGGTTTGATAGCTAGTGAGTATCTGAGGTGGTATTTGAATTCAGGTCTTTCTGACTCCCGGCCCTGCTCTATATCCACTGCACCAACTGGCTGCCCTGCACAATGAAAATGAAGAATGGCAAACAGATAGGTAGAAGTATACTCTGATTGATCACACACTCAGCTGTGAGATGTATACATGTTCTATATTTTGTCTTTCAAGAGTTAAAGCTGAGAGCAAAATGACAAAGTAGATCAAAACTAAAAATGAAGAACCTATTAGGTGCCCATATGTACTTGAAAGGTGACCCTAGCCAACTGTCCATACATTATAAAATAGTTCCTGATACGAATATGAGTTGTTCAGGTAGATTTCCTCACTAAGGATTTCATATATCACTGAAGAAACAATTTCAGACCAAGTGGTGATTTTGCTATGACTTGACTGCTACCAGTAACACTTCCATTACCATTATGACCAACAACACTGCTACTGACATTTCTACTGTGACTGCCAATTCTATTAACTGCTGCTGCTACCACTCTTGCTCTACTAGTAATTCTAGTAATAAGAGCAAAGGCGCCTTCCTTTAGAAAAAAAAATGTTAAAAAAAAGAGAAATATTCCATGAGGAAACTCTAAAAGGAATAGTAGTTCAAAAGTATGTTTACAAACAACAACAACAAATAAATAAATAAATGAATGAAAAGCATTCAACTCTATGTCAATTCACACTTTAAGTTAAAGATAAAGCTAAATATCCCATGAGTTGGTGTTGTCTAAACACTGTTCTTTCTTCAGCATAACATTCGTATTTCTTAATAGCTATGTTGAGGCAAAGATATAACTTGGCCACTAGGGCAAAAAGTTGGATTTCCATGTTGCCCTGACATATTGAAGCTTTTAACACTAATTCTGTGACCAAAGGTAAGACATCATACATTTCATTCAGTTTCCTGACTTATAAATGTAGACAATAACATTTGAATTATGTACCTCCTAGGGTGGCAATTAGGCAAACATTTTGTAAATATCAAGATAAAACATTTCTTCATCAGAACTCCTGGGGTTAAATGTGTTGGGTTTATTAAAGGGGCACCTTCAGGTTATGCTACATCTTTTAGAAGGGCTGGTATGATTGAATTCTGGCTTGTTATCTTTAAGAGAACTGCAAGTGCTCATAGAGAGCTCTATACTGATAAGTTCACTAAATCTCAAAATTTACCCATCCTGGACTGTAAATTTATTTATGGAGATGAACAGTGAAATATTAGGAAGGCATTGTTATTTGTAGACTCCCATAAGGTTATGGAGTACTGAAGGTTACTGGGTTATTAGCCTGAGCTTAGATATTTAGGTTATTATTATATTTCATATGTAATTAATATTAATAAGTCCACTTATTATATAATTTAACACTTAATGATATTAATATACAATTAGGTAAAGTTAAAAACAAAACAGAATTTAATCAGTATTGATTCATAAAATTTTAACATTTTTGCTGAGAATTTATTGAGATAAATGAGTACTATATGCTTTCAGTAGGCAAGTCTATCATCTGTTTATATGAAAAATAACTATTGGAATCCTCTCTGAGACATTTAGGTAATAGAGAGCACTGGATTTGGAGACAAAGAAACCTGAGTTCAAATAATACATTTAAAATTGACTAATGGGGGGTGGGGCAGAGCCAAGATGGAGGTGTAGAAACAGGAAAACTCCATTAGCTCCCCCCACAACCACTTCAAATACCTATAAAATATGACTTTAATAAACGTTTAGAGCTACAGGACTCACAAAGTGAAAGAGAGAAACAAATCTCCTGCTGAAGGCAGCATTGCAGGACAACAGGAGGGGTCTATCATAGTGTGATGGGAGCAAATCGCAGGGCCCCACAGTTTTAACCTCAGGGTGGTGCCAACCAGAGGGAGCCAGAGCTGACTTCAGGACAGTGAATCGCCAGCAGCTGTGGTAGTTTCCAGAATTATCAACCCATAAATGTCAAAAAGCAAGTAAAAGGTCAGTGTGGAACTGGATTGGAACTGGTGGGGGGATGGAAGAGTGTGGTCAGAGCCCTGATCCTCAGGTGTGAAGCAACAGAGACATGGTGGATGAGCAGTTGCTGGCTGTGTGGCTGCTTCCAGAGCTCCTGGCCTGCACATTGTAGGGGGACTAAGCAACCATTCAGGTGCTGATCACTCTTGCTTTAACCTGCTTAAATCTGGATCACTGTCTTGGGTAGAGGTCTTGGGGTCTGTGTCCAGTGGAACAGGGCTTGTGGGTGCTACAGACAGTGTACCCAACTAATAGCTCAGGGAGCTGCAGAAATGCCAGAAATTTGGGACAAAGCTCTCCTATCTGGAAGCAGTATTCTACCATGGCAAGGAATGCAAAAGTCAAGTTAACTGAGTATAAGATGAGGAAGCAAAGCAGGCACAGCAATTAAACCTCAGATTCCTCTTTTGGAGACAAAAAGAATGAAAGAATGGAATGGAAAGAAGACAACAAAGTCAGAACTCCTGCATCAAAAGCTTATAAGAAAAATATGAATTGGTTACTGGCCATGGAGGAGCTCAAGAAGGATTTTGAAAATAAAGTAAGAGAAGTAGAGGAAAAATGGGAAGAGAAATGAGAATCTTGAGGGAAAATCATGAAAAGTGAGTCAACAGCCAGTTAACAGAGACCCAAAAATACAATGAAGGAAATAACACCTTAAAAAATAAACTAACTCAAATGGCAAAAGAGGCCCAAAAAGCCGATGAGGAGAAGAATGCCTTAAAAAGACAAATTTGCCCTATTGAAAAGAAAGTTTAAAAGCTCACTGAAGAGAATATTTCCTTCAGAATTAGATGGGAGCAAATGGAAGCTAATGACTTTTTGAGAAATCAAGACACTATAAAAGAGATTTAAAATATGAAAAAAAATAGAAGGGAATGAGAAATATCTCATTAGAAAAACAACTGACCTGGAAAATAGACCCAGGAGAGATTATTTAAAAAATTATTGGACTACCTGAAAGCCATGATCAAAAAAATAACCTAGAAATCATCCTTTAAGAAATTATCAAGGAAAATTGCCCTGATATTTTTGAACCAGGGAGCAAAATAGAAACTGAAAGAATTCACCTATCACCTCTCAAAAAAGATCCTAAAAAGAAAACACCAAGGAATATTATAGCCAAAGTGCAGATTTCCCAGGTTAAGGAGAAAATATTACAAGCAGCCCAGAAGAAACAATTTGAATGTTGTGGAAACACAATCAAGATAACACAAGATCTTGCATCTTCTAAATTAAGTGATCAAAGGGCTTGAAATATATCCCAGGGGTCAAAGGAGCTAGTATTAAAACCAAGAATCACCTACCCAGCAAAAATGAGTATAATGTTTCAGGGGAAAAAAGAGTCATTCAACAAAATGGAGGACTTTCAAGCATTCTCGATGAAAAAAAAAAAAGAGTTGCATAGAAAATTTGACTTTCAAATACAAGTAGCAAGAGAAGCATGAGAAGGTGAACAGAGAAAAGAAATCATAAGGAACTTATTAAAGTACAACTATTTATATTCCTACATGGAAAAAATGACAATTATAACTTATCAAACTTTTCTCAGTATGAGGATGGTTGATGGGCATATAAATGTGTGTCTGTGTGTGTGTGTGTCTGTGTGTATGTATATGCGTATGTATACATACATATGTGTTTATTTAGGAGGGTATATGTACATATAAATATACATGTGAGTTTGTGTATATATGTGTACATGTATACACAGAGGGCCCAGGATCAGTTGAATAGGAAGGGATGATATCTAAAAATAAAATTAAGAGGTGACAGAGGTATATAATGAGAGGACTTAGGTAGAGACAGAACAGGGTAAATTATTTCATATAAATGAGTCAAGGGAAAACTGTTATAATGGAGGGAAAGGACAAGAAGGAAAAACGGAATGGGTCAACCTTATTCTCATTGAATTTGGCTTAAGGAGGGAATAATATACACACTAAATTGGTTATCTTAGCCTACAGGAAAGTAGGAGGGAAGGGATGAGAGTAGGAATGATATATGTGAGAGCAGGTTGGGGAGAAAGGTAGTTAGAAGCACACACTTTTGAAAAGGGTCAGGGTCAAGGCAGAAAATAGAACAAGTGGGGGGTGGGGTAGGATGTAAGGAAATATACTCAGTCTTTCACAATATATCTAGTATGGAAATGTTTTGCTTAACTATACATGTAAAATCTATATTGAATTGCTTATCTTCCCAGTAAGGGTGGGTGACAAGGGAAGAAGGGAAAGAAACTGGAATTCAAAGGTTTAAAATAAAATATTTAAAAATTATTTTTATTGTTATTATTATTGTTACATGCAACTGGGAAATAAGATATATAGGAACTTTGGTAGGAGATCCATATTGCCCTACTGGAAAGCTGGAGGGGAAGGGCGGAAGATAGAGAAGAGACCAAATTGGGGGAGGGGGTATTCAGTAAGGATCGCTGTTTTAGGGTGGTGGGTAGGGGAAAGATGGGGAGAAAATTTGTAACTCAAAATCTTGTTGAAATTAATGTTGTAAACTAAAAATAAACAATAAAAATAATGTAAAAAAGATTAAGGAAGGCAGTAAGAAAGAAAACAGTAAGTGAGAAGAGATTAAAGGAGGAGAGTGGGGAGTCTGCTAATGAAGACAGAAGTGGATAAGATCAAAGGTGGTAACAGCTAACATTTATATAGCTTTTTAAGGTTTACAAATCATGTTACATATATTATCTCATTTGGCTCTCACAATAACCCTGAGCATACATATGGTGGGGTTGGCCTACGTGAGAATTATCTGCAAATACTTTCACATTTTTTCATATTCAAATTAAATTTCTTCATCAGAAATAAAGAGGAAATCATTGAGGATGATATTAAGGGGTTGTGAGATGTTAGTGTAGTGATATGAGGGAACAGGAAAGAACTCAAAGCACAAGGCTTTGGTTTTCTTATGCATAAAGTGTCTTGGAACCACCAATTATGGATTTTTTTTTTTTACTCTTAGTTTTTTTAAGACTATTTGGTGGCAAGGAGGGCCCAATTGAGATAACTTAAGATAACTTAAGTTTGTGGTGGACACAGTCAGCATGGCAGTGTGCAAATTTAGGAGCTCCTGAATAGGAGCAAAGGGGATAGATAAGGTGAGTGATCCAATACTGGAGGCCATCAAGGCATAAGGGGTGATACAACAAGGGACCAATGGATTTGAAGGTAGAACAAATATGTGAGGAACTCTAGAATGACAGAAAGTTTATTCTTTATAAATCAGGAATTCCAGAAGGCACATTGGAAGGGGCAGCCAGATAGGGAGCAGGACACTATGGCATAGGAGTGAAGTAGATGGGTATGTGAGGGCAGACAGCAGGGATCAGAGAGGAGTTTTTGCTCTACAGCAGTCAAAAATTCAGAATCACAGGGATTTAGTAGGCATTTGCTAACCATTGGTGAATACATCCATATAAGAATTACAGTGGCTTGTAGGAAGTGATAATTATTTAATATAATTTGAACTTCAATAAGGGTCAGAGCCTAAACTAATCAACCAGAAGAAGCCCCTCAGCCTGACAGATATTCCGTTCTTAGCTCTCTGAGTAAACCTTAAATGTCCGTTCCTGTGTCAACACTACATAGCCAGGTGAAGCTGAGCAGAGCATTCTTCTGCTAATGGCCACAAAGGACAAAGCACCTTAAACAGATGCTACCTTGAATAATGGGCTTTTTCTTATCATAATATTTTATGGACATATGCTATTTTATGTCATGTTAATGGTAAAGGAAACAAAGATATACAGGGGTTATATTTTTTATTGACACTTTCTCAACTGTCTTCTCTTGTTATGTTTGCAACCTATTCAGTTAAGAAAATTCCCTTTTCATTTTATGGTTAAACATATATGGAAAACAAATTTGAGTCACACAGACATCTTAAGTTTGGATTGTTCCAAAACATATTTAAAAGTTCTCGTTCTTTTATCAGTCAAATTTTTTATCTAGTTCTGTGCATGCATGTGTTCTGCTAGCTTTAAGCGAATAAAACAATAGGAATTTATATATCACCTTGTTCTTGGTGTAGGCAGAAATCATGTCCTATGCCAACAAATAAGGTAGTTATAAAATCCTTTAAATTTAATAAATAGTTGTATATGTGACAGAATATTGTACATGGTATATAAGAGATAAATTCTTTTTTTTAAATTTTTTAAATATACTTTTAGTTTACAAGATTCAGTTCAAAAGCACCTTGAGATTCAAACTTTCTCCCTTCCCTTGTCCGCCCACCCCCACCCCTGTTCCCCATGGCAGCATGCAATCAAGTATAGGATCTGCAAATACTTTCACATTTTTTCATACCCAAATTAAAAAAAAAAAGGAACTTTGTTTTGGGTAGGGAAAAAGGAAGTTTTGTTTTTGTTCATATCATTCCCCTACCATTATTTGTAATTTAAAAGTTGAAATCATGTTAAGCTCATTCTGATACCATCCTACATCTTTTTTTTTTTTTTAATTATTCACAAGCAAAGTCGTTTAGTGGATAGAATGCTGGGACTGGAGTCAGGAAGATCTGAATTCAAATCCAATGTCAAGCTCTTACCTAAACTCTCAGGTGGGTATTATAATAACAGTATCTGCTTTGAAGGGTTGTTAGAAGGATGGAATGAGATATTTGTAAAGTACTTAGTATAATTCCTGATAGAGAGTATAAAATTTAGATTCTTGATAGATTAATATTTAACAGTTTTAGTAATCACTCTAAGCAATTTCTAAAGCTTAGATTTTTATTTATTTTGTATATGCCTTGGTATAAAAGTTTGTAAGAGACCAGGCACCCAACTGAAACTGTTACTCCCTCTTGTGGGGATGAAAAAAAAAAGATGAATAGTGGCCGTCTGGGTGGCACAGTGAATAGAGCACCAGCCCTGGAATCAGGAGGAGTTCAAATCTAGCCTCAGACACTTAATATTTACCAGCCGTGTGACTTGGGCAAGTCACTTAACCCCAATTGCCCTGCCCTACCCCCTCCACTAAACAACAACAACAAAAAGATGAATGGGATAGATTCAGTATTGGGCAATTTTTTTTTCTTAATGTTAGGTCTCACTGTTAAAGGAGTTAGAGAACTTCTAGGAGATATGTTTAAATTTTATGTTTTACCTGTTACTATGGATTCAGAAGACCCTCTTTTGCAAGTCAACACAATGATCGACCAATTATTGCCTTAGTTTAGGGGTGTGTGTGTGTGTGTGTGTGTGTGTGTGTGTGTGTGTGCGTGTGTGTAAATTATGTAACCAAACTATATAAAAAGCTACTCTGATTATAAGGAATGTCTTTGGTCACTGAGGGACCCACACTGACCTATATTACTGACAATTTCTACCCTTACTAATAAATAGATTATGCTTAGATTTTTGTGCCTGAGTTTCTCTTAATCACAGATTTGTCATAACAATAGTTAAGTGCTTTAGTAAATGCTTCTTTCCTTACCTATGCAGATATAATGACAGATAGCATCTATATCTGTGTTATTTCAATTGATCCTCACAACAATCCTGTGAGACAGGTATCATAATTAACTCCATTTTACTAGTGAAGAAACTGAGAATGAGAAGGTGTCACAGTAAGTGTCACTTAGTAAGTTAAGTGCCTGAGGGAGAATTTGTAATCAGGAATCAACTCTAAATGTAGTGCACTTAACTGTAATCTAATGAAATCTATTCTAACATAATCTGTTACAAAATAATACAATATAACATACTACAAATATAGAATCCATAATACAAAGTGTAATAATCACAAATTACTATACGATAATATTTTTAAATAGATCTTTAAAATAGTCCCTTTTGTAGCTTCCTGAGTCAAAGATTGCATGCATACATACATATATATTTTTAACATTTGATTATAAAACTTTAAATTTTAGATTCTTTCCTTTCTTCGCTCATCACCCACCCCCACTTGAAAGACAAGCAATTCAAGAACATCTCCACAATGGACATATTGTGGGAGACTGATTGTATGTACTTCCTTCCTATCCCTCCCTCCACTTGTTCCATTCTCTACCCTGTCCCTGTCCCTTTACAAAAGTCGATGCTTCCAGCAACCCTCACCCACCCTGCCCTCCCCTCCATCATTGTCCCTCTCATCCACATGCCGCTACTCTCCTGTGTGAGAAGATATCCAGTTTAGAGTTTATATCATTCCTTCCATAAGCCAAATTCAATGAAAGTAAGGTTGACCTTTTCCCTTTTCCTTCCTATTCTGCTCCACTGCAACAATTATACCTTGCCTCTTCTATATGAGATGATTAACTCCATACTGTCCCTCCACATCTCCTGTGATTCTAATCCTCTCCCACCTCTCATTTTCACCTTTTAAAATATCATCTCTTCCTGCTCAATTGATCCTGTGCCCTCTTTGTACACATATATACACATACTCAGATATGTGTTCATACACACACACACACACACACACACAAACACACACACACACACACATATATATACCCCCTTAAGTAGATATATGTGTATGTATTCATATATCTATCTATCTATCTATCTATCTATCTATCTATCTATCTATGTATACCTTTGTATTCCCTTCACCTATCCTCATACTGAGAAAAGTTCCATAAATTACAATTATCATTTTTCCATGTTGGCATGTAAATAGTTCAACTTTGATAAGTTCCTTATGATTTCTTTTCCATGTTTACCTTCTCATGTTTCTTGTATCTGAGTGTCAAATTTTCTTTCCAGTTCTGTTTTTTTCAGCAAGAATGCCTGAAAGCCCTCAACCTTATTGAATGACCATATTTTCCCCTAAAACATTATACTCAATTTTGCTAGGTATGTGATTTTTGCTGTTAAGCCTAGCTCCCATGATCTCTGGAAAATCACATTCCAGGCCCTTCAATCCCTTAATGTAAAAGCTGCTAGAACATGGGTTATCCTAATTGTGTTTCCACAGTATTCAAATTATTTCTTCTTGGCAGCATGTAATATTTTCTCCTTGATCTGAGAACTCTGGAACCTGGCTATAATATTCCTAGGAGTTTTCTTTTGGGGATCTTTTTCAAGAGGCGATCGGTGAATTTTTTCAAGTTCTATTTTGCCCTCTGGTTCTAAAATATCTGGGCAATGTTCCCTGAGAATTTCTTGAAGGATGATTTCTAGGTTCTTTTTTTGATCATGGCTTTCAGGTAGTCCAATAATTTTTAAATTGTCTCTCCTGGATTTATTTTCCAGGTCAGTGTTTTTTTTTCAATAAGATATTTCACATTGCCTTCTATTTTTTCATTTGTTTGGATCAGTTTAATAATATTGTGATTTCTCATGAAGTCATTTGTTTCCATTTGCACTGCTCTAATTCTGAAGCAATTATTTTTTTTCAGTGATCTTCTGAGATTCTTTTTCTATCTGGCAAATTTGACTTTTTAAGGCATTCTTCTCCTCATTGGCTTTTTGGGCCTCCTTTGCCATTTGAGTTAGTATATTTTTTAAAGTGTTATTTTCTTCAGTCAGGTTATTGGCTCTCTTGTTATGATTTTTTTTGCATCATTCTCATTTCTCACCCCAATTTTTCCTCCACTTCTCTTATTTGGTTTTCAAATGCCTTTTTAAGCATCTCCATGGCTTCTATCCAGTCTGTATTTTTCATGGAAGCTTTTGGTGTGGGATTTCTGACTGTGTTGTCTTTCTCTCGTTCCATGCTTTGGTCCTTTATGTCCCCAAAAAAGTAATCTAAAGGTGCATTGCTGGGCTTGCATTTCTTCCTTTTCCTGCTCATCTTGTCAGTTTTTTGGCTCAATAGTAAAACTCTGCTTTCAGAGGGGAGAGCTCTGTCCCAAATTACTGGGGTTGTAGCAACTGTTGGGCTGCCATTTTTTGCGGACCCCACCGGCTTTGGCTTCCTGAAAACACACCTGAGGACCACCACCCAAGACCACAATCTGATCCTGGAAGCTCTAGTTGAGAGTACTTAACCTCTGAATGATCATATGGCCCACCTGCAATCTGCCGGCTGAGAGCTTCTGAAGTAGCTACATGGAGGTGGCTGCAGGGCAGCTACGTCAGTCTGCTCCTAGCTCTGGAGGCAGTTTGGCCAGACTCTTTTCCCCACATTTAGCTGAGTTTCACTGACCTTTTCCCTTTGTCCCTGCTTCTTGTGTGTTATTGATTCTGGAAGCTGCCACCACTGCTGATGATTTGCTCTCTTGAATGCTATAGCCAGGGCTGCTCCTAGATGCCCTGGGGCTGAAACTGCATAGGGCAAGGCTCTGCTTCCAGCTTGCTGCGATGACCACCTGCTGCCTTGAGTGGGAGATTTGTTCCTCGGTCATTTTTTTGGAGTCTGGAGCTTTAAAATTTGTTTACAGTCATATTTTTGGGTATTTCAGATGGTATTGGGGGGAGGTCGTGGAGTTCTAGCGTTTCTATGCTGCCATCTTGAGTCCCTTTATATGGTTATAGATATCTTAAATTTCTACATCTAAAAATTGCCTGTTCATATCTTTTGACCATTTATCAATTGGGGAATGACTTGTATCCTTATAGATTTTACTTAATTCCCTGTATATTTTAGAAATGAGGCCTTTACCAGAGACACTGGTTGTAAAAATTCTTTCCCAATTTTCCAACTTAATCTTGATTCCATTGTCTTTATTTGTACAGAAACTTTTCAATTTAATATAATTGAGATTATTCATATTGTATTTTATAATGCTCTCCAACTATTCTTTGGTCGTAAAGTCTTCCATACTCCATAAATCTGACAGGTAAACCATTCCTTGCTTTCTCCAATTACTTACAGAATTAGCCTTTATACCTAGATCATGCACCCATTTATACTCGATGTTGTTATATGACGTTAGATGAAGGTGTATGCCCAGTTTCTGCCATACTATATTCCAATTTTCCCAGCAGTTTTTTTTCAAATAGTGAGTTCTTATCCCCAAAACTGGAGTCTTTGCACTTATCAAATAATATATTACTATAATCATTGACTACTGAATCTTTTGTACCCAATCTATTCCATTGATGCACTACTCTATTTCTTAGTCAGTATAAAGCAGTTTTGATGACTGCTGCTTCATAATAGAGTTTAAAATCTGGTACAGCTAGGCCACCTTCCCTAGCCTTTCTTTTCATTAATTGCCTTGATATTCTGGACCTTTTGTTTTTCCAAATGAATTTTATCACTACTTTTTCTAGTTCTATAAAGTAATTTTTTTGGTAGATTGATTGGTATGGCACTCAATATGTAATTTAATATACATAAAACAGTCATTTTTATTATATTAGCTCCACCCAGCCATGAGCAATTGATGGTTTTTCAATTAGTTAGATCTGATTTTATTTTTGTGAAAAGTGTTTTGTAGTTGTATTCTTGAAGATTCTGTGTTTGTTTTGCCAGGTAGATTCCCAAACATTTTATAATGTGTACAGTAACTTTAAATGGGGTTTCTCTTACTATCTCTTGCTGTTGGACTTCATTGGAAATATATAGGAATGCTGCAGATTTATGTGGGTTTATTTTATTTACTGCAAATTTGCTAAATTTATTTATTGTCTCAAGAAGTTTTTTACTTGATTCTCTAGGATTCTCTGAGTTTATCATCATATCATCTGCAAAGAGTGATGGCTTAGTTTCTTCCTTGCATAATTTTATTCCTTTTTTCTTCTCGAATTATTACTGCTCACATTTCTAGTATGAGATTTAATAAGAGGGGTGATAGTGGACATCCTTGTTTTAACCCTGATTTTATTGGAAATGCAACTAGTTTATCCTCATTGCATATAATACTTACTGATGCCTTTTGGTAGATGCTACCTATTATTCAAAGGAAAACTCCATTTATTCCTATACTTTCTAGTGTTTTTAATAGGAATGGATATTGTATTTTGTCACAAGATTTTTCGGCATCTATTGAGATAATCGTTTGTTTTCTGCTAGTTTTATTGTTGATATGATCAATGATATTGCTGGTTTTCCTAATATAGAACCATCTTTGCATTCCTGGAATAAATCAAACCTCAACAAGGTGTATTATTCTTGTGATAAGTTGCTAAAATCCTTTAGCTAATATTTCATTGAAAACTTTTGCATCTATATTCATAAGCGGGGTTGATCTATACTTTTCTTTCTCTTTTTTGTCTCTCCCTGCTTTAGGTATCAGTACAATATTTGTGTCATAAAAATAATTTGGTAAGACTCCTTCCTCACCAATTTTCCCAAATAGTTTGTACAGCATTGGGATCAATTGATCTTTAAATGTTTGATAGAAATCACTAGTAAATCTATCTGGCCCTGGGGATTTTTTCCTGGGGAGTTCTCTGGTAGCTTGTTCAATTTCTTTTTCTGAAATGGTGTTGTTTAAGTAATTTAGTTCCTCTTCAGTTAGTATGGGCAACTTACATTTTTGTAAATATTCATCCATTTCACTAATATTGTCAAATTTATGTGCATTCAATTGGGGAAAGTAATTCCTAATTATTGTTTCAATTTCTTCTTCGTTGGAGGTAGATTCACCCTTTTCATTTTTGAGACTCAAAATTTAGTTTTCTTCTTCCTTTTTTTTTTATCATATTGACTAAGGGTGTATCAATTTTATTGTTTTTTAATAAAAAAACTCTTAAATGTATTTATAAGTTCAATAGTTCTCTTACTTTCAATTTTAGTAATCTCTCCTTTGGTTTTCTGTTTTTCTAATTTAGTATTTAATTGGGGATTTTCAATTTGTTCTTTTTCTAGTTTTTTCAATTGCATGCCCAATCCATCGACCTCCATTTTGTCTATTTTTTTTCATGTATGCATTCAGGGATATAAAACTTTCCCTAAGAACTGCCTTTCCTGCATCCCACAAGTTGTGGTGTGATGTCTCATTATTATCATTCTCTTGAATGAAATTACTGATTGTTTCTATAATTTCTTGTTTGATCTACTCCTCTTTAGGATTCAATTATTTAGTTTCCAATTAGTTTTTTGCGTATCTTTCCATGGCCCTTTATTGAATTTTTATTGCATCATGATCTGAGAGTGATGAATTTAATATTTCTGCCTTTCTGCACTGAATTGTGAGGTTTTTATGCCCTAGTACAGGGTCGATTTTTGTGTATGTTCCATGTACCACTGAGGAGAAGGTATATTCCTTTTTATTCCCATTCAATTTTCTCCAGAGATCTATCATGTCTAGCCACTCTAAAATTTTATTTTCCCCCTTAACTTCTTTTTGTTTATTTTGAGGTTAGATTTATCAAGTTCAGAGAGAAGGAGATTGAGTTTCCCCTCTAGTATGGTTTTGCTATCTATTTCTTCCTCTAATTCCCTTGACTTTTCCTTTAGGAATCTGGATGCTATACCACTTGGAGCATATATGTTAAGTAATGATGTTGCTTCCTTTTTGATGGTGCCTTTTAACAGGATGCAGTTTCCTTCCTTATCTCTTTTAATTTGATCTATTTTGGATTTGGCTTTATCTGAGATAAGGATTGCTGCCCCTACTCTTTTTATGTTTGCTGAACCACGATATATTCTACTCCATCGTTTTACCTTCACCCTGTGCATGTCCCCTTGTTTCAAATGTGTTTCTTGTAGACAACATATGTTGGATTGTGTTTTTTTAATCCCTTCTGCTATCTGCCTCTGTTTTATGGGAGGTTTTGTCGCATTCACATTCACGGTTATAATTACGCTCTGTGACTTTCCCTTCATCTTATTCCCTCCCCTGTTTATATCTTTGTGTCTTCCTTTTTCCTTCTCCTCCTTAAGAGTTTTCCTTTTGACCACCATCTCCCTCAGTATTCCCTCCCTGTGCACCCTGCCTTTACCTTTATTACTCTTTCCCTGCCTTCTCACCAACCTCCCCCTTGTTACACCCCCCACCTTATCCCTCCTACTGCCTGTAGGGCACAATAGATTTTTATTCTTAATAGAGTATGTTATTCCCTCCTTGAAACCAAACCAATGCTAGTAAATTTCATACACTGCTCTTCTCCCTCCATTTTCCTTCTATGGTTATGAATTTTTGTGTCTTTTCCTGTTGGAATCTAAACATAACTGTTTGTATTGATCCCTGTTTAAATCAGAGCCAATGAGAGTAATGATTATATGATGCTAATCTCCTTCTTTGCCTCCTCTTCACTTTACTGTGTTTTTATGCCTCTTCTTGTGGCACAGTTTACCACTTCCTGCCTCAACCTTTCCTTTTCTCACATTGTAATCCCTTCCTTCCCCTTAATAGTTTTTTTTAAGACTTCAGATTAGTTCACTTACACCCAGACCCTCTATGTACATCCCTTTTAAATATTGCAATACTTACACAAATTTCAATATTGACAGGTATCTGTTTCAAACATAGGGATGTAAACAGGTTGCTCTTATTGAGTTTCAAGTTATGTGTATGTGTGAGCATCTGTGTGTGTGTGTGTGTGTGTGTATGTGCATGTGTATGTGTGTGTGTGTTTTCCTTGTTTTCCTTCTTATGTCTTTCTTGGGTCTTGTAAGTGGAGATCAAATTTTCCATTGAGATCTGCCTTTTTCATAGAGAAGGTCTGGAAGTCCTTTATCTCATTAAATGAACATCTCCTTGCCTGAAAGATTATGCTCTGTCTTGCCCGAGTCTTGGTTGCAGTCCTAGGCTCTTTTGCTTTATGACATATGAAATTTTAATCCCTCTGATGTTTTAATGTACCAGCTTCTAAGTCCTGTGTAATCTTGATTGTAGTTCCATGATATTTGAATTGTTTCTTTTTGTCTGCATTCAGTATTATCTCCTTGACCTTGTAGCTCTGAAACTTGGCTACTATATTTCTTGGAGTTTTCAATTTGGGATCTCTTTCATGAGGAGATCGGTGAATTCTTTCAACAACTATTTTACCTTCTGAGTCTAGGACCTCAGGACAGTTTTCTTTGACAATCTCTTGGAGGATGCTGTCCAGGCTGCTTTTCTCATCATGGCTTTCTGGAAGGCCGATAATTCTTAGGTTATCTTTCCTGGATCTTTTTCCCAGGTCAGTTGTTTTTCCGGTGAGATATTTTGCACTTTCTTCCAATTTTTCAATCTTCATGTTTTGTTTGACTGTCTCTTGCTGCATCATAGAGTCCTTGGCTTCAATTTGACTGATTCTAATTTTTAGTGAATTATTTTCCTCAATTAGTTTTTGAAGCTCCTTTTCCATATGTTCAGTTTTCATTTTTATGAAGGTATTTTCTCCATTTATATTTTGGACCTCCTGTCCTAGTTCTCCAATTTTACTCTTTAAAGATATGTTTTCTTCAGTGAGATTTTTTTTTCAATTTGTTCACTGTAGATTTAAATTTGTCTCCTACTTCTCTATTTCCATTTTTTAAATCCCTCTTGAGGTCCTTTAAGAATGCTTTTTGGGCTTGAGACCAAATCATATTTCCTTCTGTGGTCTCCAGTGTGAGTATAGATTCCATGTTGCCTTCTGAATTTTCTTGTTCATGCTCACTATAAAAAGATTTGATGGTCCTAGATATGGTAGGTTCCTTATTCCCCATTGTGATTACCTATGTGCTCGATTTTTAAAAGTGGCTATCTGCTTCTGGGGTGCAGAAGTATTGAGCTTCTAAGGCTGGGAGGTAGGGTTTGGTTTTTTACTTGTTGAGCTGCAGCTTCTGAGTGAGTATACTGTGGCCAGGGCCAGAAATCTCAGTGTTTCCCCTGAGGTACCCTGAGGCTTACAGAGTCACCTATGGGGGTTGGGTGCTCTGGATCCTTCAGGTTTCCACCTCTGTGTCTCTGGGCTACAGCTCAGGCAGGATCAGTAGCAGGCGGCCAGAAGGGCTGGTGTCAGCTGTTTCCCTCCTGGTGGTGCTAAAGCTTGCACCTGGGCTTGGGGAATTAGTTAGATCCACCTTCCTGGGCTTCCCCCTTCCTCAGTGCCTCCCAAGCCTGAGGCTGGTTCCACTAATTCAGGATTTTACTGTGGGTGGGGCATTTAAATCCAGACTTTTCTGAGTCAGGGAGGGAGGGATCAGAGCAACTAAGTTTTATACCTCCATTTTGATTTCTGGAAGTTCAGGTATATAATTTTTAAACATCCAGGCTACAGGCTGGTAGCCCCAGGACATGTTGCTGACTCTGTTGTGGGCCCCCCTATTTCTCTTACCCAGTTCCCACAATCTTCTGTCCTGTGGTAAGTTGGCTGTAAATTGCCCTCAGGCTGGGTGAGTCTGCTGGCTGGCTGGAGCTTCTTCTCAGTCTGCTGTACTCTGCTCTCAGATCTGCATTGGTGCAGATCCTGTGTGCTCCATGTTCTCCCTGCTCCAACCTAGGTAGGAACTTTTCTGGGCTGGGAATCTGCCATCTCCCTGTGGGTTCTGTCACTCTTAAATCCATTCAAATTCACTTTTTAGCTTTTAGTCACAGAATTCTTGGAGGAACATGGAAAAGCCACTGCTACCTTTCCACCCTCTTAGCTCTACCAAAATAAGTTTTTAAAATTTTTATATATCAGTGTTTTAATTTGGGGTTATATTTCCATAACTTCAATTCACGTGACAAATTACAGGTCTATTTGAAAAATGTGTAACAAATGACAGCAGTTATAAAGGTTAAAAAAAAACCATTTATTTGAAATTTTATCATATAAGCTTTTAAACGCTGTTTGCAGTATATTTCTTTCCTGTGTATATCTAAATTTATCAGAGTTTAAAGTTAAAATGAAAGCTTTATAACAACACTGTACACATACATTTGCATGTCTGTGTCTATACAAATATATGCACAATAAGACTTCATTATGAAAACTGCACTCGAGTAAAATACTATTTATAAAAATAAATAAATAAAATAAAATTGACTAATTGGGTGCCTCTGGCCCTCTCAGACTCAATTTCATTATTCTTAAAATGGAAATAATAATAGAACCTCCACCAAATTATTTTTCTGATGATGAAATGAGGTAGCAAATATAAAGTCTTTTCAAACCATGAAGTAGTATATAAGTGCTAAATATTATTATTATTATTATTAAATATTTCAATGATGTCTTCTTGTTTCCCATCTCTTTTAGATGTGAAAAAGAGTGTCTCCAAAAGAATCAATGAAACAATCAATGAGCATTTATTAAACATTCATTATGTGCCACACACTGTGATGGGTGCTTGGAATACAAAGATTTAAGTGACACAATAACTACCATAAATTAGTTCATATCTTATGAGAAAGACAATACATACATAAGTAGATACCTAAAAAATACATATACAAAGCAGATATATGGTGATCATAGATAGAAATGTAAATATGCTATGAGCTAAGGTAATAGGGACCAAGAAACAATGTGTTCTGAAAGATGTTACTTGAGGTAATTCTTGAAGGAAAGCAAGGATTCTTAGAAGCAGAGCCTTGGAGGGTCAGCATTCTAGGAATGGGTAAATCAATTCCAGTAAGGAAGACAATATATACAAAAACTAGATGAGAAAGTATGTACAGAGTAGATGAAGATAATCTGAAAGGATTGATATCTCAGAGGAGAAGCATAAGACTGCTATTGAAGACAAGCTATGAGCTGCATTTTTGAGGAAACCATAGAAAGCAAAGGAGAGAGATCAGGTGTCTGAGCATTCCATCTATGGGGCACAAACACTGCAAAGGGAATTGGGAATATTGTTCTGTTCAAAGAACTGAAAGTTATAAAACTTAACCAGATTATAGAATTTCCTGGAGGAGAATGAGGTATGAGAATGTTGTAAAGGTAAAAGAGGGTCCTGTGATGAAAAAATTTAAATTTCATTGTAATCGTTGATCTTGGAGATGATAAGAAGCCACTGAGGTTCAACGAGTAGGATAATTACCCCTGTGATTTAGAAAAATCACCGGTGTTGAGGATAGACAGTTGTAGGAAGATACCTGAGGTAGGAAAATCAGTAGTAGTCCAGTAGTCTAGGTGAATGGTGATGAGAGACAGACACTATGAATGCATGCATCTTGGAGACAGGATGTTGTGTGTAATGAACTGCATATAGATCATTTTGAGGGTGAAGAGAAACTATAGAGTAACCTCTAAGAAAACTAGAGATATAGAATGAAGCAAGTTTGTGCAATGAGAAAAATTGAAAATCATAGAAATGAGGCTTTTTAGAAAAGAAACTATTGAATTAAAATAGTGTCCTAGGAAATTAGAAAAAGGCTTTATCTCAATCTGTTCTGGTCTTCACTACTGGGGAAATATGATGATTATATAATAAAATATGTCTCAACTTCTATTGAAGAGGTTGTAATTTTTCATGCTGAATTCAAAAGGGAACTGGCAAACATATTATAAATAATGTACTTGACCTTCAATACAGATTGTTCAGAGGTTCAAATCAGAAGCCTGGATATAAACTCAGGTCTTTCTGACTCCAGTTAAAGTACTGTATCAATTTTGCTATCTAGCTTACACAGAAAAATACACACGCACACACACACACACACACACACACACACACACACACACACACACACACCCTACTTCATGAATGAAAGGCATCCTATTGTACTAGGGAACTCACTACCTCCTGAGGGAAAAGATTAGTACAGTATTAATATTTAAGCTGGTTCCCCCTCTCCCCTAAATTCAAGTCTAAATTTGCTGCTTTTTTTGAATAAAAGGACATTTATTAAGGGATAAATATGTCCAGGTATTGTTCTACATTCAGGAGATACAAACACAAAAGAGAAACAGTCCTTGCTTTCTAGTAGATTACATTACAATGGTGAGGGTCTGTGGAAGGGAATTTTGATCTGAAAACTCAGAGGGAAGAGGAATGGAGCAATAAATAACAGTCATCATACACATTCCAGAAACAATAGTGGTATTATATCACTTACTGTTTTCTTTTTTTTCTTTTTTTGGTGACTTTTGTTTATTTTTAGTTTACATCCTCATTTCTATTAGATTTTGAGTTACAAATTTTCTCCCCATCTTTCCCGTAACCACTATCACAAAACAGCAATCCCACTGTATATCCTCTCCCCCAGTCTGCTCTCTCCCATGTCCTCCCACATCACGCCTCTGACTTTCCAGTTGGGCAAGATGCATCCTCCTGCCCCAGTGCCTGTATATGTTATTAGTCAGTTGCATGTAAGCAATTATACATATATATGTATATGTATATATATATACATATATATACATACATACACACACACGCACACATATACATATATATGTGCATACATATATATATGTATGTATGTATATGTACACACACACATACACACACACACATTTATATTCCCTTCACCTATCCTAATGCTGAGAAAAGTTTCATAAGTTACAATTATCATTTTTCCATGTTGGCATGTCAATAGTTCAACCTTGATAAGTTCCTTATGAATTCATTTCCATGTTTACCTTCTCATGCTTCTTGTATTTGAATGTAAAATGTTTTATTCAGTTCTGTTTTTTCTTTTTTTTCCTCAAGAATGCTTGAAAGTCCTCCACCTCATTGAATGACCATATTTTCCCCTGGAACATTATACTCAGTGTTGTTGGGTAAGAGATTCTTGGTTCTAATACTAGCTCTCTTGATCTCCAGATTGTCATATTTCAGGCCCTTTGATCCCTTCATGTAGAAGATGCTAGATCCTGGATTATCCTGATTGTGTTTCCACAGCATTCAAATTGTTTCTTCTTGGCAGCTTGTAATATTTTCTCCTTGATTTGGGAACTCTGGAGCTTTTCTGTAAAATTCCTAGGAGTTTTCTTTTTGGAATCTTTTTCCAGAGGTGATCAGTGAATTCTTTCAAGTTCTATTTTGCCCTCTGGTTCTAAAATATCTGAGCAATGTTCCTTGAGAATTTCTTTTCTTTTCCTTTTTTAATTTAATTTAATTTAATTTAATTTTTGCTTTTTTTTTTGGAGGGCAATGGGGGTTAAGTGACTTGTCCAAGGTCACATGGCTGGTTTTGTGTGTGTGTGTGTGTGTGTGTGTGTGTGTGTGTTAAGTGTCTGAGGCCGTATTTGAACTCAGGTCCTCCTGACTCCAGGGCTGGTGCTCTGTTCGCTGTGCCACTTAGCTGACCCCAGAATTTCTTGAAGGATGATTTCTAGGTTCTTTTTTTTGAACATGGCTTTCAGGTAGTACAATACATTTTAAATTGTCTCTCCTGAATCTATTTTCCAGCTCAGTGGTTTTTTCACTGAGATATTTCACACTGTCTTCTATTTTTTTTTTCATTTGTTTGGATCTGTTTAATAGTATCTCGATTTCTCATAAAGTCATTTGCTTCCATTTTCTCCACTCTAATTCTGAAGGAATTGTTCTCTTCAGAAAGCTTTTGAGATGCTTTTTCCATCTGGCAAATTCGACTTTTTTTGGCATTCTTCTCCTCATTGGCTTATTGGGGCTCTCTTGCTATTTGAGGCAATCTAGTTTAAGGTGTTATTTTCTTCATTCAGATTGTTCATTCTCTTTTCAGGATTTTCTTGCATCATTTTCATTTCTTTCCAATTTTTCCTCCACTTCTCTTATTTGGTTTTCAAAATCCTTCTTAAGCTTCTCTATGGCCTGTAACCAGCTTACATTTTTCTTGGAAGCTTTTGGTGCAGGAGTTCTGACAGTGTTGTCTTCCTCCTGTTCCATGCTCTGAACCCTTTGGTCCCCCAAAAAGGAATTTAGAGTTGCATGGTTGTGCTTGTTTTGCTTTTTTTGCGTGCTCATGTTGCCAGTCAGTTACTTGACTTTTATGCTCCATAAAACTCTGCTTTCAGAGGGGACTGCTTTGTCCCAAATCATTGGGGTTTTTGCTGCTGCTGGGGCTATTATGGGGCTACCATCTCTGAAGCCCCTACCAGCTTTGACTCATTGGTCACACCCCTCAGAACCACCTCCCAAGACCATGATCCAATCCAGGCAGATTAAGGCAAGAGCACTTAGCCTTTGATTGATTGCTTGGCCCCCTATATTCTGTAGGCTGGGAGCTCTGAAGCAGCCATGTGGAGGTGGCTGCAGGGCTGCTGCTTCCACTGCTTTTTTTGCTCTAGTAGTAGATGGCCATACCCACTCCTGTCCCACAAATTTATCTGAGTTTCACTGTCCTTTAACTGTGTCCTTGTTTCTTATGGGTTAGTAATTCTGGAAACCGCCACAGCTGCCAGTAATCAGTTCTCCTGAAAGCTCCAGGCACAGCTTGTCCTGGCCACCCTGGGGCTACTGCCCCAGGTTCATGTGGGGCTGGTTTCAGCTCCAAGCACACTGAGATGGACCATTCCTGTCAACCTGCTAGGCTGCCTTCCGTGGAAGCCTAGTTTCTCTGTCATTTTATGAGTTCTAGGGCTCTAAAATTTGTTTAGAATCATATTTTATAGGTATTTGAGGTGGTTATGGGAGGTGCTCCTGGAGTTCTGATTCTATGCTGCCATCTTGACTCTACCCCCACCGCTACCATTTTCAGAACAAGTTAGAAAGGAGAAGTAGAAAGAGACTCTAAATATGTGATAAAAGGCCAGATGGGCAATGGGTTGAAGGCAAGATGCATAGTTCAGTATATTTTGGGGTGACCAAGATAGAGTGGGTTAGCCAAGTTTGTACTCATTCGCTATCTCCAACAAGCCCACACAGTCTTTTCTAATTGGTAAACATAACAAGTTCCTTCAATCAATATTCTCATGACATGAATATGAGATGCTTCTCTTTCCTTGTCACTGTGCCATCCTGGTGGACATAAAACAATCCAATAAACACTTATTAGGAGCATATTGTATGCCTGACACTGGCCTGAGTGCTAGAGATATCAATGAGGAAAAGACAGGCCCTACCTTCAAGGAGCTTACATTGTAATGGAGAAAGACAATGGAAAAAATGAAGGTATAAAGGGGAGGAAAGAAGAAGATGAAGATAGTGGAATAGAATACAGGCAAGGTACCTGGTAGAAAATGAAGCCTGGTCACTCTCCAGAATATTGAGTCATATCTGAAATTGCAGCACATGGAAATAAATCCAGTGATGCAATCATGGTTTGGTGTTATGGAATATATATTGCTCAACCTCATATTTTCTGAATTGTTTGAGTGTTTGGCTCTATTTTTAGTATTTAGTACACAAAATATATTCCCCATCCAAATAAGATATTTTGATAGCTTTCTCTTTTGGAGTTAAGTCCACATTTCCCTGAATTCATCAATTTTAGTTTCATTCTTCCATGTAAATTTTATTAAATATACATTCAAGTATATTTTACCTGTACATATGTATCTCACATATTTTGAATAAAAATTTATATGTGCATAATTTGCAGAAGGGAATTGCAAGAATTTTATAAAATTATTATTCGTTTTATTGATATTTCCAAAGAGACTTTAGAGATCATGCAGCCCAATCTTGTCCAAATGAGAAAGTTTGACAGATTGGGGAAGTTAATTTTCGAGAGGAAAAGTATAGTTCCTAAAATCACACACAGAGTATGTGGCATAAAAATTCAACCATGTGTAATTTTATTGGAATATTCATTACTAGAAGACACTATTTGTCTTAGATTAAGAAAGTGCAGGGCTGACTCTTTAAGGGACCTAGGGCACCTAAGTCTTGTTTGAGAGTTTAGCTTCCTCGTTGATCTAAAAGAATCTTTACAACTTTTAAAAATATAAAATCCAATAGGTTCAACAGTAAATTATGCAAACTAATAGGATTCTTAAATAAGTGAAGTACACATATTAGAATTGAACTAAAGTAAGCATGGGATATTTTTTTTTAAGAGAGAAAATAGAACTTTCAATATACTTTGATGTGAAAGAAGGAAGGGAGGGAGGGATGGAGAGAGGAAGAAGGAAAGGGGGAAATAGAGATGAAGAAAGCTCTAAATCAAAAAAGACCAACTCAGGTTCACTCCATATGGAGCTATTAAATAATATGTGGGACATCCTACTAAATATGCATATTACCTAATGGTAATGTGGGCCTAACAAAACAACAATAGGAGATTTAAAATGCAACTTCCACATGTGCAACATCTGTCTGAATTGTGGCAAAACCTGTCAATCCAGATTGTTCTCATTAGTCATTTAAGAATACATAAATTGATTAAAATAAAACCATGTTTATTTTTAAAGATTTGTTCATTATTGCTAATCATTATATAGTTATTGAGCACTATTCAGTTAAGAGTACCTTCCTTCTGATAGACTTGCTAGTTTTGGGGAACTAAGGTTATAAGAGAGGGTCTTTTCTGTGTTTTGTTTTTTTATTTTTATTTTTTAATAACACAATGTCTTATACTGTTTGAGTTGGGAGAAAATTATCTGCCGAGTAAAAAGTTAATCTGAATAAAGTTAATGAGCATTTGGAAGACAGTTTTAAGACTGAAATTTCCATAGCACATTCTGTATCTATGTGATGGATAAAGGGCTTCTTTACTTGGCTCCTATGAAGACAACTAAAATCTCCATTAAAAAGAATGGTAAACATTAACCATATAAAGGGTATCTGTGCACTGATATTGCACCAGTAATTTGTTTTATCAGACTGTTTTAATTGCGCTAACATAAAACTGATACTCTGATACATCATAAAATGATAAACTTTACAAAAATAAACAAGACAGAATGATATAGCATTATATTCAATAATAACAAAGTGTCATATAAAATTGTTTAAAAAACCTCTGGAATTATCAGGTTCTCAATATAGTGCTCCAAGTTAAACCAAAAACATAGTAGTCATAAATTATACTAGAATATTATGTTATGCAAAAGTATTTTAATATAATTTAAATATTCAAAATAGTCTATACATATTAAAATTAAAATTGTATAGTAATTCAAATAGACTTTCAAACTTTTTATTTTTCCTTCTGGAGACAGATTATTGTTTTAAAACTCATATTCTGTATCAAATATTAAAACATCTATAAATGTCATAAAACTATGCATATTATTTTCTCCCATATATTCAGTGCTTAAGTAGTTTAGGGAAGGAACACCTTCCTTAATATAGAGCAAGAATATAATAAGGACACTATTATCCCACTTCCCAAATGAGAAAACTGAGGATGAAAGAAAGTAAGTGAGTTGTTTTCACAGCTAATAAACGGTACATCTAGAATTTGACCACAAGCTTTTTTGATGTCAAATCCAGATATCTTACTACTATATTGTGGTTTAAGTAGAAAATGACAGAAATCCTTTTTTAAAAATCATCCTATTAAATATTATGTTTAAGTGATAAAAGAGCCTAATTAAATAAGTGGTTAGCAATTATAATAAGATTAATATTAATGATAGAAATAATTGAAATAGAGAACAGTGAGATTATTATAATTATCTGAACTTTGATCTGAAGAGAGAGTAGAAAAAAAAGTTGAAAAGTGGTTAGAAATGAACACCTACTTACAACTTCTTACAAGATTTCAGAGGACCTGAAAGAATCTTTTCGTTGCATCAAAACTTTGGAGAGAAACTTGCTAAGTATGCAGAAAAGGAACTGTGGTAAGCTAGAATAATATTATGAGACAAAACCTGCTATAAATAAAGCCTTTCTCATGAGCCTTTTATGACTAAGTACAAGGTGAGCAAGAACGGCAAACAGGAAGTTGTACATCAGAGTTAGCAATATGACTTATTGACAAGAATGGTGGAGATATATAGATATCATTTTCAATATATTTAGAGAGTACTTGTAATTTTACAGTTATCTTCTCTGTAAGAGAATGAACTTCATTTTATTTTTTACTGGCTAGATGTCTTTCTCAAAGACCAAGTCTTAAACGTGTTTCACTCTGAAGTTCATAGATTCAGACAACAATAGGCCCCTGCCCAAGCACAAGTTAATGGCTAATTTTTGGACCCCTCTGGTTTGGAGTGAAGGTAAATAATAACTGTTTCTCTTTTGGCCAGCAACCCTGAGGGTCTTCCCCTCCCAGTTTGATTTTTATTATTATTATAATTAAAAGGACCATTTCTTGACTCGCTTCTTAAAGAAGTCTATTCATTGAATGGTCATTACCTCACTCAAAGTAAGAACTTGAAAAGACTTTAGCCTAAAAGGGCCAGCGTCTCTGACTGAATCAATGGGCACCTCCAATCATCCTGATAAATATCTGGCCACTGGACCCAGATGACTCTTCAGGAGAAAGTTAGGGTAGTGACCTTGCACAACCTTTCCTCCCTCAAATAAAAAATCAAGTGCAAGTCATGTTATCATCTTTGTGGCATCTTGGCTCTTTTTGAGAACAAAGGACAAACAACACATTTCCACATTAGCCAACTCACATTTATTATACACACAGGCTGATATCCTACTAGGCAACTCCCTTCCTCACAGATACACTCTTATGACATTGGTTTTAGGTATCTTTGTGAGTGTCTCCCTTCCCCTCCCCAATGAGCTCACCACCAGTTCTCTTTTTCCAAGTAGAGACCACCAGGAGCTCAGAATTGTGACAGTCAGATAGTTCATATGCTAGAAGAACTTTGTAAGGACTGACAGTAAGACCCATTGTATTCTCATATCTCTAACCTGTGTCAGAAGGCCAGAAGTTCAGAGAATATAATATAGGAAAAAGAGGAATTCAGGACGTTCAAAATTTTGAAGCTATACGTAGGTATTGGAGGGGCTGTGCATTTTGAGTTTGAAAAAGATTCTTATGTTCTTAGAAATGGCTATCATCATATGTATCGACAAGTGCCACCAGGAAAGAGATATCACAGGATAAGGAAGAAGTGATAAGCAATAATGACAGGTGACTGTGTGACGAGGGGTACTGAGGTAGTTATATGTGGACCTCAGATAAAGCATAGAGAGAAATGGTATCTTCCAGTGAAAGAGAATCTGGAAGTCTTTTGAAATTAGTGAGACCTGACAACCTTCATTTACTTCTTATGAGTGCAAATAATAGAAAAGGCATCTTGAAATCATTGCAAAGTTTTTTATAAATCATTGGTGTATGAGGGTGAGGGTGGGGGGGGTGGACCATAATAAATGGATGATAGTTTTCTACTGATAAAAATTAAATTTTGGAGGACAAAAAAGAATAGATTGAGGGACACACACATACATATATGCGTATATATGTACATATATGTATGTATACACACACATATAAAAAAGGTTAAGAAAATGCTGTAATAAAAATCATTTGCATTTTGAACATCAAATTAAATAAGATACATTTGGGGCCTTTGGTTATGATAGCAATGGACTCTCAAAACTGGAAGGGAATCCAGAGTTCATCTAATTAAACTCATACTAAACAAGAAAACATGAATCATATCTTGAATATACCCAATATATTAACTGGTTTTACACACACACACACACACACACACACACACACACACACATATACATATATTTACACACACATACATATATATGTGTGTATATATGTATTGTGTGTATATGTATATGTGTGTATACTCAATAAGAGTGAATATTTGTTTAATCAGAGGCAGTTCCTTCAACTTTTGAATAATTCAAGTTATTAGGAATTTTTGTTTTTGTATTTTTTTTTCCCATATCAATTAGAATCATCCTGTCAATGAGCATATATTAATTCTTACTATGTGCCAGGCACTTTGCTAAAATTCTGAACCTGTGAAGATAAGGGCAGAAGGAAGAATCCCTGACCTCAAAGAGTATAATATTCAAATAGGGAAGAAAATACCTAACAGTATAAAAACAAGGTCTACAAAGTGTAAATGGAGAATAATCTCAAAGGTTAGAGACTATCACTGAGAACAGCCAGAGGTGAATTCTTACATTGAATGGGTTTTGAGCATAGTTTTTTAGAAAGCCAAAGATGGAGAGTACGACAGGCATGGGAGACAAGCAGTGAAAAGGCAGGGTGTTGTTTGTGAGGAACAGTGTGAGGATCACAAAATATGTGCAAGATTGCAAGTGGTGGTGTTGAGATGCAGGGAAATGTGAGGCCCGGGAATTAGTTGGGTCACGTGGAAGTCAGAGCATATTGCACTGTCCCTGGCCAGGGGATATTGCATTGCTCAAGACTCTCTTATGTGGGATACCTGAAGTTCCCAACTAGTGTCTCCACACCCTGTGGTCTTCATGCCCTTCTAATTGCACTTCCCCTGTCACAACTTACCTCTCCTCTCACAATTCTTCTCAGCTGGGCTGTATGGATCTGGGGTAGATAAAAGACCGAAGCCTTGGAGGGAGAGGGAGCCAGCCTTAAGATCTGGCTGTAAGGCTTCCCCAGGAACCTCAATAAACCTTCTTTGCATATATCTTCCAGCCATGACTTTTCTATTCTGGAGAAAACTCAGGCACCTTCTCCTTTGAGGTAAGTAACTGGCTGCCCCTTCAGGCAGGTTGGGCAAACCCTGACCAAGAACCCTGATAAAACAGCAAATAGGTCAGTATATCAGGATCTTGAATACTTGAATGAGATTAATATATAAGAAGTCTGGTAAGATATGCCTGGACCAGCTTGGGAAGGGCTTTAAATGACAAGTATTTTATATTTAATGGTGGAAGTACTAGGGAGCCATTAGAGATTATTGAATAGGGGATAGGGATGATGTCAAACCTGAGTTTTATGAAAATTATTTTTGAAGATATCAGGAGGATAAATTTGAAGATAAAGATATTGAAGGGAGAGAAATGAATCACAAGGTTACTGCCTGTTCAAATCTAAGTGGGAGATGATGAGAGCCTGTACTAGGGTTGCAACTGTGAGAGTACAGAGAAGGACACATCTTTCCCTTCTTAGGATCTTCTGACAAATTCTCACTATTGCTGCTGATTTTGTGAATTGTTATTTCTTTCATGTAATGAGACTGCCTAGATCAAACCTTTTACTCTAAAGAGTTACGACACTTTCTATCTCTTCCCTTTTTTCTCTTTTTGTTAAAAACTGCTTCACAATTTCACCTGAATGAATCAGGAAGCTGGAAGTATTTTCTTCTCTTTCCTCTTAGATGAGAGTCGCTCAGTCATTACTACTGAATTAAAATTTAAGAATTCATTTGACCTCTTCTCCAGCACAGAGCAAAAACAATGTTTATAACAAATGGTCAAGATCTCTTGCTGAGTCTTTTGGACACTGAGTATAAATATATATATCTCCTTTTATGTACCCTCTATATATGCTCTGGCACCTACTGTTAGGTTTTGAAAATTGCCTTGAAGCTCTACCTACATTCCAGAATTCACTAAACATGTTGAAGGGGTAAAAGGGTAGAAGACAGCAACCCTTGTGAGCATTTCAGCTCATATGAAAGCCTATGAATGTTCTCACTTACTCTTCACTAGACCACACCCGTCAAAGTGTTGAAGTCCCTATAAATTAAGCCTTCAAAATATTCATTAATTTTCACATTATACAAGGTACATAGGACACATGGAGGCATGAAGACACATACCAGAATTGTATACTCTATGACAAACACATGGGTCAAATGAAAGTGTGTAAAGCACAGCATTACTTAACAATTTTGCATATAGTAGCCCCAAAACAGAGACCACATGTAAAAATATAACTTTATATTATGAAAATATGTACAAAGAACAAAATAAATTCACTCTACTTGAAGGTATTGACTGAGAATATGTAGCTTGTATCCATTATCTGCAATATATTATGTTAACCTGTTTTCTGAATAAATATTTCTATTGTCAGTTCTACACTCTTGGCATAACTAGGCCTCTAGGACCATGAATGCCCCAGAATTAAGGATACTGCTTTCTGGAGCTAATGAGTCAGATTCTGTAGGAGGCTTCCACTACCTTTGGGCATCCATTCCTGGAATACTGGACAATAAAAAAGGGAAAGTCATACCACTGCCTTAGCAGTCCCACCACAGATCTCTTTCAGGTTGAAGTAATTTTGTCAGGTTTTCCCTGGTATGAAAAATGTAATAAAGTACAGTTAGTTACCTTTTCTTTTTTTTATTTATTTTATTAATTTTTTTTTGAGTTACATATTTTCTCCCCGTCTTTCCCCCGCCCACCACCCCAAAACAGCCATCCCAGTGTTTTCCCCCTCCCCCAGTCTATTCTCTCCTATGTCACTTTTTGGTAGGGCAGGATGGATCT
>CM053580.1:110838380-110874388 GCA_028627135.1 Pseudochirops cupreus
TCTTCATGTTTATTGGAGGCCCCTGGTGGGGGTGCTCTGGCTGCGCTCTCCTCCTCCCTCTCTCTCCCATGACCTTTCTTTACCCCAAAGAAGGTATCAAGGGTTTGGGAGCTGTTCTTACTTTGCTTCTTATGCTTATTCTTACTCATGGTTCTTCAGACCGTGATTTTTGTTTTTTAATCTCTGTGGGGCTCTGCTTCCAGAAGGGAAAGCTCTGTCCCAAATCACTGGGGTCCTCCTGGCTGCCATAGCTCTTAGAATGAGGCTGGGAACTCTTCCTATATACTTCTGGCTGACTGGATAGCGAGGACTCCAAGACCGAGGCCCAAGATGGCGATCCATCCAGGCTGCTCAACGCGAGAGCTCTGGCCTGAATTCAATTGCTCAGTCCCCCTGCTGCCTTCAGGCTGGGGCGGGAAGCTGCAATGCAGAGGCAGGAGCAAAACCTCTGCCTTATGCTTTTCTGCTCTGGAGGCCTTCCGGGCAGACTGCTTATCTCCCCCTTTTACAATTCCCATTCACAGCTGCTGCTGATCTGCTCACCTGAAGCTCCTCAGCTCCTCAGCTCCTCCCGTCCAGCCGCCCCCGGGGCACAGCCGCGGCTTCAGGCCAGGCTAGTTTTGGTTGGCAGTGGTGATATGGTTCCTCGTAGCCGAGCTGACTTTAGAGGAAGTGTCTTTGTGTGCGTTTTGGAGTTCTAGGATTGGTTTAGAGTCCTATTTTATGGGTATTTTGGGGTGGCTATGTGAGAGCTGCAATATGTTGCTGCTGCTACGCCGCCATCTTGGCTCCACCTAGTTACCTTTTCGTATAAAATTTTATCTACATCATCCACATTGTAGGTTATTATCTGTCACAATATGTTCATCTACAATTAGTTGGCAGGAGCTTTGTGGAGTTTCTGTATCTTAGATATCCTGGAGTGTATTTTGCCTCTGTCCTGGTTGTTTCTATGGGCAGCAAGCAGGTGGTTACTATGTTACGATCCTTATAGCATTTCCCCAATGCTTTATTTAGTATTCTATTTTTCCCCAGTTGCATGTAAAGACATTTTAACATTCATTTTTAAAACTTTGAGTTTCAAATTCTCTCCCTTCCTCCTTTCTTATGCCCCTGCATTAATGAGAACACAAGCAGTTCCACATAGTTTATACATGTTCGTCCTTTAAAATATTCATAATAATCATTGTATGAAAGAAAACATAGACAAGAAAAAATAAAGTTAAAAAATATGCTTCAATCTGTATTCAGATATCATCAATTCTTTCTCTGGGGATGGATAGAATTTTTCATCATATGTCCTTCAATGTTGTCTTACATCATTGTATTGCTGAGATTACCTAAGTCATTCATGGTTAATCATTTTACAATGATGCTATTACCTTGTACAGTACATTTCATTTTGCATCAGCCAATGCAAGTCTTTCCAGATTTTTTTTTCAGAGCATCCTTCTCATCATTTCTTATAGTATAAAAGTATTTCATCATAATCATATCACAGCTTGTTTAGCCATTCCCCAATTTGTGGGCATTCCCTCAGCTTCTAATTCTTTACTCCCAGAAAAGAGCTGCTACACATATTTTTATACATATAGATCCTTTTCCTTTTTTAAATCTCTTTTGGGATATAGACCTTGTAGTCACATTGTTAATCTACAGTGCTTTAAAGATTGCAAAAAAAATTAATGCATTATCTCATTTAAACATCTTGACAATTTTAAGGACTCTAAATATTATTGTTTTCAAATGTAAATGAGGAAATCAAAGTTTAATGACATCACTGAAGACAGTAATCAAATTGAGTCTGAATTTGGTCAGGTCTTCATGATCCCAAGTCTAGGATGTTACAATGATGTTCCCCCTTTTATAGCACTCTTAACATTTATTTGACTTATTTTATAGACTGGAAGATGAGTTTTCTAACTACAAGGGTAATTTCCCATCTCTCTGACACCTGGTGTTTTCCCTGGATATGAGACATTAGAAGAAGAGGGAAAATGGACAACTCTTGCCAGAATTATAGTCTTTGCCACAAAATTCTTATATCCTTTAGATATTTTCATAGCATTTTTCAAATGAAGACAGGTTTAAGTGACCACATACATAGTTAACTTTGATCCTAAATGTCATTCAAGTTTCCTTTTTTCCAAGTCCAGTGTTCTACCCTTTCTATACCTCTCAGCAAACAACCAAATCATACTACCTGTTCTTTCTAATTAATATTATTAAAATCAATACGGAGAAATACAATCTTAAACACTCAAATTCAAAATTTCATTTTCATGATAGATAAAGTAGAACAAGAAAGAAAATTTCCTGTTGTCAAACATACTAATAATTTTCAAGAAGAACAAGCTGGCAACCTGTCACCAAAGAAGAATACAAAAACAAAACAGATAACTGAAAAAAAAATGTATAAGCAGCAAACATGAGACTTCTAAAATCAAGAATATCCTGTGCAAAGGCCTGAATGCAAATTCCCTAAAATATCTCAAAATTTAGTAACCTCATTATTTTATAGCACAGTATAATGACATATTTGAAATGATGATAGAACTTACTATTAAAGTATATTCTCATTTTTAGTCATTATTTGCCTTTTTTTTTGTTTTTTTTGTTAAAGAATGCTCTCTATATAAATTTATTTTTTGTTATATAGTATGACTTTATGCAAGTGATAAGATGAATAATTTTAAGCACCTGTGATTTTTTCTTCTCTTTTAATGATCTATACTGTTTTCATAAATCTGCAAGTCTATAAACATTATTGATAAAGATGAAAAAAGTTTTTATTTTTAAATAAAAATTTTGACTTTTTATTTATATCACAGGGTTTTAAAGCTATGTAAGACATTATAAAAGTTTTACTATGCTCATAAAGCACAAAAATTTAAAACTGTATTAATGTTGTACTAATGATTGGAATACCCTATATAACTTATCTCTTCTCTATGTCTTCCTTTTAACAAAGAAAAAAATATTTAAGCAAAATCAATAAACACAATGACTCCATCTGCCAGAGCATGCAATTTTCTGCATATGATCTTAAATTTTAGAAAAGAAAAGTCCTCCAAAGTTTTTAAATTGCATGAGACATAAACTGGCAATCTTGCCACTTATCATAAACTCCTTCTCATGCAAATTGCTTGAAGGCAAGACTCACTTCAGTGGAAGGTAGTGTTAACCCTGAAGCAAGAAAGTGCCAAATACTTAGGATGTCTTCCCAAAGGAACTGATGCAGGCCCTATCACTTGACAAACATAAAACCTAGACAGAAAATTACTAGTGAGCATAATGATGAGGATGATATGAATGACTAACCCAGTCATTTATCCCTATTACTATAAGTGTACCATATTATTTCAAATGAGCAAAAAGTTCTTTTTCATGTTTCAGGCATGGAATGTTGCTAGAACATATGAATTGGCCTATTTTGTACTCTATGCCCTAATTTAATTTTTAAAAAAATATTCATTTAGGTCAAAACACTGTATATTAAATAATTTTAATATAAAATATTAATATGATACATATAACTTTTACTTTTGGCAAGAAATTGATACCAGCAATCATCATCAGTTGGTCATAAACACTAAGTTGCTTCCACGGTTGTGTAGATAAGACTCAGTTCATGTACCATATTTTACATAAATCTTTTTTATATCCAGACCCTTGACAGTGCATACATATTTGTTAGTACCATCCTGGTTTGAGAGCCATTATATATTCAGCAGATATTTATATGTAGAGGTAATGATCAAATAAGAAAATAGATGTAAAACATTTTACAAGTCGTGAACATTACATAAAGGCCAGAAATTATTATTATTAACCTCCAGTCTTGTGATGATGACCTGAACCTTCTACTGCACTCTTGCAGCACTCTTTAACAGTAAACACTCCTATGGAAAAAAATTTCTTAAGTCTGAATAATCATGACAATAAATCAAGTCCTGATTTGTGTGGATTGGCTCTTTCTGAGGTCTGAATGTTTTCTGCTTGCTAAATCACACATTCTCTTTCATCACCACAGCCAACTTAATAATTTCATATTTGCAATGGGAGACAGTAACACTTGGTCAATCTTAGACTTAAACAAAAGTATAAGAAAGAGAGACAGTGACAAAGAGAAATACACACACACACACACACACACACACAGAGGGAAACAAAAGACACACAGACACAGAGACAGAGAGACAGAGACAGAAACAGACAGAAAGAAAGGGAAAAACAGAGAGACAGAAAGAGATTGAGACAGAAACAGAGTGAGAGACAGAGGCATAGAGAAATAGAGACAAACAGGAAGTGAGGAGGAAAGGAATAAAAAAAAGTATTAGAAAACAAGAGACAATGAAAAAAAAAATCCTTAATAGCAGTTATGGGATTTAGATTGCATATTTTTATGCCGAACAAGGGAAGCTCAATTCCTAAAACAAATAAGTATATGTAGTGACAAACCATAGATTAGACAGAATAATGAAGGAAAAGAAGTAGAAGGCAAATTGAATTTCAGTAACTTAAGTAATTAATTTCTGGATCCCTAGTATTAAGCTCTTGACATTAGAGCAGGAAGAAGAAAAAGATCCAGCAATATTTTTTTTAAAGAAGCTACCTGAGAGAAATGATTTTTTTTCTCTATTTACTTATTTAAAAAAAAAAAAACATTTGATTTTATAACTTTGAATTCCAGATTCTTTCCCTTCCTGCCTTATAACCAATCTTTACTGGGAAGATAAGCAATTCAATATAGGTTGTACATGTGTAGTTATGCAAAATATTTCCATTGTGGATATATTCTTAAAGATTGACTACATTTCCCTCCATCATATCCTGCCACCCACATGTTCTATTCCCTACTTTGACCCTGTCCCTTTTCAAGAGTGTGTGTTTCTAACTACCCTCCACCTCAACCTGCCGTCACCCTCCATCATCCTCCCTCTCATCCCCTTTCCCCCTACTCTCCTGTATGGCAAGTTACCCAATTTAGTGTGTATATCATTCCTTCCCTAAATCAAATTCAATGAGAGTAAGGTTGAGCCATTCCCCTTTTCCCTTCCTGTTATTTGCCTCTATTATAATGGTTATCCCTTGTCATTTCCGTATGACATAATTTACCCCACTCTGTCTCTCCCCATATCCTCTCATTATATTCCTCTCTCGCCTCTCAAGTTCACCTTTTAAATATCTTCCTTTTCTATTCAATTGATCTTATGCCCTCTGTCTATGCATACCTATACACACACACACACACACACACACACACACATATATATATATATAAACACTCACATATGTATTCATACACATGTATACCTTCCTATGTAGACATATATAAGTATGTTTATGTATATATATATATATGTATACACACACACACACACACACACATATATATATACATACATACATACATGTACACACACATTTATATTCCCTTCAACTATCCTCATACTGAGAAGTTTCATAAGTTACAATTATCATTTTTCCATGTATGCAAGGAAATAGTTCAACTTTGACAAGTTCCTTATGATGTATTTCCTCCATTCACCTTCTCATGTTGTTCCTGCTTCTTTTATTTGAGTGTCAAATTTTCTTTTCAACTCTAGTTTTGTCATCAAGAATGCTTGAAAGTCCTCCACCTCATTGAATGACCATATTCTCCCCTGAAATATTATACTCAGTTTTTCTGGGAAGGTGATTCTTGGTTGTAATCCTAACACCTTTGACCTTTGGAATATCATATTCCAAGCCCTTTGATTCCTTAATATAGAAGCTACTAGGTCCTGTGTTATCCTGATTGTGTTAACACAATATTCAAATTGTTTCTTCTTGGCAGATTATAATTTTTCTCTTCATCTGGGAACTCTGGAAAGTGGCTATAACATTCCTAGGAGTTTCTTTTTGGGGTCTTTTTCAAGAGTTGAATGGTGAATTCTTTCAATTTCTATTTTTGCCCTCAGGTTCTAAAATGTCAGGTCAATTTTACTTGATAATTTCTTAAAGGATGATTTCTAGGTTCTTTTTTTGATCATGGGTTTCAGATAATACAATAATTTTTAATTTATCTCTCCTGGGTCTATTTTCCAGGTCAGTGTTATTTCTAATGTGATATTTCACATTGCCTACTATTTTTCCATTTGTCTGGATCTGGTTAATAGTATCTTGATTTCTCATGAAGTGATTAACTTCCATTTGCTCCAATCTAATTCTGAAGGAATTATTCTCTTCAGTCATCTTATGAAATTTTTTTTCCATCTGGAAAATTTGACTTTTTAAGTCATTCTTCTCCTCATTGGCTTTTTGGGCCTCTTTTGCCATTTACATTAGTCAATTTTTAAGGTGTTATTTTCTTCAGTCAGGTTGTTGATTCTCTTTTCATAATTTTCTTGCATCATTCTCATTTCTCTTCCCAATTTTTCCTCCACTCTTCTTACTTGATTTTCTTTTTTTTCAATTAATTTTTTTTCATTTTATTTTAGTTTACATCATTCATTTCCATGAAATTTTGAGTTACAAATTTTCTCCCCCTCTTTCCCCTACCCACCACCCCAAAACAGCCATCCCAGAGTATCCCTCCTCCCTCAATCTATTCTCTCCTATGTCTTCCCCTCTCACCCCTCAGACTTTTTGGTAGGGCAGGATGGATTTCCCAACCACAGTGCCTGTGTATCTCAAGTTCCAGTTGGATGTAGTTAATAATAATAATAATAATAATGGTAATGATAATAATAATAATAATTGTATATATATATATATATACATATATATTTTTAACATTTTATTATTTAATTTTAGATTCTAGATTCTTTCTCTACCTCTCTTGTCACCCACTCCCATTCTTACTTGATTTTCAAAATCCTTCTTGAGCTCCTCCATGGACTGTAACCGATTCATATTCTTCTTGGAAGCTTTTGGTGCAGGAGTTCTGACTTCATTGTCTTTCTCCTGTTTCGTGTTTTGATCCTTTTTGTCCCCAAAAAATAAATCTAAAGTTGCATTGTTGTGTTGCTTTCCTTCCTCTGATTGCTCACGTTGCCACTCACAAACTTGACTTTTGAGCTCTTTGTCACAGTAGAACTCTGCTTCCAGACTGGAGAGCTTTGTCCCAAATTGCTGGGGATTTCCCAGCTGATGGATTTATTAATAGGGTGCCATCTCTGCAGCCCCTACAAACTCTGGCTCACTGATCACACACCTCAGGACCACCACCCAAGACTGATCCAGATCCAGGCAGGTTAAAGCAGGAGATATTACCCTCTGAATGTTTGCATGGCCCCCTATGATCCACAGGCCAGGAGCTCTGAAGCAACTGCATGGATGTAATTGTAGGGCTACCACACATCCACCACTTCTAGTTCTGGGGGCAAGGGCTGGACTCACTCCTCTGTTTCCCCCCCGCCCACTTCCAACAGAGTTCTAGAGTGACTTTTCACTTTTTCTTTGGCATTTTTTGGTTAATAATTCTGGAAACCACCACTGCTGCTGGTGTTTCACTCTCCTGAAGACTCCTGCAGCTGCAGATCAGGGCTGTTCTGGGGCTAAAACCACAAGCTCATGTGTGACTGATTTTGGCTCCCAGTCCACTGCAGTGAACCCTTTCTGCTGGCTGCTGGCCTGCTGGCCTGCCTGCATGCCTTTGCTTGGAGATTTTTCTTTGTCTCACTTTGTGGGTTCTGAAGCTCTAAAATTTGTTTAGAATCATATTTTACAGGTATTTGAGGTGATTATGGGGGGAACCACAGAGTTTTCCTGCTTCTATGCAGTCTTCTAAGCTCCAGTCCTAATTATTTTCCTGATTTATTAATAACTAATTATTAAATTTGAATTGAGGTTTTCCTTTCTAATTCCTTAGTGCCATACCAATCGATCTACCAAAAAATTTCTTTACCGAACTAGAAAAAATAGTGACAAAATTTATTTGGAAGAACAAAAGGTCCAGAAAATCAAGGCCATTAATGAAAAGAAATGCTAGGGAAGGTGGCCTGCTGTACCAGATTTTAATCTGTATGATAAAGTAGCAGTCATCAAAACTGCTCGTTACAAGCTAAGGAATAGTTGGTCAATGAAATAGATTGGGTACAAAACACTCAGTCTTCAACAATTATAGTAATACACTGTTTGATAAGACCAAAGACCCCAGTTTTGCAGATAAGAACTCACTATTTGACAAAAACTGCTGGGAAAATTGGAATATGGTATGGCAGAAACTGGGCACAGACTATCATCTAACATCATACACCAAAGTCAAGTCTAAATGGGTGCACATTTCAGGTATAAAGGCTGATACTGTAAATAATCTGGGGAAGCAAGGAATAGTTTACCTGTCAGATTTATGGAGTAGGGAAGACATTATGACCAAAGAAGGGTTGGAGAGCATTATAAAATGCAAAATGCATAACCTTGATTACATTAAATGCAAAAGTTTCTGTACAAACAGCCAATGTAACCAAGATTAAGAAGATACTGGGAAATTGGGAAATAATTTTTACAAACAGTGTCTCTGATAAAGACCTCATTTCTAAAATATGCAGGGAATTAAGTAAAATCTATAAGAATACAGGTCATTCCTCAACTGATAAATGGTCAAAGGATATGAACAGGCAATTTTCAGAGTTAGAAATTGAAGATATCTATAAGCATAAAAAATGCTCTAAATCACTATTGATTCAAGCAATGCAAATCAAAATAACTTTGAGGTACCACATCTCACCAATCAGATTGGCTAAAATGACAGAACAGGAAAATGACAAATGCTGGAGATGATGTGGAAACATTGGAACACTAGTGCATTGTTGGTGGAGCTGTGAACTGATACAACCATTCTGGAGAGCAATCTGGAACTACGCCCAAAGGGCTATAAATAATTGCATACTCTTTCACCCAGAAATGCTACTTCTTGGGTTGTATCCCAAAGAGATCATAGAAGTGGGAGGAAGACTCATTTGCACAAAAGTATTTATTGTAGCTCTCTTTGTGGTGCCAAAAAACTGGAAATTAAGGGGATGCCCATCAATTGGGGAATGGCTAAACAAGTTGTGGTATGTGAATGTAATGGAATACTATTGTGATATAAGACATGGGGAGGAGACAGAATTCATATTCACCTGGAGAGGCTTATACAAACTGATGCTAAGTGAAAAGAGCCAAACCAGGAAAAATTTGTACACAGTCACAGACACATTGTATGTGTGATGAACAACTTTGATAAACTGGATGCTTCTCAACAATGCACTGTTATAAGACAACTCTACAAGTCCCAGGATGGAAGGAGATATCTTCATTCAGAGAAAGATTTTAAAAGAACAGGTTTTAAATGGAGACTGAAGCAATCTACATGCTATCATTCATGTCCATGTTTGGTTTTGTTTCTTCTTTCTCGTTGTTCATTCCATATACAACCAGAAAAAGGTCCAATGCGAAAGTATTTGCAGATCCTATGCTTGATTACATGCAGCCATGGGGGGGAGGGCAAAGGAGGAGAGCAAATGTGAAACTCAAGGATTGTGGAACTGAATCTTGTAAACTAAAAGTAAACAAATCAATTTTTTAAAAAAAAGGAATGAGACCCTTAAAAATATATATGTTATCTCCTCCTTGAAGCAAATCTGATAAGAATAAATCTCTTACAACGCTCCTTTCCCTACCTTCTTTTCCTCTAGTAAAATAAATTTTTGCATCTCTTCATGTTGGATTCCTATACTTAACTGAATATGTTATTCCTTCCTTGAAGGAAAACCAATGATAGTAAATGTCTTAGAATGTTCATGTCCCTCCCTTCTATCCCTTTACTATAATGTTTTTTTTTGCCTCTTCATGTGACATAGTTTATCCTTTTCTGCCTCCTCCTTCCCTCTTCTTCCATTACAATTCCTTTGCACCTCTTAATAAGGCTTTTTATCATCACATTAGTTAATTTATACCCACACCCTATATCTAGCTATATATCTATATACCCTTTTAAATGTGATGATAATTATAAAGTTTTAAATATAATACATATATAATAAATACATAAATATACAGTTCTCAGTATTGACAGGTATCATTCTCCCAAATAGTGACTTAAACAATTTGTTCTTTTTGAATAACGAGTTGTGTGTGTGTGTGTGTGTGTGTGTGCGCATCTGTTTTCCCTGTTTACCTTTTTATGTTGAGATCAAATTTTCCATTCAGCTCTGGCCTTTTCATTAGGAAGGTCTAGAAGCCCCTTATTTCATTGAATGACTATCTCCTGAAAGATCATGTTCAGTCTTGCTGAGTAGTTGATCCTTGCTAATAGTTCAAGTTATTTTCCCATAAAAATATCATGTTCCAATCCCTCCTCCTGCACTTTCCTGTGCTAAAAATTTGCCACACGCCATCTTCCAATGAATTCTGCCACTCTAAAAACCTTTCAGATTCACTTTTTGGAAGTTACTGTAGGAATTAATGGGAGAGTTCAGCTGAGTTCCTGGTTTCACTTGGCCATCTTGGCTCAGCCCCTATATCTTGCTTAAAGGTACTATAGACAATGAAGTCTTATCCATGCTAAAAAAATAGGCATCAAATGGCATAGAATCTAAATTTTTTGAAGGAAAAATGGGAGTTTCAAGAGTAAGTAGATAATAAAACTATAGTAGTGGATAACCTCAAATGTCTCCTCTCAGAACTAAAAAACTGCAACAAAAATAAATGACTAAACACAGATGGACAGACACACAGACCACCAGATAGATAGATAGATAGATACATACATACATACATACATACATCTATACATACATAAACAAGAAAAGAGCTAATGAGTTGAATGGAATTCTGGAAAAAATTAGGTATGATAAATCTCTGGAGGAAATTATATAGGTAATAGAAAGGAATTTACCTTCTCTCAGGAGTACACGACACTTATACAAAAACCGATCATGTGTGAGGACATAAAAACTTCACAAACAAATACAGAAAAGCAGAAATGTTAAAATTGGATATGATGCTACATTTAGACAATCTCATAAATTCAATTTAAAAAACATACTGAAGCAATTAACAACTTTAGCAAAGTTGCAGGGTATAAAATAACCCCACATAAATCAGCAGCATTTCTACAGTAGGAGATAGGAGAAATTATATTCAAAATAATTGTAGACAATATGAAATACTTTGTAGTCAACCTCCCAAGACAAACTCAGGAAATATATGAACACAGCTATAAAACTCTTTTCACACAAATAAAGGTGGATCTAAATAATTGAAAAAAAATATTAATTGTTCATGAGTTGGTATAAAGGCAATGTGATATTCACAGTGCCCATGGCAGCTGAGAATATGCTGGTGTGATTGTGAATCACAAAATGTAAGAGATTCTTCACATGGAAGACAGAACCAAAATATTAATTCAAATACCAGAAAGCCATATCCCAAAACCAGAAAGGGAAATTCAGTATAGCAACCAAAAGTTGGTATGTATAACCAATGCAGAGAAAACCAACATTCCCAATCCTTCCCAAACTTTCCCTTCATCAGGTCTCCAAAACAAAACAGACTCCCTTGAACAAGAATGCCTGTCTCTCACTCATGCTCATAGCTCAGCCTCCATTCTGTTTGTTCTCAGCAATTCTGGCTCTCTTCCTCCACACTTCCTCTTCTACCCTTTCAGCAAGCTCCTCTAACCATGGACTCCATGTGATTACATTTGACCTATTAAGGGAAGGGAACATCTTCAAATTCCCATTGCCATTACATTCAGCACCAAGATCTTTCATATCTCTTATGTAGGTCAATGGGAGTTTAGGGGTAACTGGTGTCAACAGAACTTTACAGCAATATAACAAGGACAGCATACAATAAATAAAGAAAACCATATTTTGACCTTAGAAATGATAAGTATAAAGAGAAAATTGGGAAGACATTTGAACTTACATAAAGTAAGTAGACTGAGTAAAAAATATACACAATTATCAGAACAATGTAAATAGATAAAACAAGAAAACCATAAATGGGCACTGAATAATTTTAATGAACCTAAGCCCAAATGAAGAGACATGATCTTCATCCCATTTAGGCAAAGGTGGGAATAAGGTTAGGCAAACTGCAGCTAAGCTATACAGGGGGTATTACACTGGACTGAGGATCATTGATCTCAGACACTTATTAGCTGTGTAGCTCTAAGTAGGTTAAATAAACTATTCCTCCCTTGGTTTCTTCATCTGTGAAATGGGGATGACAACATTACCTACTTCCCAGGGCTTCTATGAGGATCAAATGAAATAATATACATAAGGTGTTTTATAAAACTTAAATTCCTATATAATATTTTATTTATTATTATTACAACAGTTCCATTCCATTTGACTTGGCTGATATGTTGGTTAGTTTTACTGACTTTTTTGCCTCTGGTTTTTTTTTTTAATATTTGTTACATGGAATGAATTTGGTGGGCAAAGGGGGCAGAGGGATTACATTGAAAAATGAAGGTGCTGAATTATGTACAATACAAAAATAATATTTAAAGCACATTCTAAGTTATTTTAGTTCTGATTATTTAATAATACCATCTAACATTGTACTTGCTAACAATTTACCTTTGACTTAAGTGGCCAATACAAGTTTTTTAATCATCAAACCTTCATATTGACCAAATTTTGACATCATTTTTTTTGGTGTTCCTTCATTAACATAGTAAAATGCCATTCAACTTTAGAATTTATGATAACATGTTTAAATATTAAAAATGTTAAAATTCAATAGTTTACAAAGGCACAGATTTGCTGACCTTAGAAACAGCTAAATCTAAAGAGAAAGATTTCTTGCTCAGCGTTTTCCACGATTGCATGACCTTTGAGAATATGTGGTTCAGTAACTGCCAATTACAGGTTTGTCATTGAGGATACACTCAATTAGCAAGAGCCATAAAGCATAGATTGTAGAGGAATATAAATGGAGATCTATAATATTGTATTAACATTATGTGCATTGTGCAACTGTAGATATCATCTTCCTTTTTTAGTTTTCCAACTTCAAATATTTTACACTAGCATTAGTAACCTAGATGTATAATTCTTTAATATCTCTCTTTTAATTTTTGAATGTTAAGACCACTTAGGTTATCTAAAGTGCTCACTTAAAAGTTTAGTAGGAGAAAATGGTACAAAAAGAAGTTCTCATAAACAATGTCTTGCATGTTTTAAACTGACACTGCTGACTCCACTGTTGCTAACTCCTTCCATTTTTAAATTTTTTTCATTAGCATGGCCATCACCTAGGTCAGGCCATCATTTTGCCTGTGCTATTGCAGTAGCTCTTTAATTGGTCTCAGAGACCCTGGGTCTCTCCCTCTAGTTATACATTCTATATATTGCTGCCAGATTAATTTCCCTGATAAATTATCAGTTTGAGCACTGAATAAACAATTCCAAGGAAAGAAGTTTTAGTATAATTTTACAATCAAAGATGAGATAGTGAGACCAAAATCCATGACAATATTTTATGTGAATACATATATATGTTGATTTTATGCACACATGTACACACATGTATAAATTGGCATATTAATAGAAATATGAATATTCTAGTATAACTATAATCACAATGATGACATGATGAGATTCTTCACTTTATTAGTAGACAGACAATGTATGACTGCCCCACGACTTGACTTTTGTCTACATGTTTTGATAAGTCCACTCCCCTCCCCTGCTCTTCCCTTTCCTTCCCTCCCTCCTCTCTGCTCCCCTCCCCTCTCCTCCTCCCACATAGTGTGTCATGCCTTTACCTGAGGATGTTCTGACCAAAGGAAGGTAAATTTTGATGATTGAAACCTAACTGGTTATTTTGGGGTTCATTGGCTACTTTTCTTCCTTAAAGACTATGCCTTAAATACAATTCAATAATCAAAAGACTCTAAGTGAGTGCTTACAGGGTCTTTTAAACCTAGGTCAAAGTTCTTTTTTGATTGACCTGAGGCTACATTATTTGAACTTCCCCAGGCAAAGGTAAGAAATTCCTAATTGACAGAAATTTTAACAAGGAGGTAGATTCAGAATCCACTCAACTCCTCAGGATTACTTTCACAGAATTAGGCTATAGACAATGGGAGTTGCTTTGGTTGAAATCAACTTGAATTTGGGTTGAGAGGGTGATGGGTAAGGTTTGTTAGAATTCTTTGTGTCTGTTTGTATCTGTTTTGTCATCTTTTCTGTGTCTTTGCAAAATGTAAAATGTCTGTGTCATGTTTGTATTGTGAGCTAGATTCTGTTGCCTTGAAAGAATTAAAATGAAGTCAGGCAGAAAAGGGAAAGGGGGGGGGGGGACTTCTAAAGGCTATAGACAAAGAGTTTAGAACACTGAAAGATTAATGAACTTGCATATGTGATGCAATTGTTCCAGAAAGTGGAATTAACTCCTACTCTAGATTTTCCGAAGGAGATTAGGTTATAATAGAAGAGAAAAAGAAAAAAAATCTGCAAGACACTTTTTTTTTTCCTGTCATGTCAGCTTTGGCTATGTAGGAATTATAGAAAAACATCAGATAACTCAGATTTGAAGAACTGCTAAAAATCTTAGCAGATACTGGAAGTTTGTGGAGTATTAAGAAGTTTGAAGATTTATTATTTTTAAGGTTGCGGTAAGGAACACCTGACACATAGAGTAATTCCAGAAACTCATTCCTCTCTGAAATATCTTAATAAGTTTTGAAGTACCAGTCTGTGGAATTTGTTTGAAGGAAAAATCAGGAGTGGATTTTATAAAAGTTTAAAAGTAAAGGGTGAGATTAATAACTTCATTGTTCTAGGGAAATTAAGGAAGTCAGTTAGTTTGGAAGTAATCCAAGAGTGAAGAAAGAGAAAAAATAGTTAAAGAGTTTGCACCTTATAGTAACTTCTTGCTAACACTTTCTTGACATTTCTGACCAGGAAAAAAGGGGAAAAATGTTCAAATCAAAGAGACTTTTATAACTCCCCCAGGCCAGTGTTTACCCCTTTCATTCAGACCAAATTCCCAAATAAAGATGTTAAAAAAAATTCAGGAAAAAAATGTGAGGAAACTTGAGTTATGTTCTAGTTGCAGAAATTTATTAGCTGTGTAATTTTAGACAAATTGTCTTATCTCTGCCCCAGTTTTCTGATCTGTAAAGAGAAAAATAATAATGGTACCCGCCTCCTAGGGTTGTTGTAACAACCAAAATGATATAATCATGCCAAAGTTCTTAATACAGTGACTAAACACTAGATTATTATTATTTCTTTAATTGAAGGTAATTGTTCCTTACCAGATAACTCTACAATGGTCTTATAATGTTAAAGGTAATAAGATTAATGATTTTATATGGGATATTGTGGCAATATAATTGGTGTCCTTTGAAGATTATTATTTGTGTTACTATATTTCCAAATTATCTTATATTGTGAAATTTGAAAGATCAAGTAATAGAAATGTTTGTTAGAATAAACAACTTTTAATCTGGATGCTGTTACACTTGAATTGGGTTTTTAAAAGTATGTGATAAAAATAGATATTTGAAAATTGTCAAATATTGAATGAGGTGTATTTTGGTATAAAATAGACATTACTATGCAATAGCAAATTTTCCTTTGAAAATCTTGGCTATTATGAAAATGTATTGGGTGTTTTAAAGATGGTTTCAAGATATCAATGATGAGTCAACTATCAAGTATTTGCTGTATGTCTGAAGTGCCAGAATATGTGTAGGTTTGATTTATATCAAAGGATAAGTGAAATGCTAACTGTTAGGAAAACATCACGAAAAATACTCTAGCCTTAAGCTACGGTTAGTGAAATTTTAGTGTTTAAGATAAAGATTCCTGGGACTGTAATTTGCTATTATGATTATAGGGATAATTGTCTGAAATATCATTAATCCAGTAGTAGAAAATAGTGTGAAGCCAGTAGCAGAAAATGTAGTCTGGAAATTACTAAAGATGGAGGTCTGTACCTGAGAAAAGTTTTGGGGACAAACATGGTAAAGCCTAGGTAGGATGCTTCTGACTTCATTTGTCCATTGCGTTGTTTCCTTTCTGAAAGGGAAATTTCACCACCTGGTTAATCCTGAGTCTTCTGTTTTATATACTGTGACTACATGGTTGGGTGTTAGATATGCCTCATGTCTAGAGTCAAACAAAGCTGAGGGAGAGTCTCCCCTTGTTATGATATGTGACATTGTTATAACTACATCCTTCTTTTTCCTTTCATAGCAAATTTCTATAACCAAGGAGATTTGCAATTACAATAATAAATCCATTAAATAATACATTAATATTGGAACATCTTTGAGTTACTATATAGGATGCAAGTATGAACATCTTACATTTTTAAACAATATTTGTGGTCAAATTATAGTGTAGGAAATATATTCTCTTAACAGTAAAAAGATTATACCAAATAATAAGATGTTATGTGAAATTTTCTAATTAAATGTAAATTTTGAAGAAAAGCAACAAGATTAGATTGCTTTCTCTAAGAACTATATATAGATGTATATAACTGGTTTTCAAAATTTATGTATTATGGAAATTTAGACTTTAAGTGTGTTTTAGTAATAAGTTCTCAAAACTGGATTAAGGATTTAATCATTAAGGAAGTGATACATATATTGTATGGATAACGGTAAGACTAGTGAAATTATTTTCCCATAATTAAAATTTGTCTGATAATTTTAAAGGGCAGAAGAGTAAATTTTACAGTTAATCTCTCATGCATTTTTAGAAGATTTTATATCAGGTACCAAATTTAGGTAAGGAGAGAAACAACAAATGGTATATGAACAGAAATTCTCTGATGTTTAAAAATTGAAGAACCACATTTAAATGCTATTACCAAGTGGAATTATCTAGGATCCTTTAGCTATGAAACTAGAGAAAGAGAGCCTCTTCTAAAGCTCTCCTGAGAATTAACATATTATCAAAGAAACAAAATATCTAGGAACCAGATGACTACATAAAACATCTAGGACTCAAAATGTGCTTATTAAATGAACATTGAGAACTGCTCACTTGAATAAAAGGAGATTTTATTTTAGCTATATGTAAGTTTTCTTGTTTACTTTGGTGACATATAGATCTCCCTTCTATGAACTGTCTGTTATGAGTTCTCTAAATTGTTTGATATGTACATGATTTAATGTAATTATTCAATTATGGGAATTATGAGAACATGTATTATATTGCTTGACTCTAGCCATATGTGTCTGGGAAACCAGATGATCATATGTGTTGTTTAGACCCTCTTAACTAAGGACCTATATTATGCTGACCAGAAACTCAGATTCAAATATTGATGCAAAATTTTCTCTAAAGGCCCTTACCAGGTCCTTCTGGCTACTTTGACAGCTGCCAAACTTGTGGGTGTGGATTACTGGATCATCTGAAGGAAGCCCCTGCTGTTGAGTAAATGGCAGAACCCTCAAGGCAACTCAAGGTTCATCCAGTATGGACCAAGGAACAACCAAAATCCAGATGAAACAGTGGTCCCAAGATTATGAACTGAGGGCTGGCTACACTGTCCTATTTTTTTTCTCTCCCCTTTTCTTATTTGCTGAACCACCAAGACCCTGATTCAGCATTGTTGGCATTTTCTCCTCTTAAATTCTTGCTCACTTTCTCTTTTTTTGCTTGCAAGCAATTAATGACTAGAAATCATACTTGGAAATCCTTCTCCAATAGGTCCCCTACAGAAACATAGCACCTGGGATAAAAATCCTCATCCTGGCCCAGCTGGTCTCTTGTGGAATTTAAGTTTGTACCTGCCTCTCCTTTTTGGGTCAGAAGGGGAGTGGTTTATTCAGACTCCCTCCCTTTGGCCAAAACAGGAATATGTAAAGACATTAGGACATGCCCTGTTTACAGAGCTAAGGCCCAGCAAGTAACCTGTAACCTAAACTTGGCATGATAACAATCCTTTGCACTCACACTCTTGCAAAAATCACATAATTATTGTATCACTTTGACCAGCAACAGATCTTCTCTGAACTTGAATGAGTGCTGGACAAGTATTCATGTTCTGGTCAGGAAGCCCATCAAATTTGCCTCATTGCTGCTGTTATCCCTCATTGTCATGGCTAGAGTTCATTGAGTAGTCATTGGTATAAATATTGAGATCTCCCCACACTGCCTCAGGTATCCACATTAGGGGTGAGGACCTGGTAATATCTCCTTGCTTGCAAGCCATTTCCTTAACTTTGAAATTAAACTTCTTTTTGATTCCTGACTCTCCTGTCTCAAGTTTGCTTTGTTTAGTTCCAGCCACCTACAGTTTAGCCCAGTTTACAATGTTTTTAGAGACTATATTAATGATATAAAGATTTCAGGCTTCTGTGTATTTTCTAAAACTTTCAATTCTTTCATTCTTTCTTCTTGAACCATGTTTTCTGACATATCTCACCATCCTTACCGATTCCTACCTTTGCATTGAAATCTCTGAGTATCAAAATGAATGATAATGTAATTTGGATTGCCTTGTTTTTATCTAATTTCTCTACCTCTTACCTCTCTGTAAAAAGCATTGAGTTATACACTCTGGTTATTTTAATGGTGGCTTTTTTCTGTAAGCATTTATCATTAGGTCTGTACTATATACTGAGACAGTATTTCTCTTTGCCTTTGGAGATTTGATAAAACAAATTCTGCCTTCTCCCTTCTTTTCCTTTTAATCACTATGATCCACTCTTTTATTCAGCCACAAATTCCTTCTACTAAATTTTATCATAATAAGTACTTCAATACAGATAATATTCAATACCCAATAATTTTACATTTACAAATCTTATCAATTTGAAAAATTAAGTTGTATTTTATAGACAAATTAAGTGATTTTTAGTACCTTCTACCTTTCCCATATTTCTGTCATTGTAATGTAGGAATGGAAGGAAACAGAATAAGACTAAAATTCTTTTTACGTTATTCATTTCATCAATTGCTATAGTCTAAGAATTCATTGCTACATGACTGGCCTGTTGGTGATGAACATCTCTGTACTTAGGTAATGTAGCCCTCAGAACCAAGTTCAAAGAAAATGTCTCAAGTTGAGGGAGGCAAAGGAGGGTGGAGACAGAAAGAAAGAGAGAGACAGAGAGACAGAAAGACGGAGACAGAGAGTGAGAGAGATAGAGAGAGAGACAGAGACAGAGAGAGACAGAGAGAGAGACAGAGAGAGAGAGAGAGAACAACTAGACAGATAAAGAGAGGCAGAGACAGAGAGAGAAAAATTGGCAGAGATAGAGGTAGACAAAGAAAGACAGAAAGAATATGCTATGGAGTATACACATATGTCTATATGAATATTTATTTATACCTATATGTACAAATTCACTTCATAATATTTTATAATATAACAAATGTATCTCAAGCTTACTTTCTTGGCAAAAAATACACTATACCTTATATGAAAGAATTTTATTTAAATCTAAAACATTTTAATGTCCTCTTATTATTACAGGCTTAACTATTCTACACACTTAAGAGTACATATGCACTGTTTTTGTGTTAAAAATAAAAGACTATGCAAGCCTATTGATAACATTTACACAGTAATTATGAAACCTTTGTGAGCATATGGCTTAGAAATATGCCTGGTGGGTTCGAACATGCTTCAATATCTTCCTATGCTTCATCCTCAGCTGCATAAGGCTCAGAAGGATGGCTTATGTGAATCTATTTGAAGTGTATATTGCTGAAGGCCCTCATAAAAGATTAGTCCTGCCAGCAAGTGTACCTTGAATTTGGGCCTAGGGGCATACTTTTGAATCCTGCCCTGTACCTCTTTGACATATCTTCCCAATAAAAGCACCAATGGATTCCACAGGCACTCTTCTATAGTTTCAAGACATCCTTCTTGTCCCTCTTGCAAGAGGAATGGGTATGCTGATTATAGAATGAAAAATAAATGCCAAGAGAGAAAGAAAGATTTATTTAAATTTCAGTCAGCAGAGTAGAGAGTAAAAGGGAGCAAGGCACTGTAGCATAAATGAAACTAAAGGGGAAACATTGGTACTCTATGTGCGTCAAGAAGTCAATAAATTTCTAAGGAAAGAAAAAAAAAGTTCATGTCGAAAGTATTATTTTTATAAATTCTAAAAAACAGACTTAAATTTATATTGCTATTTCGAAGGGCATTGAGCTGAATGCATTCAGCAGCTACAGCGAAGTTTCCAAGTTCTCTGTGTCAAGAATTTAAGGATGTGTCTTAATGTATTGAAAAATACAGTACCAATGGAATATGTATTTTGTGTTCAGCCAGTGAAAATAGTCTCATGGGCCAGGAGCAAAGATCAGAGTTCAAATCCAGTCTCAGACATATAGTATCTCTGTGATCATGGGCAAGTCATGTAATCTGTTTGCCTCAGTTGCCTCAACTATAAAATCAAGATAATAACAGTTCTTATTTCTTAGGATTGTTGTGAGCACAGTTCATCACTCATAGCAGGAACTATATAAATGCTTATACCTTTCTCTTTCCTTCTTCACTTCAAATTTGCTATTTTTTTTTCCTTTAGATATGGAATAAAAAAGAAATAATATTTATTCAGACTAAGACAAGCATATATATATATATTTGTATATGTATTTATATGTATATTTCTGTGTATATTATATAATGAAAATAAGATCTGTAGAATTTATTTAAATTCTGAAAATATTATTATTTTGCTAGTGGTCTAATACTACCATGTACCATTTATTAATCATCTATTTTTGTTGATATTTCTTTTACAAAGAAAAAGACACTAATTTTTAATGGGCAGACTTGTATTTTGTAAGCACATAGATTTCAAATATAACTATTCAAAATATAGTAGGAGTAAGTATCTTTAACATGTGTTTTTTTTTAAGACAGGTAAAAATAGGTCTTATAAGTAATAGTGAATATCTTCCATTGGGGGAATAATTAAAAATTCCAGTTAATAAAACAAGAATTTGAATGCCTGCTGCATCTCCAATATGGAACAAACTTCTGAGTATTAAACAAAAGAATTAAAAGGCATAATCCTGGGTTGGCTAGGTGGCACAGTGAATAGAGTACCGGCCCTGGAGTCAGGAGGACCTGAGTTCAGATCCAGCCTCAGAACTTAACTCTTACTAGCCACTTAATCCCAATTTCCCTGCCTTCCTTCCTCACAAAAAAAAAAAAGCATGATTTTTGCCTTCAAGTTTACATAAATGTAAGAAGGTGAAATAAGATGAAATGACTACCTTGTAAGTGTATTTGAAAGCTGTTATAGGTTTATTTAAATATTTTAAACAGTGATTCAGGAGATGTGAATGATAATCCCTTAGAGGTAGTCTTTGCCAGAGATTCTTTGTTGGTTACTATGATCTCGCTCATAGAACTTGTAACACATTTAAAAAGGAGAGATGCTTCAATATCACCTCATTTCAAATCCAATAGGATACAGTATGATGAGGTTTAAAGATTTAACTTTGTAACAAAAGTCGTGGTGGATAAAAACAAAATGTTATCTCTGCTTAGAAATTGCATACATTAATTCATACCCAACTGGACTGCTTTGCATTATGCTTAGCCTGTTTAACCAAGATTTTCTACAATCCCAGAATACCAATATCTTCTTGCATAAGGAAGATTTCCATCTACATTGTTCTAAAATTCAGTGAATTATCTGTTTCCATGGTAGCTGACATGACAGAATGACATATTTGCACCATTGTCTATGCATGACTTTCAACAAAGAAAGCTGAAGGGGACAAAGAGAGAGAAACTGATAAGTTGTTACAGGCATTTTTATATTGAAAGTCATTTATTCAAATGCAAATGATTATGAATTAAACTTCATTGGTTTTGCTATAGGAACTTAAAGGTAAATCTCTCTCTCTCTCTCTCTCTCACACACACACACACACACACACACACAAACACACACACACACACACACAATCACCTATTCTTATAAAAGAAATCGAGAAACATTCTGGACCAAGGAGACATTATTATTCCAATAAATGCAGCTTATATCTCATTGTCAGAGAAGATCACTTACCCAGGCCTTGAGTTCAAATTTAGAACTAAAGTGAATTATTGGACATTTAATATAAACTAAACATAGGAAATGTCATTTTTGTCTTCTGCCCCCCCCCACTTTTGAAGCATTGTTTGATCATATGAATAGATGATGTTAGGCTGGGGCAGTTATTTTAATGTTTTTTATCAATTCCTCAAATATGATTTTGATTTTAACTTTTTGTAAAACTAGCTGACATTCACCTTGCAAACAGTTGATTCTGATATGACTCTCACATCAGCAACTAGTCATTACCTATCTTTTCTGTATTGTTCATCAGGTCTAGCACTTTCAGACTATCTTATGGAAAAATGTGTTCCTAATAAACAATTTTGAGACTTCAGAATAGTCTGCAAGCCTTGAATATGTTGTGTTTCTTAAGATTGAAGTATATTTTTCAGCAGACTTTTTAAACATCTTCCCCCCATGTTCTCCTTTAGCATTGTAGCTGCCAAATGTCATTTGTATGTTGATTATTTTAGAGAATTTTCTCAGTTCTTCATAGAATTTTTCTGTTTTTTTTTTCCTCTGAATCACACATTGGTGCTGAGAAGTAATGCTCTTTGCACTACTTTGTTTCATTTATTGAGAAAATATTCAATATTTTTTCCAATTAACTTTTATTATTTTTAGTTTACATTATTCACTTCCACAAGATTTTGAGTTACAAATTTTCTCCCCATCTTTCTCCTACCCACCACCCCAAAACAGTGATCCTATGTTTAGCCCTTCCCCTAATCTGTTCTCTCCTATATCCTCCCCCCTACCCTTCTGATTTTCTGGTAGGGCAAGATGGATCTCCTTGCCCCAGTGCCTGTATATCTTAATTCCCAGTTACATGTAAATAACAACAACAACAACAATAATTTATAATAATAACAATAATAATATATACATACATATTTTTTAGCATTTGATTTTATAACTTTAAATTCTAGATTCTTTCCCTGTCTCCCTCATCAGCCACCCCCACTGGAAAGACAAGCAATTCAATACAGGCTTTACATGTGTAGTTATGTAGACCATCTCCCCAATGGACATATTGTGAAAGACGGACTGCTGCTTTCTTGCCCTGGAGGCAGATGGCCGGACCTGCTTCTTTCCCCAAAATTTCGCTGAGTTCCACAGACCTTCCACTTTGTCCTTGTTTCTTATGGGTTGATAATTCTGGAAACCGCCACAGCTACTGGTGATATGCTCTCCCGAAAGCTCCAGCCGTGGCTTGTCCTGACCGCCCCAGGAGCAAGCCACAGTTTCAGGCTGGGCTGGTTTTGGCTCCCAGGGTCCTGCAATGAGCCCTTCCTGTCCCACTTTCTGGGCTGTCTTCAGTGGGAGCTTTGTTTCTCTGTACTTTTGTGGGTTATGGAGCTCTAAAATTTGTTTAGAGTGATATTATATAGGTATTTGAGGTGGTTATCGGGGGAGATGCGGAGTTTTCCTGCTTCTACACTGCCATCTTGGGTCTACCCCCGAAAATATTCAATATTGATATGATTCCACTGGGGTTTCAATTCAATAATATCTTGGTATTTAAAGTGCCTGTAATTTAGTTAATGTTTTCAACGAGAACCCCCTCTACAATAAGTTTGCGTAACAGCCTTTGTACTTCTGCACACTCATGCATGTGGATAATAATCATAGGTCTGAAGTTATCAAGGGATCTCAGATATCTTTTTGGCTAACTTCTGCCTCAACAAGAATTCCCTTCTTCAATGTACTCAAAAAGTTCTCACCTAGCCTTTGCTTGAAGAACACTTGTGAGTAGCAGCTCACTCACTACCTTCTGAGGGAACTCATTTGACCTTCAAATAGAGTCTATTATTCACAAGCAACAGAATAAAGCATTTTAGTTCATTGGTATCTTCTGAGAAAAAAAAAAGGTACATGTTAAAAAATCAAAATGCCTGTCTAGCATGTTTCCCTGCCCATGCCCAAAACCCCTACAGCAATTCAGGAAATTATTGCTGAAAAATATTTCAGTGGTAGACTTCATGACATGTACTTTCTCCCAAATTTTAGCCAGTTGGTAGGTAAATAGATATCTATTAAGCACCTAATAGGTACCAAGCCAACATGTAAAAAACTGTATACAAACTATATAAAGAATAAATTGTTGTTTTTCAGTCATGTCTGACTCTTAGTGACCCCATTTGGAGTTTTCTTAGCAAAGATACAAGAGTGATTTATCATGCCCTTCTCCAGCTCATATTATCCATTAGGAACTAAGCAAAACAGGGTTAAGTGACTTGCCCAGGTTCACAAAGGTAGTAAGTGTCTGAGACAAGATTTGAATTCCTGATGAATCTTCCTAACTTCAGGCCCAACATTCCATTCACTGTGCCACCCAGTTTCCTTCAACCCTACTTTTAATTTAAGAATAAATTATAAATGATCAACATAAGGAAGCTATTAGAATTCAGAGGAGTTGGGAAAGACTCTCCGTAGAAGATGAGATTTTAGCTAAGACTGGTAGAATTCATACTCAGGAGATATAACATCTTGTTTGATGAATAGCAAGAAGGCTAGTGCCATTTGACCAAAGTAGGTGTGGGTATGTGGGTGAGTGTGGGCATGAGTATAGGTGTGAGTGTGTGGGTATTTGGTAGTGGAGGGGAGTTGTAAAGTCTAATAAAAATGGAAAGTTATGGAGTAGGTTGTGAAAAGCTTTGAATTCAAAACCTAAGCTTTTATATTTGGTATAAGAGGTGATAGAAAGCCAGTGAAGTTCACTGGATAAGAAATAAAATCACCTTACCTCGGTTTTAAGAAAATCACTTTAATGACTGAGCATAACATAGACTGAGTGTAGAGAGACTTATGGCAGAGACACAAAGTGCCAAGCTATTGCATTAGTCAAGGTGAGGTGCTGAGAACATGCACAAGTGTGGTTGCACTACTAAAGGAGAGAAAGAGATGTGTTTAATTTATGACAAAGACAAAACTGACAGGCCTTGACAACAAATTATATATGTGGTATATAGGATAGTGACAAGTCAAGGATGACATGTAGGTTGTGAGCCTGGTTTATTAGGATTGTGGTGGTACTCTAAACAATAATAGGGAATTCAGTAAGAAAGGAAAGGCTAAGGGGAAAATAATGATTTCAAGTGGGTGTATTTTGAGTTTAAGACATCTACAAGACATCCAATTTGAGATATCCAATGAGCAGATGGAGATTTAAAACTGGAGATGAGCAGAAAGGCAAAGGATGGACAAGTTGTTCTGAGAATCATATGTATAAATATCATAATTGAATATATGAAAGATGATAACATCACCAAGTGAACAAGTATAAAAGGAGGAGAGAAGAAAACCAAGGACAGCTCTGTAGAAGACCCAGGATAAGCAGGCATGACATGGATTATGATCAAACAAGGGAGATTAAAATTTGGGAGACAATGAATTTCATGGAGCCTACCACTGAAATATTTTAGGGTAAACATTTCCTGAGTTGCCATAGAGAAGTGGAGACAGGGTACAGAAACATGCAAGAGAAGAACAACAACAGATATATGTCAAATGATATGAACAAACAGTTCTTATAAGAACTTCAAAGCTTTCACAAACACATGAAAAAATGTTCCAAACCCATTAATAACAAAAAAAAAAGAAATGCAAATCAAAACAAACCTGAGCTTTCACCTCACACACTGAAAATTGGCAAAAATGATAAAGAAAATGGTAATAGTCAATGTTGGGGGGTTGTAGAAAGGCAGAAAAACTAATATGCCTTTAGTAGAACTATTAAATATTTTTTTAAAAACGGAAAGCAATTTGTAGCCATACAAATAAAGAGACTAAATTTTGCATACCCCTTGAATCAGAGACTTATACCACAAGAACTTCATTGATAAGAAAAATGTCCCCATATACTCCAAAATATTTATAGCAATAATTTTTGTGTTACCTCAGAATTGGAAGTAAAGTAGATGTGCATAAGTTGGGAAATAGCTAAAAAGTTGTGATACATGAATAAAATGGAATGTTATTGTGCTGTAAGAAATGAAGGGTGTGATGAATACACAGAAGCATGGAAATATCTGTATGAACTGATTGAGAGTGGAGTAAGTAGAACTAAGAAAACTATAAAATATATTATATATATGCATATATATATGCATATATATATATACATATATATATATATATATATATATATATATATACACACATTCTTTGTTATATATTAGGCAAGGAGATCTAGGGCCTTTATTTAAAGAAAGGACTCAGCACATATTATCTTCTCATTTCCCATCAGGTACACTGATTTTAGACTTCTCTGAAACCATCTAACATGGCTCTGGGCCCGGTACTTTCATCACCACCCCTTTCAGCTTCCTTTTCTGTATTATCTTTCCCCATTAGATTATAAACTCCATGAGGTTAGAGACTATGTTTTATTTATATTTGCATTCCTAGAACTTAGCACCATGCCTGCCACATAGTAAGTACTTAACAAATGTTTTTTGACCTTCTGAGAGTGGCTAATAATTTTGCATGTACATATATATGTATTTTCTTTATATATGTATTTTTGAGATTATTACAAAAAATATACTAGTTAATGATGAATAGGTACTTTGAAATCAAATTTTTCCACAATTTCTATTGATAACTAAGGTGACCCTACAACTTTAAAATCAGAATTGTCATTTAGATTTTTCATTCATTTTAAACATTCTTCCTTTAATACTCAGCTATTTATATGATTCCTAAGTGCCAATTAGTTTGAGCTAAAATATGCTAGATAAGGAAACTCTGCTTAGAGGAATAAGAATTAAATTCTGTAGCTGTATTGTATGCATATTTTATGAATAAAGTTCTGCATTTTTCAAGTCATAAGAACCTAGGATAATAGACAATGCAGACTGGAGCTTAAAGATCACCTAGTTTATCCTTATCATATTACAGAATATGAGCCTTTGGTCCAAAATGGTTAATAAACTTATCCAAAGTTCTGTAGTAAGTGGAGAGGCAGAAATTTGAACTCAGATCTCAGAAGAATAAAAATTCAGCATTCATTATACTAGACTACCCCACTATTGCACATTCTTCGTCTCACTATACCACATTTAGACAGAACAAGGAATATAAAATGATAAAATATGGCACTTACGGTTTTTCTAGTCCTTAACATCTTAATATTTCTGACAACATAGTTACCCAAATACTCTTTAAAATTGGGAGTTACTACAGTGGGAAATACCTTGAAAGTTCGTTCAAATGTATAACAATAGCATTCTTTATTAACTCAGACCTTGAATATGCAAAATTATGTATTCTGAATTTTGCAAGTATACAACTATGAAATAATCAATATTTGAAATAAGTGATATTCTCCTCTCTCCTTATCTCTTTCTCTCTCTCACTCACACACACACACACACACACACACACACACACACACCGTTCTTGAAATTTTAATTCTATCAAAAGAATAAAGTTTTAATGTAATTTACCTATTAGCTTTGCTACTTCCTATTTATCATTTAGTATCACTGGGCCTCAGTTTCTTCATCCATGAAATAAGAGTCCCTTCCAACTCCAAGTCTTTGACTCACAGAGCATCATGCATTTCAGCCTATATTATTCACAATTAGATCTGCAATCTGCAAAGACTGTCAGACTGTTTATTGACACTGTAGAAAGACAATGACCTACGTCTCACATGGAACAGGGAGAGAGAGATTTTCTTTCTTTGGGAATTTTGCAGTGTTTCTAATGACATCAAGCTCCTCTCTGAAACAAAAGTCCATCTTTTTAATATCAATTCTTTCCATGATGTTATATAACAATGAGTCAGAGCATATCAGAGTCTCTAAGCTTCAATTCACCAAAGGGTAATAGATTAGTACACAGTAAGGGTGACTACTTGCAATCGATTGTCACTGAAGTTTGATCTGCAGAAGAAGCATCTGGAGAATGGCATCAGGGAGATGTATAAACAGAAAATAGTTGAAGCTGATCTTGTAGAAACAACAAAGGGGCATTAAGTAGGCAATCCATTGCTCTTTTGGAATCAATGCAATGTTAATAGATCTAGAAAAAGATCAGGTAAGCCACCTAAGGAGAATTTACTTGATGATATGAATGAGGATTATCAAGAGAGAAGTCATTACTAGGATCCCATATGTTCCACTGTATTTTATATCAACTCCAATGAGATAACTGATCTATAAAATATTACACTTTGACTTTTATAAGTATAGTTTACAAGACAATGGCAATGATTAAGCCTGCAACTCTGGGAATGGGCTTACATATAATGGTGAAGTGTTATCTAGTGACCACTGGATTTTACTTTTCTTTTCCAATTTCTCTAGAACCATTTCTTCTCAGTCCACACAACTTTGTGGATATTTAAATTTTGTATTTATACTGAAGCAAATTCTGATGTCATGTTTCTCACACTATAACTATAATCACTACCACCTGCACCTCCACCAAACTACTGTGCATATTGGTACCTTGAATTTCTCAAAATGCGTAAGACTCATTTTGATTAAAGGGAATCAGTCTTTATAGGTCAAATACCTATAGATATGTAAACCTATCTGAGGATGGATTCTGCTAGATGTATAAGTCAAACATCAATTTTGAACTATAGTATTGTTTGTTCTATCTCTCTTGTAAGAGGGCTGAATATTCATTCCCAAGAATTTTGTTTAAAGATGATTTTTATTATCTAAAGTCTTCTGATATCAAAAAAAAGTTATGCACATAGACAATTATTAATTTTTATTATATATCATATGTTTTTGTGTTATCAGCTTTGTCCAAATTATGTACTATTTAACACTGCATTCAGTTAAACATATATGTGTGTTCTTTGGAGTGATCTCAATTACGCTAAGGGGTTTTTATAAGGAGTTAGTGAAATAAGTCTAATTCAAGGAGGATGCAGTTTTGTCAATAGATGTGCACCTAAGAGCTCATTTCTGTTAGGATAAATCAATAGTTTCATTCATCCATAGATAATGAGGTAATACTACCCCAACGAGAGAGTAAGACTTGAGAAACAAAAGGCTGTCCACTAGCTGAGAAATATAGAAAAATTGTGATATTGTCAGAAATTTTCATATGGTAAGAGGAGCAATAGCTTCTGGAGCGAATCAAGGAAAGTCCAACATCTCATCCTTTCATTGAAAAGAATTGGGATAATGGCTAGCAATGCAACAGTATAGCTCACAACTTTTTTCCCTCTTCCTTATTCTTCTATGAGCAGAGCTTCATGGAAAAGCAAAAGACCTAATCATCTAGGTGTCAGTTTCCTGGCAACAGAATGACTTATTATATTGTGAAAATTTGATGAAATTCTTTTCTAATTTCATCTTCTGGGGCTGGGACAATGAACAATTGAATTTTGTCCCAATTGGAGTTTTTTTTTCTTCTAAAAATGAAATAACTTTAAATAAAACTAATTCATTGTGTTTCAGGGTCCAATTAATTCAGATACTCTCTTGCAACAAAATAGTTTTATAGGCACAAAAGAAAAAAAAAAGGACTTGATAACTGAAGTTCATACCTATGCTAATTCTTTTATTGAACATTAATTATTATATTAGTTAAATCCAAGAATAAATGAAACATGATGACATTTCATAAATATGTTTGATTTTCATAAATCTTATTATTCAGACTTATTACAAATTTCTGTGTGGGGAAAATCAGATCAAAGCAGAAAGGTCTTGAAGAAATGAAAAATAGATTTGAGAATAGAAAATGATTCAAAGAATAATTAATTTATTTTCTAATTGTTCTTTCCTGTTTTGATCTTACTGAACATTTTTATCATTTTAGGTAAGCTGGGTTCTAGGGGTAAGAATTGAATTCCATTTTAGACAGTGTATCTGTGTAATCCTGCATATCTGTGATCAAGTCATTTCACTTTCCTGAGCTTCAGATTTCTAGTATCTGTAAGCCCTTGTCTCCCAGGATTGCTGAAAGTATCAACTGATACATTTTATAGGCATACATATTCATCCACAGACAAATATCAGCAATGCTAGTAACTGACACTATCATGACCATTATCATCTCCATAATTATTAGGTGGTATGAAGAATGTAGTATGAAGAACTGTTTGCTTATTCATAGAACAAGGATTTAATTCATGTTTCCTTCAGGTTTTTATTTTAATGCCCTATGGTATCTTTAAAGTTATGCCACTTTCAGTTAAGTTTATAGGATCATTTATTGACTGATTTATTATTTTTTAAAATAGATTCTTTGCAGAGGTATTTGTTTTATAGAAGAAACACTTGAGAGAGATGATGATATCCTTTTCAACAATTTAGAAAGCATTAGATTTTAAAGACAATTTTGCAAACGGGAAAAAAAAAACTGACTTCTCCTTGGTCAGTAGAGGTTATTTCATTGATCTGAAAGAAATATTAATAAGATTTGTAATATGGAATGTGAAAATGATACATAAAGATATGTGAAAAGGTTTGTCTGATTGAGAATAAGTTTAAGAACAAAAGAAAATATTATCATAAAGAAATGTGTGCTGACTAATTAGTTTCAAAATTATTATAGCTAAGTAGTTACTTTTTGGTACCCCTGTGGATAGGATACAGTAAAAAGAAAACTATAAGGATTCCACATATATTTGAATGGTATTTTCACATACTTTCTGCCAACAAACTCAGCAAAGATGAATAGCTGGTGCTTGGCAAGAACATTGAGTTTTCTCATTTTTCTAGATAAATGTAGTTGTGCTACTTATGACAGTTGCTTCTAAGGTATATAATTTCTTGGAACTGATATCTTTTATCTTAATGTACTGCACCATCTTTTCTACCAAAACAGTAATTTTATCATCTGCTCCTATGGAAATATAAAATTTAATGATACATAAGTCAATAAATTCAATAAAACTCAGTTTAAAAGTTAGTTCAGTTTCTCAAAATTCTGAGGAAATCAAATGATAAATCTTTCTCCTTCCCCCAGTGACCTACAAACCTTCTGCACCATTGCAAAATGCATAATACTACACTATTGTGATCACATTAGGACAAAGCTATCTTCTTTTTTTTAAGGCAGTTGAGACTTAATTCCCCAAATGATTCTAATTTCAAAATGAAATCTTTCAATTGTTACATATATATATATATATATATATATATATATATATATATATATATATGTATGTATATACATAAGTCTTTCCCGAGGCTTTCATACAAAACTGCAACCAAATCAAGAGGAATGTTGGTAGTCTACGGATTAATAATTTGGACAACTCAACCTTGAGGTAGTAGTAGGTACCTTTGTTCTGTTAAGCAGACTCTGGTCTTATATCTTGTGACAGATTTCCCACCCATAGTTGTATACCTAGAGTATTCCAAGTATGCCCAGTAAAATTTATTTTTAATAACAATTTAAGTTTAGACACATTTTAGTATATTTAGTTTGATGAATTAAAAATTAAGTTTAGTGTCGGCTCTTTAGTTTGAGGTAAAAGAAAAGAAAAATACAATTCTTCAGGTACAAAACCAAATTAAATGTGCCATGCATGCCTATACAATAGACTCCCAACTTTCTACACACACACACACACACACACACACACACACACGTACACACACACACATTCTTCCCAAATTGCCTAGTAGATGGTTGCTTTTCATGTTTCCCATGATCACTTCTTGTTGTATCTTTTTTCCCTGTCTAGAACATTGTTTTCTCCAAAACCAACATCCTTCCTTGTTTTACCCTTTGCTCCTGGTATTTCCAAAAATTGTATTCTTAACTCTAAAATTGAACCCCCTGTATCCAGGTCTCTACTACCTACTAGCCAGTCTCTCTAATTCCAAGAGTCTTCAGGATGGGAAGAAGTTTGTGTCCCTGAGTCATTAGTTTTTCATGTATGTAAGGCAATTTCATTAGTGCTTAGAATATAGTCATATACAATAGTCCACACTAGCATCATTTGCTTGAATTCATTTCAGCAGTGATCAAATACCTATTGTAAGCATGCCAAAGTATTTGTCCCTGGATTAGGGCAAAATAGCCAGTTCCTGTCTATTACTAAAAGCTTTCATTTTACTGAGATGATAGAACGTGTACTAACACAGTGGTGTGCTGGTAGATTTTTAACAACCAGTTCTCATTTTTAAGGTTAATCAGCATGATTAATATTTTCGCCAATACTTTCATAAGCCTGGGCAATCAACAAAACAGTAAATAAAGCCCTGATTTGTAGTGTCTGTCATAGATTTAGAGCTATTAAGGTCTGATATCAACCTAGTAAGTTTAAAGATCAGAAAATAGAAGTGAGAAACTAAGTGATTTCTCCCCCATGGACCTTTGGATGATAAGTAGCAGTGTGGGGTCCTTGGGAAAGAAAAAAAAATCATTTAGCTTCTCTCACTTGCAGTCATTTTCACCCTCTCACTTCTCTCAGCAGACCTCTGACTATAAGTTCACTGCTCTTTTCACTCTTTTACATGTAATGCTGATGTTTCAATAAATCAGGTATTTTGAGATTCAATTCAGGGGAGGTTGCAGGAAGGCAAGGCAAGACAGTAGATCATTGTAATCCAGGGCTTTTCCAAGTATATTTCATTCTATTTCTGTGATATATTCTAGATGACTCCTTTGGAAAGACTATATAAGAGTATTCTGTGGCCCTTCAACTTGAGTCTTGGGAACCCCAGAGAAACTAACTGTAAAAAATGCATTCCAAAAGGACGACAAAATCTTTATCAGAGAAGCAATAAGCAATATGCATTATAGTGTAAAGAGTAATGAGGTCTGTGTTCAAATACCACCTCTGATATTTTCAATATTATAAATATAAATAACTATATTTGGAAGTCATTTAACTACTCCTGTCCTCAGTTCTCTCATGTATTAAATGGGAATAATGAGGACTATAATATTTACCTTGCAGAATTGTCATGACAAGAAAATGAGACTGATGTGAGATAAGTTCATATCTTAATAACCTATAGAGAGATATTGACAACTGTCTATATCCGTATCTATCTATATACGCTATTCATATTCATCCTTTCTATAATTTCTCTCTTCATGAAGGAGTATCTGCATTCAAGAACCCTATCAGAGATCAGAGAATGTTTGAAACACCAAAGAGTCTCCACACTAATGAAAGCAGATGAAAATTCTGAAACCCCTCTAGAACTCAAGGACTGTTTATCTCCTGGAAGTCTAGACGCATTTAAAAAATTTGGGGGCAGGTAGCTTGCAGATAGGCCATGAAGTCAGGAGCACCTGAGTTAAAATCCAGCCTCAGACACTTGACACTTAACTAGTTATGTGACCTTAGGCAAGTGTCTTCATCCCAATTGCCTTGCCTTCACCACTCTAAAAAAAATCTAATATTTAAGATTAGATATATTTTATGTGTTTCCTTAAAATCTTGTTCTTCATTCATAGGTATGGTAGCCTAGTTTATTTATTTGAAAAAAATATGTTCTAAGAAAAGTCATCTTTCTATTTCTATGATTACAGAATATGCCAAAAAGTTATTATTATAATTAAAGAAGGCCAAGCATTCACATTTCTTTTGCTAATTAATATGTACAAAAAATTTTTCACCTCTCACTATAACCTTGATACCTGAGCAATGAATCAGACATATTTTTGTTGTCCTGTTTTATTGCTGTGACTATGAAAGTCAAAGACCTGTGAGAATATTTGATGAAAATGTTTGAAGATATTAGAAAAGTACTCACAGAAGTTTTGTCCCTAGATAAATTTAGTTGAATAGTCATTAAGGTAGGGGCATAATGATCTGAATTCAAAGTACTCTGAAATACTACTTTTGCTCAGAAACCTTAAGTTTTCTTGTTTATAATGCATATATTGCAATTTTTCTCTTCTGTGTATAAACTAAGGGAACAGAAATTTAATTGATATTTTATTCATCACTAAACACTTAAGACTATAAAGTGTATTACCCCTACTTCATTACTATCACTACAACCCCCTTGCTCCACAGAGAAAAGGAAAGAAGGAATACAACTCCCCCCTATTCTTCCCATAAAATCACACTTTCTCTTTCCTGAAACTCTTAAAAATTAAGGCAGAAGGAAGATGAAAGCCCTCAAAAAAATAAAACAAAAACAAAAGACCCTCAATCATTCTATTCATAAAAGTGACATTTACTGCTAACAAAAACTGTGCCGAGTTTGTAACTCCTCATTCCATGATGATGATCTCACTCTGCGCATTAGTCAAGCCTTTTGTTTTTGTCTCTCAACTCTCTCAGAATTAAAAAAAAAAAGTAAATACTTTGATGTTTTATTAGAATCCGTTTTTATTTGGACAATATGACTGAGATCAAAGCCATTTTAAGTAAGCCATATTTCTTCGGGGTAATAGTTGGTTCTAGTTATCTTTGACTTCTTCCTTTTCCTCACTTTGTTAATGTCATGCTATTGTCATGCCATATACTTTCAACATTTAGAATACTTCTCTAATTTGCGCTCTCTTTCCTACACTCATTTTAATCACTCTTCAGGGTGTTCCTAAAATCTGGACATATAGCACATCTCATTAACTATGCATATTTTCAAGTAATGAAATGAATGACATATTCAACAACATTTAATGTTATTAGCATAAATGAGATGTCATAGGAAGACATAGGAGACACATAGGAAAGCTCGTTAATCAATTAAATTAATGTCATTAATATGGAAAATAGTCCCCAATAGCTAATAAAAGTTTTTATTCCAGGGGCAACTAGCTGGCAGAGTGAATACACCAGCCCTGGTGTGAGGAGGACCGGAGTTCAAATCTAACCTCAGACACTAAATCCTAAATTTGCTGTTTGACCTTGGGCAGGTCACTTAAATGCAATTGCTCTGCCCTCCCTGCTCCAAAAAAAAGGGAAAAAAGTTTTTATTCCATATGACATTGTCATGGCTAAAATTTATGCTAATTAAATAAAATGTTGAAAATTTCATTCATTTGATTTCTTGAAAATATCCATAGTTAATGAGATTTCCTATGTGTTCAGACTTTAGGGACACTCTACACTTTAGTATCTAATTGTTTCATTCATGTACTGCTAAAATAGTGCTAACTTTTCTCCTTGCCTTCCCACTCTCCCTTCTCCAATCAATCCTCCCCAAAGAAATTAGAGATAATTTTCTTGATATTTTATTGGATGGGGGTGGAGCCAAGATAGTGGCATAAGAGCAGCAACATATCACAGCTCTCACATAGCCACCCCAAAATACCCATAAAATAGGACTCTAAACCAATCCTATAACTCCAAAATGCACAAAAAGATACTTCCCACTAAAGTCAGCTCGGCTACGAGGAACCATATCAGCACTGGGAACCAGAACCAGCCTGGCCTGAAGCTGCTGCTGAGCCCCAGGGGCGGCCAGACAAGAGGGGCAGTGAGCGGATTAGTGGCAGCTGCAAGCAGTGCTGAGAACTAGGTTGGCGGAGATTGTGAAATCAGGAGAGTAAAGCAGTCCGGCTGAAAGGCTTCCAGAGAAGAAAAGCGCAAGGTAGAGGTTTTGCACCTGCCTCCATGTTGCAGGTTCCCACCTGCAGCCTGCAAACAGCAAGAGGACTAAGCTATTGTTCTGAGGTCAGTGTTCTCGCATTGAGCGGCCTGGATCCGGATCACTGTCTTGGGCCTTGGTCTTGGAGTCTTCATTATCCAGTGAGCTGGAAGTAAGTAGGAAGGGTCCCAGTACCTTCCTGAGAATTACAGCAGCCGGGAGGACCCAAGTGATTTGGGACAGAGCTTTCCCTTCTGGAAGTATAGCCCCACAGAGATTTAAAAAAAAAATCACGGGGTGACCAACCATGAGTAAGAATAAGCACAAGAAGCAAAGTAAGAACTGCAACCAAAGCTGAGATTCCTTCTTTGGGGAAAAGAAAGATCATGGGAGAGAGGGAGGAGGAGAGCACAGCCAGAGCTTCCCCACCAGGGGCCTCCAATAAACATGAAGAATGCCTTAAAGCTAGAAATGAGCTGAATAAGGATTTTGAAAATCAAATAAGGGAAGTG
>CM053580.1:110884466-110897065 GCA_028627135.1 Pseudochirops cupreus
TCCCTTATCTCTTTTAATTAGATCTATTTTTGCTTTTGTTTTATTTGAGGTAAGGATTGCTTCTCCTGTTTTTTTTTTTTCATTAGCTGAAGCATGATATATTCTACTCCAGCCTTTTACCTTTACCCTGTGTGTATCCTTCTGTTTCAGATGTGTTTCTTGTAAACAGCATATTGTAGGATTATGGTTTTTAATCCATTCTCCTATCTGCCTCCGTTTTATGGGAGAGTTCATCCCATTCACATTCACAGTTATGATTACTATCTGTGTCTTTCCCTCCATCCTATTTCCTCCCCCTTTTATGCTTTTGTTTTCCCCTTCTCTTTTCCCCTTCTTAAGAGTTTTCCTTTTCACCACCACTTCCCTCTGTATTCCTTGTTACCCACCCCCATCTCTTTTCCCATCCTTCTCTCTTACTACTTCTTCCCTCCATTCTATGCCACTCTTCCTTTCTTGGCCCTTCCCCCCTCCTTCTGCCTATAGGATAAGTTCAATTTTTATACTTAATGTTGTATGTTATTTCTTCCTTGATGCAAGATTGATAGGAATAGATTTCATGCCATGCTCTTCTCCCTCCCCTCTTTCCCTCTATTATGATAAGTTTTATGTCTCTTCTCAATAGAGTCCTATGTTCAGCTGGTTGTTTTATTCCCTCCTTGTACCAGAACCAGTGAGGGAAAAGCTCATATAATGGTCCCCTCCCTCCCTTCTTTCCCTCTACTATATTGTTTTTATGCCTCTTTGTGTAGCATAATCTACCCTTCTCTGCTTCATTCTTTCCTCTTCTTCCATTACAGTTCCTTAATTAGGATTTTTAATCATCATTTCACATAGTTTATACTCACACCCTCTGTTTGTCTATATCCATTTTAGAAGGAACCATAGGTATAGAATTCACAATATTAACACGTATAAGCTTCCCATATAGGGATGTAAATAGTTTGCTCTTGTTAAATAACAAGTTATATTTGTGTGTGTTTGTGTGTGTGTGTGTGTTTTTCCTTATTTACCTTTCTATGTCTCTCCTGGGTCTTGTAGTCGGAGCTGAATTTTCCATTGAGCTCTGGCTTTTTCATCAGGAAGGTCTGGAATTCTGTTATGTCACTGAATGACCATCTCCTTGCTTGGTAAATTATGTTGAGTCTCGCTGGATACATGATCCTTGCTTGTAGCCCAAGGTCTTTTGCCTTTTGAAATATCATATTCCAGTTCCTCTGGTCTTTGAATGTTGAGGCTGCCAGATCCTGTGCAATCCTCAATGTGGTTCTGCAATATCTGAATTGTTACTTTCTGGCCACTTGTAATATTTTCTCCTTTACCCAATAGTTCTGGAGTTTGGCCACAACGTTTTGTGGACTTTTCAATTTGGGATCTCTTTCAGGAGGCGTCTGGTGGACTTTCTCAATTTCTATTTTACCCTCTGCTTCTAGGATCTCAAGGCAGTTTTCCTTGATAAGCTTTTGGAAGATGTTGTCCAGGCTCATTTTTTTCATCATGATTTTCTAGTACACCAATGATTCTCAGGCTGTCTCTGCTGGATCTGTTTTCCAGGTCAGTTATTTTTCCATTGAGATATTTTACCTCTTTTTTCTAATTTTTCAGTCTTGATGTTTTGTTTGACTGATTCTTGGTTCCTCATAGAGTCATTGGCTTCAATTTGGTTGATTCTAGTTTTTAGCAAATTATTCTCCTCACTTAGTTTTTGAAGCTCCTTTTCCTTATGCTCAGATTTGATTTGTAGTTCACACATTTTACTTTTTAAGCATCTCTTCTCTTCAATGTAATGTTTTTCTAATTTCACAATGTTATTTTGGTAGGAGGTGTTGATTTTATCCTCTACCTCTCTAAGATGGATTTCTAAGTTCTTTTGGAGCTCATCCAGGAATGTTTTCTGTGAATGAGACCAGATCATAGTCCTTCAACTGTGGGTTTGCAGTCAGTACTCTCTTCTTCTGAGTTTAATTCCTCCCTCTCACTGTAATAGTATTCCAGAGTCTTTGTCTTTGTCTTTGTAGCCTGCCTTCTTCCCATTTTGAGGCAGGACCTTAGTTACACCCTTTCTCTGTGGTTCCTAACCCTTTATGGCTTAAAGTTTTCCTCTGGGGCAATAATTACTATGGTTTTGGGTTAGAGAGGGGATTGGAGCAGCCGGGGTTCAGTCTGTCATCCACAGGTTCAACCAGGGGCTGTTTAAATTTCCAAGCTGTGGATGGGTAGTCCGAGGAGTAGATGCTTCCCCCACTGTTGGCCCTCCCTTTGTCTCTTATCCAGCTCAGTTCATCCCCACCCTGTGGTGATAGGCCTGGGAGTGACCCTTGCAGTTGGTGGGTCAGCAGGCCATGTCTGCAGACAGCGTGTGCCGCATGTCTCCAGGGCCTTCCTAGTGGATAGCACTGCCACTCTCGGTTTCCCAGCCTGTCTGTTGGGTCTTGCCACCACACTGGCTTGCTGGGTCTCAGGGCCTGCCTGGTGGGTCACACTTCTGAACTGGTTGTCTGGGGCCTTTCTGGTGGGTTGTGCTGCAATACTAGGTCTCCGGGCCTCTGTATTTCTTTATTCAATAGTAATTTAGAGCATTTTTTCATATGCTTATAAATATCTTTAATTTCTACCTCTGAAAATTGCCTGTTCATATCCTTTGATCATTTATCAATTTGGGAATGACTTGTATTCTTATAGATTTTACTTAATTCCCTGTATATGTTAGAAATGAGGCCTTTATCAGAGACACTGGTTGCAAAAATTCTTTCTCAATTTCTCATTTCTCTTTTAATCTTGGTTGCGTTGGCTTTGCTTGTGTAGAAACTTTTCAATTTATTGTAATCTAGATTATCCATCTTGCACTTTATAATGCTCTCCAATTCTTCTTTGGTCATTAAGTATTCCCTACTCCTCTTTTCCAACAACTGAGACTTCTAATCCCTCACTCTCACAAAAAGTTTGACTTTGAATAGTTTATGTGGCAGCTTTCTGTTGCTTTTGCCCCCCTTAAAGAAGTGACATCCTTTGTGGAAATTAATCTGAGTGAATATATATGTGCATTTTAGTAACTTTTTGTTGGCATTCCAAATTATTATCTAGAATGCATAGATCACTTGCTAAGTTCACCCACAATATGTTAGGGAGCCTCTTTTTCAACAACCTAACATTTACTTTAATGCTTTTTGCCATCTTTGCCCATTTTCTCAGTGAGGTTGAATTTTAAGTTGTTTTTATTTGAAATTATGTTATTAATGATTTGTTGAAATTTTTCAGTGGTTCTTCATTTTTGCAATTCTGAGAAAAATTGTTTATTGTATTTGATGATTTATCTATTGAGTAATGAGGTTTATTCTAATATATTTGCATGAGCTCCATACATATATTAATGATCAGACATTAATGAGAGAACTATTATTTTCCTAATTGACAACCTGCCTTCTTTACCTAGATTATTCAAATTACATCTTCCTAGCTTCGTGTAATATTTTCTCCTTGACCTGGGAAATCTGGAATTTGGCTATAATATTCCTTAGAGTTTTCCTTTCGATATTTTTTCAAGAGATGATCAGTGAATTCTTTCAATTTCTATTTTTTTCCTTCTGGATTTAAAATATCAGGGAAATTTTCCTTGAAAATTTCTTGAAGGATGATTTCTAGCTTCTTTTTTTGATCATGACTTCCAGGTAGTCCAATAATTTTTAAATTATCTCTCTTGTATCCATTTCTAGTTCAGTGGTTTTTCCAATGAGATATTTCACATTGCCTTCTATTTTTTTTTCATTTGTTTGGATCTGTTTTATAGTATCTTGATTTTTCTTAAAGTCATTAGATTCCATTTGCTCCAATCTAATTCTGAAGGTATTATTCCCTTCAGTGAACTTTTGAAATACCTTTTCCATCTGGAAAACTCAGCTTTTCAAGGCATTCTTTCCTTCATAGGCTTTTTGAGTTTCTTTTGCCACTTGAGTTAGTTTATTTTTTAAGGTGTTATTTTCTTTAGTCAGGTTGTTGTCTCACTTTTCATAATTTTCTTGCATCATTCTCATTTCTGTTCCCAATTTTTCCTCCACTTTTCTTACTTAATTTCCAAAATCATTTTTGATCTCCTCCATGGCCTATAACCAGTTCGTATTTTTCTTGGAAGCTTTTGATGCAGGAGTTCTGAGTTTGTTGTCTTCCTCCCATTCCATGCTTTGATCCTTTTTGTCCCCCCAGAATGAATGTAAGGTTTGATTTCTATGCTTGCTTTGCTTCCTCTGCTTTCTCATGTTGCCAGTCAATTACTTGCATTTTGAGCTCTTTACCACATAGAACTCTGCTTCCAGAGAGGAGAGCTTTCTTCCAGATAACTGGGGTTTTTGCAGCTGCTAGAGTTATTAGTTGAGTACCCTCTCTACAGCCCCCACAAGTTGTGGCCTACTGGCCACACACTCCAGGACCTATACCCAAGACAATGATCCTGATCCAAGCAAGTTAAAGTAAGATCAATTACCATCTGAATGGTTGCTTGGTCCCCCTACAAACTGCCAGCCCATTGCTCTGGAAGCAGCCAGCTGGCACCAGCTACACAATTGCCAGGCCTCCTTTGCTTCTTGCCCCTGGGGCAGGGACCAGACCAGGCTCTTCCATTCCACCTCCCTCCACCCAGTCCCAACTGCTGATTCACTCTCCTCAAGTCTGCTCCTGCCCCTGCTGGTTGGTGTTGCCCTGAGGGTAAAATAGCAGGGCTCTTGGGGAACTGTGCTCTGTTCCCAGTGTGCTGCCATGGACCCTTGCTGTAATCCTGGTGGGCTTTCTTCAGCAGGATATTTTTTTTTCTCTTCCACTTTGTCTGTTCTGTAGCTCTAAAATTTTTTGAGTCATATTTTACACTATTTGAGTTTGTTGTGGGAGGAGCTCATGGAATTTCCCTTCTTCTATGCCACCATCTTGGCTCCTTTTAATCTTTTCTCAACAGGTAGTCTTAATTTCCAATTTTGGGTTCTTATTTTTTGGAATGTTTTCAAGTCAAATATTGTACTAATTTCTGGTTTGGTTTTTACTTTATTTCTCTTTTTTTTCCCCAACATGAAAATCTCACAGGTTATTATTTAAAAGCTCCCTCATTTTAATAATTAGAATCAAATTTTCAGCATATGATCTCTTTCATTTCACCTTTATTTCTTTTGGTTTTTGCAGTTTACTATTATATTATATGCTATGTTTTCTTATGATTGGGAAAATTTTGGGTTATTGAAATTAATGTTCATTCAGTTTTGAAGATTTGTTTTATTTCTGGGCTGCTTACAAAAAGGCTTTCTTACTGATATTGTGAAATTCCACAAATTTAAATAATCCATAATTCAGAGCTTTAAGTGATGGGCTCCTCTCAGAAAGTGATCTGTGGATTCATAAATTTATTCTTTAAGTTCAAGTTTTCCCATATTTTATGACACAGTATTCAGTATATGTTTTTGTCCTTTTCCTCAGCAAAACAAATGATCCTTAAGTTAGTTTAACATCTGCTCTCTACAATCTTGGTCATTGTGATTTGTATAGAATTAATATATTCTTTCAGTTTTTGCCTTTTATTTTCCCATCAACATTTTCTTCCACTTTCTCTCTCTCTCTCTCTCTCTCTCTCTCTCTCTCTCTCTCTCTCTCTCTCTCTCTCTCGCTTTGTCTCTCTTTCTTTGTCTTGTTTTCTAAACATTTTATTCTCTCCCTCATAGTCTGTGCTTTGGAAAGAATATAAATATTGTTTTCTAAACTTTTGACCTTTATGTTTAGAAATTGCATCTTTGAAAATTCTGAATTTCTAATGTAACTGCATCCTAATTTTTACTTTTAAAAGTTTTATTTACTTTTGAACAACTCTGGAGTTTTGTGTTGTTGTTCCATGACTTCAGGAAGAATCCATAGAATTCCCTTTTTATTTGAAGAGTTTTAGGCTCATTTTACTTAAAAGATTATTTTTGGTGTTTTTGTTTCTCTTTCATTTTTGCTCATAAGAAATATAAGCAGGATGATTTCAGAAAAAACCTAGAAAGACTTACATGAACTAATGCAAAGTGAAGTGATAAGAACCAGGAGGACATGACTCATAGTAATAGCAATATTGTGAATTACTTAGCTATTCTCAGCAATGCAAAAATCTGAGAGAATAACAAAGGACTCTTGATGAAAAATGCTATCCACATGCAGAGAAAGAAATGATGAACTATGAATGCAGATTAAACATACTATTTTTCCCTTTTTTGCAGTGTGTTTTTTTTTGGGGGGGAGTGGGTCTATGGCTTCTTTTACAATATTACATCACAGCATTCTTTCACAAAATTATGGAAACGTGTTTTAGCATGATAGCATTCTGGGGGAGCAGGATTTAGAATTCGAAAGACTTTTTTTATTGAATGTTAAAATTGTTTTACATGTAATTGGAAAAAACAAAATATTATATTTAGAGCAATGAAACTGAAATGTAAAAAGTAAATTTTATTCATTCTTTTGTCATTACTGCCCTCTGCTTTTTTAAACATTGTTTGTAACCTTGAATTTTATTCAGACCTTCTCTGTTTTTGCTGTTGTGGTTGTTTTTGTTGTTGCTGCTGTTCTTTTTCTATTGTATCTCATATCCCTCTGGTTTTTCCTTCTCACTCTTTGGTACTTCTGTTTCACTGTTGTACATACCTCTATAGCTAGAGGTTCAATTTCTGAACCTTGTCTCTGGCCAAAATAAACTTAGAAGAATATTCACTCAAAATGCGCTTTGCATTAATTTTCTATGGGGAATTTTTTTTTTCTTTACTACTTGACGCTTCATTGTCTACACACATACACACACACATACACTCACACACAGAAAGAGAGAGACAGAGACAGAGAGAGATGTTTTCTTTAATGTAACCTGATAAAATGACAGAACCAGTAAAAACAACCATCTGCTGTGGGGAGGTCGGTTTCACCTGAATTATTTCCATAGGGAAGCAAGCTGATTCTACTACATATATAAAGTAGATATCTAGGCCTTAGAAAACCCTGTATCTAATGCAACTTCTCCCTGATCTCTCTGTGATTTGCTTGATACATATTATACTATATATCCTTAAACTATCCTTTCAGCTAGCGTAGCAAAATCAATTTCAATTGCAGAAAAAACAATAGATAAGACATGACGGAAAGTATAATTGCCTCTCTTTTTAGCTTAGTGTACAGAATACACTGAAATCAGAGTGTCCTTGCAACTTTAGCACCTTTTAGGCAATTACATAATTATAAAAATGTAGTGTTATTGGAAAATTGTTCATAATAGTTTGGTTTCCTTCTCATGAAAATATCCTCAATATTTGTGTAGATCATTTCATAAAGATTTTATAAATCTGGGTTGGGGGGTGGAAATCTAAAATGTTCCTTATCTATAAAAGGAACTGGAGTAGACAATAGCAAACCAGTTCCATATCTTCTCCAAGAAAACCCCAAAGGGGTTCACAAAGTGTTGGGCATGGTTGAAAAAACATCTAAATCATTCTGGTATTTCAATATGATTGACAATTTCTCATCCCTTTCTTTTGGAATCTCCTCCCTAGAAGAATGACTTTCTAAGATATCGTGTAATATGATCCAAGAAAGCTTTGTGTTGCCTCTTACATGATTTTCACACAGTATATTTGCTCTCATCCAGCCACTTCCCACTTTCATCATCCTAAGCACCCTTCCTTCTTTGTATAGTACATTAAGGACTGAAATGTTAGTGAGTTCAAATATAGTGGTTCTCCTCTCACTGATATTGAAAAAAGATTGTTACAGACAAATGTGTTCCATTCTCTATCTGTTATTCTCCTGCCACTTTCATCCATGAATGGTCTTGCAATGATGTGACTTATCTGAATCTTATTTCCATTTAAATTGGTCTTTCCTTACACTGTAGAAGAGAAAAAGAACATTTTAGGAAGTAAAAAGGACAGTTTTTTTTTAAATCTAGAAGAGGAACAGGAAAGAGAATGGCCACTTTCCACTACTCCAGACCAAAAGCAAACAAACAACCAAATGAAAAACCTGTCATTAGAAACAAAGATGGAGACCTAGACATTTTTGTCAGCAGGTGCCCTCATAATGTAATTCCTTATCCTCATTAATTCCTTTGAATGGCAAACAGAGTATTTTGTAATTAATCCTGGAGGAGATAGGAAGCTACTGGATTATGTTGAGTAGGGAAGATGACATACATGTAGTAGATTTCTAAATCTTGGGAAACCCTATATCTAAGACAACTTCTTTCCTGATCTCTCTGTGATTGGCTTGATACACATTATACTGTATATCCCTTAAACTAGCCTTTCATCTAGCTTAAGAAAATCAATTTCAGGTGCAGAAAAAGCAATAGATAAGACATGATGGAAAGTATAGCTGCCTGTCATTTCAGCTTGGTGTACAGAATACATTGAAATGAGATTGTCCTCAGCAACTTATTATTCAGAACAAACTCTGAACACTAGATTGCTCCCTTCCTTAAAATGCTACCATTACATATGATTAACAAATGTTAGCATTTCAATGTGCATTGTCACATTATGGGATTCTATCAATCTGAACAGTTATTGTTAAATGCAATGAGCTCTGTGTATAATAGCTGATACATTAGCACAGAATTTTTTTTCCCTGTCATTAATGTATTGTTGAAGCTGGTTAAGACTTGTTTGCTTACACATAATGGTAGAAAATGCATCCATAATTACTGTCATGGGGCTGAGTATGTACCATCTGGTATGTAATAGAAATGTTTGCATCCAAACTTACTAGAGCAGAATATACATTCTGAATCATTATTGTAAGGCAATTCATTCAATCTAATTTCTTTAAGATAACTATGTACTACATGAGCACATACTAATGAGTGGAAATATTTTAAAGCTATCCTGATTTAGGAAAACCATATTTTCTCATGCTCCCCCTAAAATCAGAATAGATGCTTTTCAAGTAAATGGTATTTCATTTTCTACAAATAAAATTATAACAAAAACACCATGGTATTGGGGGTAGTGTGGTATAATGAAGAGTCCTGGATACTCAAGCCAGAAAACCTGGTTTCAAATCCATTGTCCTCTACCCGTGTTATCTTGGGCAAATTACTTGTATCCCTGTAGCTCACTTTTCTCATCTCTAAATTGAGTTCCCTAAAATCTTCATATGTAAATTGATGGTATTCGATTATGTGACCTCAATGATCCTTTAGTATTGTTAAGATATAGAAAGCACCTGGACTGCTCATTGCTGTACACACACACACACATACACACACACGCACATGCACACACACACACGCGCGCACACACACACACACACACACACACACACACACACTTTTTTTTCTATCTTCTTCTCAAGCTTTGGCCAAAGATTGGGATTATATGGAAGGGATAATAGTGACTATAGCTTTTATGAATAAAAGGGATGGATGTTCTGAAATGTAGTGATGTATTTTCTTGGTTCTTTAATTCACTGATTTTTAGAATGTAAAGGGACCTCTGAAATCACCTAATCATACCTCTTCATTTCATAAATAAGGATACTGAGATACAGAGAGGGTAACTGACCTACCCAAGGTCATGTTTCAGTAGCTGTTTAAAGGTCACAAAGAAGGCCCAATACAATGAGAGAGCAGAGCAGGGACCTCTCAGAGAGACCTATCATAAACAAGTTTAGGATTTCTGTTCCTTCTTCATTGCTAGGAGGGTCTTCTACCAACTATCTGGAGTCTCACAGTTTCATTTTATAAAGTTTTCTAAAAATTCCTCTATATTCACTTATATGACTGTTTCTAGGATTGATCTTTGGATCACAAGCTTAAAGGAAGTCAAGTCACTTTAATCACTTACCAAGAAACAAAATAACCCCTAATAACTTGTCATTAAAAGAAATTCTGAACACAGAAAGTGAAATTTCAATTGAAAGGATTCATAAACCTCAAGAAAAAGTGAATGTTTTTTAAATTTTTCTACATTGTTTAAATTATCGCTATTTCTAAATATCTCTATCTGTGCTTCTACATATCTATATGTGCACATGGAGCTATATTGTGGCATTATGCATTGTTTTTATTAAATTATGTAATTGAGGAGAGTGGAGCCAGGATGGTGGCACAGAAGGAAGAACACTCTGCAGCTCCCACATAATCACCTCAAATACCCATAAAATATGACTCTAAACAAATTTTAGGGCACCAGAACTCACAAAATTACAGAAAAACTCATCTGCAGCTGAAGGCAGCCTGGCAGGCAGAAGGGAAGGCCTCATTTCAGAGCCCTGGGAGCCAGAACCAGCTCAGGCTGAAACCATGGCTCAACCATGGCAGGGTCAGGACAAGCCACAGAAGGAGCTTAAAGGAGAGCAGATCATCAGCAGCTGATTTCCAGAATTATCAAGCCATAAGAAATAAGGACTAAGTGAAAGGTTAGTGGAATTCAGCTAAATTTTGGGGAGAGGAACTGGTCTAACTGTCTCCAGGGCAAGGAAGCAGCAGAAATGGTGGCCCTGTAGCGGCCTCCATGTAGCTGCTTCAGAGCTCCTACCCTGCAGATTGCAGGGGGTCCAAGCAATCATTCAGAGGCTAAGTGCTCTTGCCTTGGGCTGCTGGATCAAGATCATGGTCTTGGTGATGGTCCTGAGGTATGTTTTCAGTTAGCCAAACGTGGTGGGGGCTGCAGAGACATTGGCCTCCTAATAGCTTCAGTAGTTGTGAAAACCCCAGCAATTTGGAACAGAGCTCTTCCCTCTGGAAGCAGAGTTCCACAGTGCCAAAAAGTCAAGGAATTGACTAGCAACATGAGCAGGCAAAGGAAGCAAAGTAAGAACAGCAATCCAAAGTCAGGTTCCTTTTTTGGGGACAAAAAGAATCAAAGCATGCAATGAGAGGAACACAACACAGTTAGAACTCAAACGCCAAAAGCTTCCAAGAAAAATGTGGACTGGTTACAAGCCATAGAGGAGCTTAAGAAGGATTTTGAAAACCAAATAAGAGAAGTGGAGGAAAAAATTGGGAAGAGAAATGAGAATGATGAAAGAAAATCATGAAAAGAGAGTCAACAACCTCACTGAAGAAAATAGCACCTTAAAAAATAGATTAACTCAAATGGCAAAAGAGGCCCAAAAAGCCAATGAGGAGAAGAATGCTTTACAAATTTGAATTTGTCAGATGGAAAAAGAATCTCAAAAGCTTTATGAAGAGAATAATTCCTTCCCAATTAGAGTGGAGCAAATGGAAACAAATGACTTCATGAGACGTTAAAATGCTATTAAACAGATCCAAACAAATGAAATAAATAGAAGGAAATGTGAAATATCTCCTTGAAAAAAACCACTAACCTGGAAAATAGATCCAGGAGAGACAATTTAAAAATGATTGCACTATTTGAAAGCCATGATCAAAAAAAGAACCTAGAAATCATTCTTCAAGAAATTCATAAGGAAAATTGACCTGATATTTTAGAACCAGCAGGCAAAATAGAACTTGAAAAAATTCATTGATCACCCCTTGAAAAAGATCCCAAAAAGAAAACTCCTAGGAATGTTATAGTCAGATTCAGGAGTTCCCGGATCAAGGAGAAAATATTGCAAGCTGCCAATAAGAAAAAATTTGAATACTATGGAAACACAACTAGGATAACCCAGGATCTAGTAGCTTCTACGTTAAGGGATTGAAGTGCCTGGAATATGATATTCCGGAGATCAAGAGAGCAAGAGAGATAGGACAAAAACCAAGAATCACCTACCCAGCAAAATTGAATACAATGTTCCAGGGGAAAATATGGACATTCAATGAGGTGAAGGACTTTCAAATATTCTTGCTAAAAAAAGAAACAAAACACGCAACTGAAAAGAATATTTGACACTCCAATACAAGAAGCATGAGAAGGTAAACATGGAAAAGAAATCATAAGGAACTTATCAAAGTTGAACTACTTATATACTAACATGGAAAAATGATAATTGTAACTTATGAAACTTTTCTCAGTATGAGGATAGACAAAGGGAATACAAATGTATACATACACACATACATACATACATATATACATATATATGTATGTATGTATATATATATGTATTCACACACATATACATACACATATGTCTACATAGGAGGGTACATATATGCATATGAATAAATTTCTGAGTATGTTTATATATATGTACATAGAGGTCACAGGATCAATTGAATAGCAAGGGATGATATTTTAAAAGGTAAAATTGTGAGGTGGGAGAGGAATAGAATGATCGGAGACAGGGAGAGACAGAATGGTGTTTATCATCTCCTATAGAAGAGGCAAGGGATAACTGTTACAATGGAGGGGAATAACAGGAAGGTACAAGGGAAAGGGTCAACCTTACTCTCATTGAATTTGGCTTAGGGACAGAATTACATAAACTCTAAACTGGGTATCTTGCCACACAGGAGATTAGGGGTGATGGGGATGAGAGGGGGTATAATGGAGAGGAGGGAAGGGGGGGGGAACAGTTGCTGGAAGCACATACTTGTGTAAAGGGACAGGGACAGGGCAGAGAATAGAACAATGGCGGGGGGGGGGAATAAAAGGAGGTACATATAATCAGTCTCTCATAATATGTCCATTGTGGAGATGTTC
>CM053580.1:110897565-110911339 GCA_028627135.1 Pseudochirops cupreus
ATCTTTCTTCAGCTCATCTCTAGCTTTAAGGCATTCTTCATGTTTATTGGAAGCCCCTGGTGGAGTTGCTCTGGCTGTGCTCTCCTCCTCCCTCTCTCTCCCATGATCTTTCTTTTCCCCAAAGAAGGAATCTAGGGTTTGGGAGCTGTTCTTACTTTGCTTTTTATGCTTATTTTTACTCATCGTTGTTCAGTCCATGATTTTTTTTAAAATCTCTGTGGGGCTCTGCTTCCAGAAGGGAAAGCTCTGTCCCAAATCGCTGGGGTCCTCCCGGCTGCCGTACCTCTGAGGAAGGTGCTGGGACTCTTCCTATTTACTTTGGCTGACTGGATAATGAAGACTCCAGGACCGAGGCCCAAGACCGCGATCCAGATCCAGGCCGCTAAACATGAGAGCTCTTGGCCTCAGAACAATCGCTTAGTCCCCCTGCTGTCATCAGGCCGTGAGTGGGAAGCTGCAATGCAGAGGCGGGTGCAAAACCTCTGCCTTGCGCTTTTCTGCTCTGGAGGCCTTTCGACCGCACTCTTTTCTCCCCATCACCCCCACTGACCTAGTTCTGAATGCTGCTCGCAGTTGCCACTAGTCTGCTCCTCTGCTCCTCCCTTCCAGCCGCCCCCTGGGCACAGCTGTGGCTTCAGGCCAGGCTGGTTTCAGTTTGCAGTGCTGATATGGTTCCACATAGCCGAGCTGACTTTAGTGGGAAGTATCTTTGTGTGCATTTTGGAGTTCTAGGATTGGCTTAGAGTCCTATTTTATGGGTATTTTGGGCTGGCTATGTGAGAGCTGCAATATGTTGCTGCTGCTACACCGCCATCTTGGCTCTGCCCCTGGAACAAAACCTTGAAAAACAAATCAAGTCTCTGAAAACATGACTGGATGAAATAGAAAACAATGACTCAGTTAAGCAATAAGAAGTAATAAAACAAAGTCAAAAGGTTAGAGAAAAACAGAAAATAAATATAAGGTCTCTCATAATTTAAAAAAATGAAAGAAAACAGAACAAAACACATCATGACCTGGAGAGTAAATTTAAGAGGAAAGAAATAAGAGTAATTGAATTATATGAATGCCAGGACATAGACAGAAAGACATAGAGAGACAGAAAGATAGATAGAGACAGAACGACAGAGACAGAGGGTTCTGTATGTATGTGTATTGTGTGTGTGTGTGTTTCTCTGAGTGTGTGTCTGTGTAAACATCTTTATACAACTATATACATGATATACGATATATATATGAGTATGATAAACTATATATACATATATATATATATATATATATATATATATGTATATAAATAACTCCAACTGTGGGGTAGCAGACGTGGCAGTGGCAGTGACAGCAACAGCAGCATTTGCTGCTCCTGGAACTTCAGGCCAACTGAGGATGGGGGGGGATCATTTGGTTGTTCACAGAGGGATTGCAAGGATATCTTTGCTGGTAGTTAGCCAGGATTCTATTGTTTTGACATGCTTGGATCTGGGTCACAGTCCTTGGTGGCAATCCTGGGCTGAGGAGAAGCACTGGTGTGGAAATGCTTGTGGCAGCTCTGGAGAGATTCTCTCTCACACAGTTTCTTCACAGTTCCAAGGCAGAAAAGAAGGCTTGAGGTCACTCATAGAGCACAGCACAGACCAGGATAGGAGTAAACACCTCTCCTTTGATCGTAAAATTTTAAAAGAATTGAAAACTTATAGGTGCCTAGAAGTTGCTCTGATAACAACTGTGCAAAAACCCTGAAATTTGAAACAGAGCACTCTCCACTCTGGAAGCAGAGTCCTACCTTTACAAAGAGTTGAAAAGTCAAGTAATTGACTGGGAAAATGAGCAAAGAGCATAAAAAAAACATCAGAGTATAGAATCTTATTTTGGTGACAAAGATAATCAAAACACACAACCAGAAGAAGACAACAAAGTCACCACTCCTACATTCAAAGCATGTAAGAAAATAAAATTGAAATTGGCATCATAAATTGAAAAAGTTGGGATCATGACATAGAAGTTGGTAGTAATAAGAAATAATAAAGGGAAATACATAAATATCGAATGTATCTCAAAAAATTATAAAGATCATTGAGGATAAGTAGTAAATAAATGGTACAGAACACAACTTTTTTCACAGCTCTATTGATGTGAAGGTTTTAGAAGAGTGGGGCCAAGTACAGAGGTTTTCAAATGATGACAGAAAGGAAAACTCCAGATTTCAGTCAAAACTGAGACTGAACAGGCTGTTCCCTAATGAGGACTCTGAATTAGGGAGAGGCGTCAGGCTGCAAATAATTATGTTGGAACCTATTGTAGCCTACTTTGACCTGGTGGCTCATCTCATGACCAAATACCCCAGCAAATGAAGTACTGAGCAAAAGCTCAGGGTAGACTGATTATTGCACATGAAGCATAATTTATCTGATTATTGGTTTAGTGGTAGATTTGTGTTAAAACAGAAGTTAATGCTACGAACAAACCATTTGGACTATTGTTAGTTTTGACAGTGTAACTCTTTATATTCTTCTGGTTTATGTGTAAGAGAGAGATTAGCCTCTGGTATATGAAAAGAAAAGTTTCTCACAGGCCATACAAAGCCGCAAGGGCAAAATCCTATCTCTGTGGTAATGGGGTAAATTAAAAAAAAAACTGATCATGGGATAAGTTCCCCAATCTGAACTTCCATCTATCATCTGCCTGCCAACTTATGCTCCTACTCCTTACTTTCCTTTAGGGTAAGACACTCAATTGAGTGTGTATGTTATTGCCTCCTTAAGCCAAATCCAATGAGAGTAAGGTTGACTTATTCCCTTTCACCTCTACCTTCTTCTCCTCCATTGTAACAGCTTTTGCCTGCCTCTTTACGTGAAAAATAATTACCCTATTCAGTCTCTCTCTTTCTCTCAATATACTCCTCTCTCACACCTTAATATTCTTTTTTAGATATCATCCATAATCAACTCACCCTGTGCCCCCTCTGTGTGCGTGTGTGTGTATGTGTGTGTGTGTGTGTGTGTGTATGTGTGTATACACACACATATACATATATTCCCTTCAATTACTATAATACTGAGAAAGTTCTCATGAATTACAAAAATCATCTTTCCATGTAGGAATGTAAAAAGTTCAACTTTAATAAGTCCCTTATTATTAGTCTTTTCTCTTTACCTTTTCATGCTTCTCTTGAGTCTTGTAATTGAAAGACAAATTTTCTGTTCAACTCCGGTATTTTCAGGGCATAAGTTTTTGTTCACTACTTCATTTGCTGGGGTATTTGGCTGCGAGATGAGCCACCATGTCAATGTAGGCTACAATAGGTTCCAACATAGTTATTTGCAGCCTGCCCCTCTCCTTACTTCAGAGTCCTCATTAGTCAACAGCCTGTTCAGTCTCCTTGATGTTTTCACTGAACATTCCATTCATCTCTTCATTTTAACTACAATCTGAATTTTTCCTTACAGCACTTCATCATTTGAAAACCTCTGTACTTAGCCCCATTCTTCTAAAACCTTCACATCAATAGAGCTATGGAAAAAGTTGTTTTCTGTACCATTTATCTACTACTTACCCTCAATGATCTTTATCCTTTTTGAGGTACCTTCAATATTTATGTGTATCCCTTTACTATCTCTTATTACTACTAACCTCCATGTGATGATCCCAATTTTTTCTATTTATTTAATTTTAGTACTTGATTCAAAACCTTAATCTAAAGTATTATAACTTTATCATCTTCCTATTGGACTTTACCATATGTGTTAATGACCTCTCTAGTTAAATGACATAATTACTTTAAATTCTTCAACTCCAGTGACTTCTCTTACCCACTTTTATTTTAACTACACTTAGGTGTGAGTATATGTTAGACCTCATCATCTCTCAGAGTGGCACCCACTTTAGGATCCCAGAATTTTGAAATCCTATGGCTGATTCTTTCCCCACCTTTTTTATTTACACAAAAATATTCAGCTACCTTATGATGTCTTGTTTCTTTATCCACAACTTTTCTCCCAATATATCTTTCCTTCTCTCACATTTTTCTTTTCATATTCAAGAAAGAATTCATAATTTGGTATTTTAATATCTCCATAGCTATGACTCTAGAATTGCTCCTCTGCCCACAGCCTTCTACTATTTTTTAAAATGTTAATCATCAGTGCTGGCTAACCTTCAATGTCTATTATTCTATTTGTCTCATATATCATGGCCCCTGAATATTTCTATTGAAATTTTTTTTTGATCTTGTACACCACATATTTATGGTATACGTACCTCAACTGGTTTCTGATCACTACTTACCAATCTTTCTACTATACCCTGATTTATTTCCTTTTCACTACAATTTCTATATTTGTCAACTTCTCTCCAACCACACCCACCTCACAATAAACTTCCCTCTTCCATTCCTTAAAACCTTAGTTAGCATCATGAGTGTCATGCTCTTCTCCATTTCTCAGGTAAAAGAAACAACCACATTGTGTGACCTTGATTTCGCCTTTCCCTTCCTGGAATGATATCTTTGAAACCAAATATCTAAAAGATCATGGACCTACCTTGCATATTTAGATTTGGGTATGTATCCAATGGCTGAGCTGTCCTGGTTGGTGGATGAATGAATGTACCCTCATCTAAGCCACTACAATGAACCAAGCACAGATCATGATTTATATGTCATACAATAATTCATCAGGAAACTCAGACATGCCTGCATATTTTACCATCTGCTTTGCTACACACAGTACAACCCTTATGCCATAGTGTATGTGGTCATTCACCCAAGCTCCTTGCCTAATGAGACTCCCACATTTTGGAACCAATTGCCCTGTGTTTTTTGATACAAAGGTGGTACAAACGTGGTAAGGAATACTGGCCCACATTGAAAAAAGCTCTTGATTTGGAGCTGACTTGGCTAATTGCAAAAGTTCATCCCTATAACAATGTATCTTCACTCTCAGAGTCATCAATGTGTGTAGTTGGTCTTTTTGCTACTTGGCTTATATTCTTTCTGCTCCATTTAGCCCTTATTTAGGGAATAATAATTAAATTGATATTCTGCAATGTCGCTTTACAGAAAGGGAATCATAATGTTTGGTCCTATACCTAGCTATACTAACATTCCTTATATAAACCCACACATGAGCAGCTTTCCAGAGGACTGCTGCTGTGAACAGCTTTTCAAGTTTCTGATTGAACAGTAGAGTGAACATTCTGTTAATCCAGTAACAAATAAGAGCAAAACATTCACAGAAAATCAAGGTACAGCATTCACAATGTTACAACTTATCGCAGAAAACCAAAATACAGCATTTACAGCTTATCACTAAAATGGCCATATAATTTTCACCAGAGTGGTCACATAGTTTTGAACAAAGTACAATCATTTCATCAATCAATCACTTGGTAACTCAATCATTCAGTCAATTCAATCATTTAATCATCCTTAAGGAGGCTTGCCATTTTTCTGCTCCATTTCTTAGGTAAAAGAAGTCCTATTCCTCACTAAAACCAAATCTCTCAATTCTCCCCCAGGAAAACCAAACACGTTGGTTTATTGCTTAAGGGGGCTTGCCTCCTTAAGGGTTACAAAATACAAAAGTCAAAGTTCTCCACTGATGGGGCACAACAAATCAGTCTCAGCACTCTCTTAAGGAGTAATGTAAAATACAGAGACCATCCGCTTCTCAGTCACAAATAAGTAACGATTTCAAGGCCATAAGTAAGTTAATACTTCAATCTGTCACTACTCAGGATACATGGACAGATGTCTTCATTTTGACCTGAGGTAGGCTCTCAGATTCCCTGGATCCCCTTCTATGGTCCCAGCTCCTGCCTAAATTCACCATACTGTCACTTCCCAGTTCCTTGTCCAGCTTTCTGTGCTGTTTCCGTTCCACGCTGAAGCTCACAGCATCCATTCCACCTTAAATCACTCACAGTCTCTGTGCCTGGGAAGTCAAGGCTTAACAAAGCCACAAACAGACAACATACCAACACCACAGTCATGCTTGCTCGGTCTTTTTGCAGCTCCAGCTGGTCCTTGGAAATTTTCAGCAGCATGGCTGGCCCTCAGACTCAGCAGAATTTTCAGCTGATTCCCAGAATCAAAATCACTTCTTCCAGGTTCTCAAAATAAAAATTATTCTCTCCAGCATGCACCTCCCTTCCTTAGCCTCCATAACCTGGCTTAAAGAAGATCTGAAATTTAAGCTAGGGCTTCCCTTTATACCCTTTTCTGCCCCTTCCTGTTACATCAGCAACTTCTTGTTACTTCGGCATCAGAGGTTCATACCTTTTGTTTCTTAGCAGAGGCTTCATTTAATTAATTTCAAACTAGGTTCTAAGTACCTGTTAGCTTGTCCAATATAAAGGGATCAAATTACATTACTTTTACACCTCATTAGTTCAAAGCCCCCTTTTCTGGACACTATTTCCCAATTCCTCTTGTATTCTCTTAGTAAAATGTGAGGTCATTGAGGACAGAAACTATATAAATTTTCTGTGCATCCCAAGTGCTTAGTTCAGTTCTTGGAACATAGTAAATACTTAATAAATGCTTATTGATTGGAGATATGTATTACTCTCCTTTATCTCTCATATCCAGTGGTTTTTTTCTTCATTCCCTCTCTCCATTGTACCTCTCATATAAATCCTTCCTTCTCCATTTCTACTGTCAAGAGCTAAATAGATAACCTCAATTCTAACTGCTTGGACTATTTCAGTAGCCTCCTCACAGATATTGCCACCTCCATTTATTCTGTCTTTCTATCCATCCTCCAAACTGTGGCTATGATATATTTATGTATGCATAGATGAGATAATGTTATTCATTATTGGCCAGAGATATTTAGTGGTTCCATACTGTTCAATAAACAAATTTCCATCCTCTCTGCTGTCATTTATGTACCCTTCTCCTTCTGGGGCCACCTATTTTTTTTTTTTATATTTGTCTCCTCCAGCATTCTATTTCCCTGCCAAATTTCTATTTTCCTGCCAAATCAGACATCTGTCACTCTTAAACACACATTGTGTTTTGCAAACTATGTGCCTTTTGTTTAAGCAATTTTCTATGTTTGGACAATTCTTCCTCCTTGTCTTTGCCTGTTGAATGGCTATCTATCCTTTAATATTCATCTCAAGCGATGCTCTCCTCAACAAAACTTTTCCTGATGACTTCAGGAGTAATAAGCATTATTTTTAGGACCTCATAGAGAATTTTATTTTGAAACTCTCTAATGTATTTAGAATGTGACATTGCATACTATGATTTCCTGTATTCTTCTTACATTCCTAAGCAAAAGTTCCTTGAGTGGAATGAATAATTCTTAACTATACGGTTACCTTTTTCCAGAGCCCAGTACATGGCTGTGCACACTATTGTAATTTAGTTATATGTGCTACCTGAGTACTGTACCTCATAGAGTCTCAGGTTTCTGGGTAAAGCGTAAGTACATAAGGTAATAAGTATAACATTAATATCAAATTGGTAAAATAGTGCTTCGAAGACCATCAAATAACAATCTTTCCTGATTGAAAGTAGTCTAAAAATCATGAGGATCATTTCATTTGTGATTTGGTTTTCTTAAATCTGAATGAAAATATGGGATTAAGACAAAACAAGAAAATGATGAATGTTGGAGAACAAGTCGAATAATTGCAACACTAATGCATTTTGGGGAATCTGTGAACTGATCCAAACATTCTGAAGAGGAATTTGGAACTACACCCAAAAGGCTGTAAAACTGTGTGTACCCTTTGACCCAGCAATACCACTTATAGCTCTGCAACCCAAAGAGATCATAAAAGTGGGAAGAAGACCCACATGTACTAAAATATTTATTTTATTTTATTTTTTGTGGTAACAAAGAATTGGAAATTAAGGAGATATCCATCAGTTGGGGAATGGTTGAAAAAGTTGTGGTAAATGAATGCAATGGAATATTATTGTGCTATAGGAAATTATAAGCAGACAGACTTCAAAAAATCTTAGAAAGCCTTTTATGAACTGATGTTGAGTGAGGTGAGCAGTATCAGGAAAACAATACACACAGTAACAGTCACATTTTGTGTGATGACTGACTTTGACAGACTTAGCTATCAAAATTGCAAAGATCTAAGATAACTCCCAAAGACTCATGATGGAAAATGCTATCCTTACCCAGAAAAAGAATTTTGGAGTTTTAATGCGGATGGAAGCATACTATTTGTTCCCTTTTTCTTTGTTGCTTTGTTTTGCTTCTTTGTTATGGTTCCTCACATTGGTTATAATAATTCTTCATATCATATCTAATGTGAAAATATGAATGTATATGTAGAGTTTATGTCACATTGTATGCCATCTTTGGGGGAAAGGAGAGGACAGAGGAGAAAATGTGAAATTCAATATCTTATGGAAGTGAACATTGAAAACTAAAAATAAACAATGAATTATTGAAACAACAACAACGAATAATATATAGAATTAAAATATTTATAACTTATACTTCTAAGGATTTTCATAATTTAATTTACTTAAGTACGTGTCAGGATCTAGTACCTCTCCCCTGAATATAGTGTGGATAGGGTCAAATGATGCAAAGATTAATTTAAAGCAATAAAACTGGGTTGTAAAGAATCAGAACAAGACACACTGTAGGTTTTAGGGGATTTTTCTTTTAAATGTGGAAGGGACAGAGGCAAGATGGTAGAGGAAACACTAAATTCAAGTTCTCACAACATTCCCCTCCAAAGCACTTCAAAATTATTCCTTGAATTGAATTCTGGAGAGTAAGAGCCAACAAAAGGTCAGGGTGAGATATTCTTCTAACCCAAGACAATTTAGAAGGTCAGAAAGAGAGTTGTGTGACATAAGAGTGGAAACTGACTCAAAGTCCACATGGATATAACACTAGTGGAGGAACTTTGGGGTGATGACAGTAGCAGCAGCAGTTTCAGGAGCTCTCAAATCAGAGAGAGTAAGAAAATTTCACAATGTGTCAGAAAATGGGTGAAAGATTAGATACTGTATGGCAAGTCCACTAACTACTACACTCACTTCTCAGTCACAGGTCTGTGTAGAAAAATACTTTTGGTTGTGAAAGAGCAGAAGCCCTGAGGAGCAGTATCACTTGAAGTTTCAAAGAATCAGGGGCCCTTTCTGAGTAAGGACAAGAGCCCAGATCAGGAAAGTAATGACCACTCTTCTGCCTATATCATACCACCTTGGAAGAACAAAAAAATATCTAAACTGAAGAACTAGCCCTCAGAAAGCACTTAAAAGAAAGGCTGATGCTTGAGACAGTTCCTTCCCTATTCAACAACACCAGGAATTGTTCCCAAATTTAACAAAATATTCAAAGTCAATAAATAGGATGAGAAAATGAACAAACAATGACAACTTAGCTTTGAGGGTAAAAACACGCTATTTCATGAAAATGACTGGAAAAACTGGAAGGCAATTTGGCAGAAACAGGCATAAACTAACATTTCATATCATATATGAAGATAAGGTCAAAATGGATAAGGGATTTAGATATAAAGAGTGGTATCATAAGTAAATTAGAGAATTATGGAAATATTTACCTGCCAAATGGATCAGGAAAGAGTTTATGAATAAGGGAAGAATTTATTTCATAACAAGAGAGAAGAGCATTATGGGAAGTAAAATGCATTATTTTGATTTCTTGAAATTGAAAATGGATTGCACAAACATAAGCAACTGAAATCAAAATTTGAAGGAAAGCAGGGTATAAATGAAAAACTTATTGCAAGTTTTTTTGATAACAGCATAATTTCTCAAATATATAAAGAATTGGTCCCATTTAATTAAAAATAGAGTGATTCCCCAACTGAAAAATAATAAATAAATAGAAACAGGCAGTTTCCAAAGCATTCAAAGGTATAAATAGTCAAAAGAAAAAAAATGCTCTACACCATTGCTGATTAGAACAATGAAAATTAAAACAACTCTGATCTACCACTTCACAGACATTAATTTGATTAATTTGACAGAAAAGGAATGTGATGAATGTCATTGGGGAGCATAGGAAAGTGTTGGCACTAATGTGCTCCCAGTGGATTTGTAAACTGATCCATTCATCCTAGATAGTAATTAAGAAGTATGTCCAAAAGACCATAAAACTGGGCATACTCTTTGACTCAGCTATATAACTTTTAGGTTTGTATTCCAAAAATATATTTTTTAAAAAGAAAGTAAGGGGAAAGGTCTTTTCTTTTTGTGGTGGCAAAAAATAGGAAATTGACAAGCTGCCCATCAAGTGGAGAATGACTGGACAAGTTGTGGTATGTGGTTGTGATGGAATATTATTTGATTATAATAAATTATGTGCAGAATGATTTCAGAAAAAAAAATGGAAAGATTTACATGAATTGTTGTAAAGGGAAGTGAGTAAAAGCAGGAAAACATTCTACCTAGTAACAGCAATAACATATGATTAACAACTTTGAGTGGCTTAGCTATTCTTAACAATCTAATGATTCAGTATGATTCCAAAGGACTTATGATGGAAAAAAAAAATGTTATCCATATCCAGAGAAAGAACAGATAGATTCTGAATGAAAATAGAAGCATAGTATTTTTAAGTGTGTGTGTGTGTGTGTGTGTGTGTGTGTGTGTGTGTTTGTGTGTCTACTTTGGGAGGGCAGTCTACATCTTCTTTCAAACATGACCAATATGGAAATATATTTTACATAATTGCACATGTATAATCTTACTAAAATTGTTCACTGTCTCAGGGAAGGAAAAGGGAGAGAATTAAGAATTCTTTTTTTTTTTAATGACAATTTCCTTTACTTCTCTGTATTTGCAGTGAATTGTTCCTTTTAGTTTTTGAATTACATATTTAGTGCCATACAAAGGAATATAGCAAAAAGTCATTTTATAGAGCTAGAAAAAATAGAAACAAAATTCATTTGGAAGAACAAAATGTTCAGATTATGAAGGGAATTAATGAAAAGAAATGCTAGCACATGTGGCCTAGCCATACGAGATTTTAATCTGTTTTGTAAAGCAGCAGTCATCAAAACTATGTGGTTCTGGCTGAGGAATAGAGTAGTGGATCAATGGAATAGATTGGGTAAGACTCAGCAGCCAATGACCACAGTCATCTATTCTTTGATAAACTCAGAGACCCCAGTCTTTTGGATAATAACTCACTATTTGACAAAAACTGCTGGGAAAACAGGAATAGAGTATTGAAGAAACTGGGCATAGACCGTTATCTAACACCATATACCAAAATCAAGTCTAAATGACTGAAAGATCTCACTATAAAGATTGATACTGTAAGCAATCAGGGAAAGAAAGGAATAGTTACCTGTCAGATTTATGGAGAAGGGAAGACTTTATGATGAAACAAGAATTAGAAAGCAGTATAAAATGAAAAATGAATAATTTTGATTACATTAAATTGAAAGGTTTCTCTACAAACAAAGCCAAAGTCACCAAGATTAAGAGGGAAGTGGGAAATTGGGAAAGAATTCTCACAAACACTGTCTCTGGTAAAGGCCTCATTGCTAAAATATTAAGACAATTGAGACAAATCTATAAGAATAAAAGTCACTCCCTAACTGATAAATGGTCAAAGGATATGAACAGGCAATTTTCAGAGGAAGAAATTAAAGATATTTATAAGCAAATGAAAATATGCTCTAAACCACTATTGAGTAGAGAAATGCAAATCAAAACAACTGTGAAATATCACATCTTATAAGTCAGATCAGCTAAGGTCACAAAATGGGAAAATGACAAATGCTGGAGAGGATGTGGAAAAATTGGAACACTAATGCATTGTTAGTGAAATTGTGAACTGATTCAACCATTCTGAAGAGCAATCTGGAACTATGTCCAAAGGGCTATAAATAATTTCATACCCTTTGACCCAGTGAAACCACTTCTAGGGCTGTATCACAAAGAGATCATAGAAGTGGGAGGAGAAGCCATATGTACAAAAACATTTATAGCAGCTCCTTTTGTGGTAGCTAAGAATTGGAAATTAAGGGGATGCCCATCAATTGAGGAATGGCTAGAAACGTTGTGGCATATGGATGTCAGGGAATACTATTGTGATATAAGAAACGAGGAGCAGTCAGCCTTCATACTTACCTGGACAATCTTATAAAAATTGATGCTGAGTTAGAAGAGCATAACCAGGAGAAATTAGTACACAATTACAGCCACAACATATGTGTGATGACCAAATTTGATAGACTGCACTCTTCTCAACACTGCAAGGTTATAAGACAGATCCAAAAGACTCATGATGGAAAGAGATGTCTACATTCAGAGAAAGAACTAGAAAGAACTAGAGAGAACCGAGTTTGAAACAAACTACTTGGTCTCTTTTTTTTTTTCATTGACTTGTTTATTTACTTTTAGTTTAAAAGATTCAGTTCCGCAATTCCTTGAGTTTAAAATTTTCTCCCCTCCCTCACCTTTCCCCCATGGTGGCATGCAATCATGTACAGCATCTGCAAATACTTTCACATTGTACAATAGTATGATTGTATAGAAGACTTGTAACCAATGGAGTGAACAATGGGAAAAAAAGAAACAAAACCAAACATGAAAAAGAAAGATAGCATGTACTGCTTCAGTCTCCATTTAAACTCTAGTCTTTCTAGATCTTTCTCTGAATGTAGATATCTCCTTCCATCCTGAGACTTGTAGAGTTGTCTTACAGCTATACATTGCTGAGAAGAGTCCCGTTTCATCAAGGTTGGTCATCACACAAACAATGTGTCGGTGACTGTGTACCAATTTTTCCTCTTCTCACTTATCATCAATTAATATAAGCCTCTACAAGTAATTATGAAGTCCATCTCCTTCCCATTTCTTATAGCACAATAATATTCTATTACATTCATATACCACAACTTGTTCAGCCATTCCCCAATTGATGGGTATCCCCTATATTTCCAATTTTTTGCCACCACAAAGAGAGCTGCAATAAATATTTTTGTACATATGGGTCCTTTTCCCACTTCTATTGATCTCTTTGTGATAAAACCCCAAAAGTGGTATTACTGGGTCAAAGGGTATGCAATTATTTATGGCCCTTTGGGCATAGTTCCAGATTGCTCTCCAGAATGGTTGTATCAGTTCATATCTCCACAAACAATGCATTAGTGTTCCAATTTTTCCACATTCTCTCCAGCACTTGGCCTTTTAGAATTTTGTGATCTTAGCCAATCTTTCTGGTGAGATGTGGTACTCCGAAGTTGTTTTGATTTGCATTTCTCAAAATTAATAGTGATATAGAATATTTCTTCCATATGCTTCAAGATGTCTTTTATTTCTTCCTCTGAAAATTGCCTGTTCATATCCTTTGACCATTTATCAATTATGGAATGACTTGTATTCTTAAAAATTTCACTTAATTCCCTGTATAATTTAGAAATGAGGCCTTTGTCAGAGACACTCCTTGTAAATATTCTTTCCCAATTTGCCACTTCCCTCTTAATCTTGGTTACATTGGCTTTGTTTGTACAGAAACTTTTAAATTTAATGTAATTAAGGTTATCCATTTTGCATTTTTTAATGCTCTCTAACTCTTCTTTGGTCATAAAGTCTTCCCTACTCCATAAATCTGACAGGTAAACTATTCCTTGCTTCCCCAGATTATTTACAGTATCAGCCTTTATACCTAGATCATGCACCCATTTAGACTTGACTTTGTTGTACGGCATTAGATGATGGTCTATGCCCAGTTTCTGCCATACTATATTCCAATTTTCCCAGCAGTTTTTGTCAAATAGTGTGTTCTTATCCCAGAAACTGGGGTCTTTGGGTTTA
>CM053580.1:110911439-110927068 GCA_028627135.1 Pseudochirops cupreus
TAAATTGATTAGTATGGCACTGAATATGTAATTTAATTTAAGTAAAATTGTTATTTTTTTATTATATTAGGTCGACCCAGCCAGGAGCAATTCATGTTTTTGCAATTAGTTAGATCGGATTTTATTTGTGTGAAAAATGTTTTGTAGTTATGTTCATAAGTGTACTGGGTTTGTTTTGGCAGGTAGATTCCCAAATATTTTATAATGTCTATAGTAACTTTAAATGGGGTTTCTCTTACTATCTCTTGCTATTGAACTTTGTTGGAAGTATATAGGAATACTGAGGATTTATGTGGGTTTATTTTATCTCCTGCAACTTTGCTAAATTTATTTATTGTCTCAAGAAGTTTTCACTTGATTCTCTGGGATTCTCCAAGTATATCATCATATCTTCTGCAAAGAGTGATAGCTTGATCTCTTCTTTGCCTAATTTATTTCCTTTGATTTCTTTTTCTTCTCTAATTGCTACTGCTAACATTTCTAGTACCATATTGAATAAGAGGGGTGATAGTGGACATCCTTGTTTCACTCCTGATCGTATTGGTAATGCTTCTAGTTTATCCCCATTGCATATAATACTTGCTGATGGCTTTAAGTAGATGCTACCTGTTATTCTAAGGAAAACTCCATTTACTCCAATACTTTCTAGTGTTTTTAATAGGAATGGATGTGGTATTTTGTCAAAAGCTTTTTCTACATCTATTGAGTTAATCATATGGTTTCTGCTAGTTTTCCTGTTGACATGATCAATGATACTGATGGTTTTCCTAATATTGAACCACCCTTGCATTCCTGGAATAAATCCAACCCGTTCAAAATGCATTATTTTTGTGATAAGTTGCAATAGTCTTTTTGCTAAGATTTTATTTAAAAATTTTGCACCTATATTCATGAAGGAGATTGGTCTTTAATTTGTCTTTCTCTGTTTTGTCTCTCCCTGCTTTAGGTATAAGTACCATATCTGTGTCATTAAAAGAATTTGGTAGGACTCTTTCTTCACCAGTTTTCCCAAATAGTTTGTAGAGTATTGGGATCAATCAATCTTTAAATGTTTCATAGAATTCACTGGTAAATCTATCTGGCCCTGGGGATTTTTCCTTAGGGACTTCTCTGATAGCTTGTTCAATTTCTTTTTCTAAGGTGGGGTTGGGTAAGTAATTTGCTGCGTCTTCAGTTTGTCTGGGCAACTTATATTTTTGTAAATATTCATCCATTTCACTAAGATTGTCAAATTTGTGTGCATACAATTGGGCAAAATAATCCCTTATTATTGTTTTAATTTCCTCTTCATTGGAGGTGTATTCACCATTTTCATTTTTGAGACTCAAAATTTGTTTTTCTTGTTTCTTTTTTTTTATCATATTGACTAAGGGTCTATGAATTTTACTGGTTTTTTCATAAAAGAAACTCTTAGTTTTATTGATAAGTTCAAGAGTTTTCTTACTTTCAATTTTTTTAATCTCTCCTTTGGTTTTCATTATTTCTAATTTAGTATTTAATTGGAGATTTTCAATTTGTTCTTCTTCTAGCTTTTTCAATAGCATGCCCAATTCATTGACCTCCATTTTCTCTAACATTTTCATGTATGCGGTCAGGGATATAAAACTTACCCTAAAAACTGCCTTTGCTGCTTCCTACAAGTTTTGGTATGATGTATTTGCTTTCTTTATTTTGCTTGTTTTGTTTTGTTTCCTCTTTCAAATTTTTCATTTCTGTAGTTACAATTCTTCTTTATAACCTGAATAATGTCTAATATTAAAGAGTTTCCATATTTTATACTTGATTGCATGCCATCATGTGGGTTGGGGGAGGACAGGGAGTGGGAGAAAATTTGAAACTCAAGGGATTGTGGAACTGAATCTTGTAAATGAAAAGTAAACAAACAAATTAATAATGATAGAAATAAATCAATAAATAAAACCATTCTTGAGCTTTTCCAAGAATTATTTTGGATTTGAGACCAATTCTTATTCCCTTTCAAGGTTTCAGATGTGGATTTGGATCTTCCCACTCACCATAACAGGATTCTAAAGTCTTTGTTTTTTTCCACTTTGTTTTTGGCTCATGATCACCTTTTTACTGGCTTTTAAAGTTAACCTCTGTTTCTGGGGTACAGAAGTCTCTGACCCATGCTTCCTATGCTGAGAGTTAAGGCCTTGCATATTGGCTTTGTGTGATGCAGCCTCTTAGTACCTAAAATGAGCCCAAGGCCAGAACTTTTGACTTTTCCCCAGGGTTACAGTGAAGCTCAGAGTGTGAGGTGTGGGGGAGTGGTGGTTTGCTTGTTTCAGGATGCCTCCTCCCTGCCCTTCAGCTAGAGCTCAGGCTGACTTAGCCACTGGAGTCCAGGGCCACACTGGTATCTGTAGATGCCCCTGGTTGTATGAAGGCATACCTGCGGTTCTGGTATTAACACTTGGTGGCTCCACCCCCAGGTGTTCAGGATCTTCTGCTGGTGATCTGAGATTGGACTTATTGGGGTACCTCTCAGCCCTTCACTTTAGCCTTAGCACAGCCACAGCCATACCCTTCCTCTAGGATTCCCAAGCTTCCAAATGGTTCTACTATTTCGGGATTTTACCCTGGGGCAATATTCTCTGGGTTTTGGGGGTCAGAGAGGGAGATTATAAAAGTTACAGTTTACTCCATGATCTTGGCTCCCAAAAGTTTAGGTAGGTAATTTTCAAACTTCCAGACTGTGGGCTGCTAGCCTTATCACTTATCTCTTACCCAGCTCCAACTGACCCCAGTCCTATGGTGAGAGGTTTGGGAATCACCCCTATGCTGGGTGAATCAGTTCGCCTGGGCTCACTCCAGCTCCAGTATGGTCAGGTCTGTGCTAGTGCAGCCCCAGCACTCCACACACAGTGCTCAGTACTCCACCTAGCCAGCACAACAAATCCTACCCTTCCACATTTTCCTGGGCTTGGCATCTGCCACACTCCATCTTCCAATGGATTCTGCAACTCTAAAACCTGTTTAGATTCACTTTTTAGAGGTTACATAAGGAATTCATGGATAAGTTTAGATGAGTTCCTGCTTTCACTCAGGTATCTTGCTCCCTCTCCATTATTTTTTCTAGATTTGTTTGGCAGAATTGGAGTAAGGGGGGGAATTTGCTACACTTATTCATCCATTGTCTTTGCTTTACCTTATTACATTTATGCACATTCTCCTTTTCCTCTCAACCTTCCTTTGCCCAGATTAGATGGGGATAAGGTTCATGGGATCCTTATTTACCTAATTTTCTGACTTTAACTGCAAACATGAAAAATCTTCGCTGGGCAATTGTGGCCTTTCTCCTTAACTCTAAGCACAGACTGTCTTCATCTTTCCACAGATGATTTAGATAATCATTTTGTTATATGTTGTTTCTCTATCTTGTTAGTTAACCCCTTCTTTTATGTGCTACTTTCTTGAAATGATTTTTAGATGTTTGACTGAAATCAAATTACATCGGCACTGCCTTTACTTTAGATATCAATATTCCTTCTTTAATGAAATTATTGCTATTTTTAGCAGCTAGGTGGCATAATGAATATAGCACCATGTGTGGATTCAGGAATACCTGGGTTCAAATATGGCCTCAGACATTAGCTCTGTAACCTTGGGCAACACTTAACACTGTTTGCTTCAGTTTCCTCATCTGTGAAATGAGTTGGAGAAGTAAATGACAAACCACTTTTCTACATTTACTCTGAAAATTCCAAATGGGGTCTCAAAGAATTGAACAGAACTGAAATAACTGACCAGCAACAACTTCTTTGTGCATTAGAATTGGGGTCACCATATTCTTCTTGTCTTTCTACATAATTTAGTATGCCAACAATGATCAAATGAATGCATGACCAACAACAACAATGACCACAACAACAACAAACTTCAATATTCCAAGCACTGCTTTAAGTGCTGGCAGAACAAGAAGAACACCATTCTTATTAGAAGAATAACATTCTTATTAAGGTTAAATATTTTTCTTTTGGTAGCCATATGAGTAGAAAATGGGTGACCCCGGAAACTTTTCTCCAAATTTTCCATCCTTTCATCAATTTCAGGAACCAGTTCCTCATCAGTTATCACATAGAACTGAGAGTTAGGAAGACACTTCCTCCTGACTCCCAAACTGAAGCAATGGTACAGCACTTACCTCATTTTACATCTATTGCTGGGAAGATGCTGCAGACTGATAAACTAGGTTCACTTTCAATTAAATTGAGAGGATTTTTGTTCTTTGTTGTGAATAAGAGCAAAACACAAATTATTATTAACTACCCAATGTTTTACTGTTTTTGAGAAGATTTCATATATATATATATATATATATATATATATATATATATATATATATATAACAAAAATATTGGAGAACGGTTGTTTCTTTTATACTCATAACCCACTATTAAATTAGGATTAAAGTATTTCTTTTCTATTTCCTCATTCAAGGACCAGCCTTTGTAGATCATTCAGCCAGCATATGAAGAACATTGCTAATAGATGGGATTGCCCAGATCCTCTGGGTCCAGTTTTCTAAGTCTTGGGTGGGATATTTTTTGCAACTGGAAAACCTTAGAAACAGATTTCAATCTAGGTTAGTTCTTGCCCTCAAGAAATGAACATTTCTCCTTGGAATCTTCCATTAAAAACTAAGGTGACCTATCTTATGAAGGTGAAAACCAACAAGAATGGTCTTGGCAGAGATGTATTCCTTTGTGTAGTTTGCTCAAGGTGGCCTAGTTTGCTCAAGCTGGACTCATGATTGAATCACTGTTCTCAGAAGGAGAAGCAGAAGACTAAATTTTAGCAAATCTCTTCATTAATGTGTCCATTCCCTCATTAATTGTTCACCAATAAGGGCTGACTTCCTTTTCCAAAGTTATTTAAGCATTCAATGATCCCCAGGTTTTTGTATTTGGTTGTTGAGAGAGACCAATAATCTGTAATTTATTATTAGTTAGCAAAATTAATAAATTGATTATTAATTACCCAGAAACTATTTCTAACGATTTTTCATTTGTCATAATATTGATGGTGTAGGGGAAGTTGTTTAATCTCTGGATGTCGGACAATGTTTAATTTTTGTTCATTTCAATTTTTATGTGACTACATACTTATAATTCATGGCAACAATTCATTGGCTTTAACCACTTAAAAAGAAAAACAGTATACGATCATATCTCTCAAGGTAAACCATAAATTATGTCTAAGTACTGTTCAAAATATGGTTAAATATCTATAGAAATAAAATCCTTTGTAATGCTGTGAAAGTCAAGCATTAAAAGGCTCTTAATGTTAAAGACTCAGCTTGTCGAGGTGTGGCTAGAAGGGACAATGAATAAAGCATGGGCCCTGCAGTCAGGAGGACCTGAGTTCAAATCTGGCCTCAGACACCTAATGCAAAATACTAGCTGTGTGACCTTGGGCTAGTCACTTAACCCCAATTACCCTCACCAAAAAGCAATACAAAACAAAACAAAAAAATCCAAACAAAACAGCTTATTGGTTCATTGAATCTATATTTTCATCAAGATCAGGTGAATGCAAAATGTTTTGGAAATATTGAGTACTCCTATAATATAATCTCTTTTCATGATATTGTGTGCTCCATTCAAGCTTCTTTAATTTTGGAAATTAACTATATGTGATGACAAATGGCAATGTTTCTGCTCACAGCCAATGTGGAGCTAAATTCTGAATAGTTTATCTTTAAATATGTAGTCAATATTTTCATTTCACTGCATATATATGAAAAATCAGTAGCTTTTGTAAAGTAGAAAGATGAAATAGCAGAGCATTCCAAGAAGAAAATGATTTGAAATGCTACAAATTAAGAACAGATATCATGCATTGGTAAGAGAATCAGCTGACTTACTGAGCTAAAATTAAGACTATAATTTCAGGGGGTATTGGGAAATAAGTCTTACAGAAAACTTTGAAAGCTGTATAGAGAAAAACCAAATGATATAAGACAACCTTTTAAATTTTTTGTTTTAATTTCTTTATATATCATTGAAAGTTGGATGTTGACTAATTTTCTCTCATTGGAATATAGTTAAGATCAGGCTTCCCTCCTACATTTTATAAGAAAAATGTCATTTTCCTAATGTAGGATTTAATATGTAAGTGTCTCCTCTATTTGGGGAAGCATCAATAATCCATTTGAAATTTACTTCATATTATTGAGATTTCACTTGATCTTTTGTGAAGTGAGGCATGATTCCCTGTCTCAAATTAAGAACTTATTAGTCATAAATACAATTCTTTTAGTATTTGTACTTCCTAATCATCTCTTTGCAGATAAAACCAACACAAAGAAAAACTTTAGAAATTAAAGAAAGTTGAATGCTAATTAGAAGAAAATGAAATCAGTAGCAATGCTATTAATAATGTACTGTGCTTTTCACTAGACAAATTATTCCTATGTTTCTTTGTGAAACATAAGGTAAAATTACTGTAGAAACTGTTGATTTAGTCATGGTGCATTGTGGTTTAAAACACTATAATCTGAGTTGACTGTGAACAGTATGATTTTCTGGAATTCAACACCACAGATGAATTTCAATTCTTATCAAAGTTAAGGGCAAATGGTTTTTGTTTGTCTTGATTCTATTGGTTTGTGCTCTTAATGTATACTTTAAAATATAATAGCACAAATAAAATAATCCATCTTACTCTGCAAATTCCATATCTTAAAAACACCAATGTTTTATAAATAAGAAACAGAATCACATAGTGTGGTTTATCTTTATTTATAATAATTGAGGAATGACTACTCAACTATAGTAATACATTATAGCAAAAGACAAAGATACCTGAAGAAAGGGAAGTTATCTATGACCAAAATCAATTAAAAGTGTTGATTGTGACCCAATACAGAAGAAAAGGCATCAACGATATACCTCAATCCTCAAAAACCATTAATTTTCAAAGTAATGCCTCAGCTCAAATGAGTTTGTGATATAGAACCCAACACGTAAATCCTATTTTAAGATGACATTATATATTAAGGTGAAAAATTAAATCAAGTACAAGGTCTATCAATGTCAACTTAAATATATGTGTATATATATATATATATATATATATATATATTATTGGAGATATTACAAAATACTGAACTCAAATTAATTTTTAGTTAATCACAGAGACACATATGGTTCCTGACTAGGTGATGATAAAAATATGGAAGTTGTCTATTAAGTAACAGATTTAGCAAAAATGGAATATATCAAAAGACAAAATTGTAGTCTATTTCACCTCTTTTAAAGATGGTCACAATTATGGGGTTTGAGAATTCAATAATATACACCGCTTTATTTTTTAAACACCGTCTTCCACAAACAAAAAAAAAAACCATAAATTATATTTTTCTGGTAAACTTCGTCCAAAATATGCACTACGTTTTTGGGGCTCACCAAAGATTGGCCCTATCCAGCAATGTGTTTTTCATTTCTGTGTAGACTATAAAACAAACTCTTCCTTACGTAAAAATGCTGGTTAGAGGAAAATGCTTTGAAGGATGTCAGTTAATTGAAATACTACATTCTTTTGGCTAGCTGATTATCTATAAATGATTGCATACTATCTTTACTGGTATCATTTAAAGGTAATATTTCCTACTATTGTTTTGTTTTAAACCTTGGAAACTAACTACTAGGCCAGTAGGCAAGGGGTTACATCAAAATGCATGCCATAATGTTGACCTGTTTTTGCTGTTGTTGTTGTTTTTGTGATGAAAGAGTCAAGAAAACCTGCTTCAGACTCCTAGAATATTTCCATTTTGATTTATTTTTTTCTTTCTATATTCTTCCCACCTCATTTTATTCCATCCTATTTAACCATCATTTTCTATTTCCTTTGTTGTTGTTCTTTCTCTTTGCATCTCCTAACTAACCATGTGCATTTCTGAAGGTTTAAATCCCAGTCTTATGCATTTCCCCTCTTTGTAGGAATGATCCGATTTTGTGTTTTCAACTATGCTGATCTTTCTCAGATTTTGATCTCCATTGTCATTCCATTACTGGTTAAAGTTTTATATTGCTATCTGTCCACTAAGCATTATCACATAAATGAACTAAAGATCACCTCATGTTTACCATGTCCGAAACTAGCTTTATCATCTGTATCTTAGAAAAAAAAGATTCCCTGATTATAACTTTAACAATTTAATAATTGTCAAATTAACAAATTTACATTATATTACATTTATAAATTTAATAATGTTACCTGCCTCAACAAACACATTTACCTTTTACCTTTTCTTCTTGCTCTATACTGAATAGAGTCAAAGATTTAGAGTAGGAGAAATAATCAACATATCTGTCTCAAAAGTGAAAAAGCTAAAGACCTGGGAAGTTAAATAAATTGTCCAATGTCACGTGTATGGTAAGTGTAAGAGGTAGTGTTTAAAACCAGGTTCTCTGACTCTAAATCCAATATTCCTTACATTATGTATATACAGCACTGCCTTTTTCAGTTTTATGTTTCCTTCAAAATATCTTATTTACCTGTCCCTTCTACTCCATTCTCACCAACATCATCCTGGTCCAGGGCCTAATAACATCAGGTTGAGATGACACTTTAGAAGGTAATAATGTATAAAAGGCAGAGTACTACTTTCCATAATCACATCCCACCTTGATGCTTTAATCATATTTTCCACCATTATTCAATATGCATTCTTCATGCTAATCAAATCAGTTTTCTTTGCTCTCTAAATATACTGTTACAGTATCACCGTGCCTACAGTTCCTATTGCCTAGACTTCCCTCCCCTCTTCTGGATATTAAAATCAAAACCATGTCATAGTACATATTTTCAATGAAACCTTCTGCAACCCTTCCAATAGAAATTGAAATCTTCCTTTTATGAATTATAACTTTCCTTGTCTATACTAAAATATATTACTTGCTAATTGCTTCTTGTGTTTCCTTCCTGACTGTCCCACTAGATAATAAGCTCCCTGAACATGGAAGCTTTCTTTTATATTTCTTTGGAATCCCTCTGCAATAACAAGACAGAGCTGAAAGTGTTTACAATTAACAATCAAAATGTATACTGAATCTTGTGATTTTCATAGTTTTGGTAGAGATCCTATTGAGTTCTTAATAGCTTTTCAAGTTTTCTGGAGTCCTAAGCTGTACAAAGAGTACTCCTAACCTGGAGCACTTTTAGCTTGGTGCACTATATCAGGAGCACACTTAACTTGGAACATGGCAGAAAGGTGCTTTCTGTTTATCATGTATAAAACATAAGCAATTTAGGTGACTCTATAATTTGTGCATTTCGTATGCCTCTATTCCTTTCCCCATTCCCCCTTTTCCTTATTTAATTAAAATATATTAACAAAACAAGACAATTAACTATATAAACTAGACATATAAAATGTAGTTCATACTTTACCTTCTCAGAGACAAAAAACATTTCTCATTCAGTTAAGGAAGATGTGACAAAATAGCATCATAACTTTGTAAAAGTGAGTGTAGTAAAATAGACAGAATTCTAGACCTGGAATCAGGAAGAAGAGTTCAAATGGCATCAATGACACATGCCAAAGATGTAATCATGGGCAAACCACCTAAATTTTCTGAATCTTGGCTTATAATTAAAATGAGAGAAAAAATATAATGCTTAATGGTTTTGCAGCTATTGTAAGGATCTCATGAGATCATGCACATAAAGCATTTTTTCAATTTTAATGTATAATAAAAATGGTAACTATTATTATTATTTTGCTTTACCCAACAGTCACATGTGGAACACACAGTTCCACCTTGATGTATACATATGTGTATAAATATGTATATGTTTATGTATAGGAATCACAACTCTGTTGTCCAGTGTAAAACTTGTCCTTCATAACTACATGCCATCTTTAAGTGTGTTAAGAATGTTATCTCTCCTTTCAATCTTATGACTGATAAAACATAACATTTAACAGTATAGGGTGAAGGACAGATGATGTGGTTGTTCCACTCTAGACCTTCTTTCAAGTTGTCATGTATGTTAGTAATTACTTTTTTTTTCATTCCATCATTTACTTGTTATAAATACTCATAATGGTGATATTGCTAGCAAACATCTTTTCATCTTGTCTACAAATACAGCATAATCTCTCAAAGGGTGTTGGATCTAGATGAGTCTTCAGATAATTACAACAGCTAATAATAATGTAATAAGGAGAGTGATTTTTTTTGCCTTTTTGGGGGGAGGGGGCAGAGCAATTGGGTTAAGTGACTTACCCAAGGTCACATGGCTAGTTTAGTTTTAAGTGTCTGAAGCTGGATTTGAACTCAGGTCCTCCTGACTCCAGGGCCAGTACTCTATTCATTGTGATTGCTAGCTGCCCTGAGGAGAGTGAAATCTTATTCTTCCCCTTTTATGCATAACGAAACGAAGAGAGGTGGGTGGCTCTTCTACCTTTCCAGTACCTGAAATGAAAGCTAAAAACTTGTATAAAATTAATTCATATCATTCTACTGAACCACAGAAAAATATGCATGAGCTAAAATTAAAACCACTGTGGAAAACTGGGTGATCTGCTAAGTCCTTACAGTATATTAAAAAGTGATGATCATAGAGAATGAGATCTTGAGTTGAAAAGAACCATAGAGGTTATCTAATCCAACCCCCTTATTTTATAAATGAGGAAATGGAAGCCAACAGAGATTAAATAATTTTCTCATGGCTATACAGATGAGTGGAAAAGATTCTATTCAAATTCAAATTCAACAACATAAATTAACATATTTTCATTGTTACTGTGCCCAGAAACTTATGGACAGTATGTCTGATCCTTTGATACTTACTTAATTTCAGTGTATCTTAAACAACTTAATCTTTTTGGCGGAAATTCTGTGACAAGAAGACTTGTACAAATGTCACATACTATATGCAGGCATAGATGAATAGTAATTTTCATAAATTGAAGAATTACAAATTTGGATGAGATCATAGATACATAAAGTATCAAATGATAAAGCTATTTTTTTCCTTGCAGTAATTGATGACAATTTAATTTGCTTACTTCTATTGTCATTTTCCTCTTATTTCTTTCTATTTTCATTTTGCCAAATGTAAAAGCAGTATTTCTAATGACTACCCAATTCAATAGCATGACACTTTTCAAACACACTTTTCAAGCTCATTGTAAATTGAAAGACTTGCATCATTGATTCAATAATAGAAGAGAAGAGGATTTGCTCAGTTGGAGAGTGATGAAGACCAAAAGGGGAGCATTTAGCAGAGAATTGACTCTGTATTTTGCAGATGTTCCTTAATGGATTTATGAGCCCAAAGTCTGCCATCTAAAAATTTCCCCAAGTTATCCCAAGTGCATGTTTTTTTTTTTTTCCCCCTCACTCTTGTGTCCTTCCCTAGCAGGTTTCTTTATTTACCAACTCTTTCTTATTATATACTAAGTCAAGTATTTGCAGTATGTGGCCTATTTTTATGTGAGGATTATGTTGGGCTTATTTCTATATTCACTCTAATATATGAGTATCTGTGGTATTACTATTCCTTATTGTTAAGTGAAGGATTATGCTTTAAAAGAACATGTTTTTGTTATCAAAGACTGGTATGTATAAATGGAAGCAAACCAGTGGGAGTTAAAGATCTTAAATAATGTGGATTGCCTCCTCCCAGAACAGGGTTATTTCTAAGACTATGTGAGTTTTTAGATATAGAAATGTGATAATAGCATATCTCTAGAACCTAGCCTTGTAATGTGAGGGCAGGTTCGGGTAAGTGAGCCAGCTCAGAGAGAGAGAGAAAAAATGTGAAAAGGGTACATATTGTGAGGTCCAAATAAAGAGATGTAGCACACACTCATTCCATTGTGGGAGCTCATGGTAGGTATACCATACAGTCTTTATATTTGCAAATGCAAATTTGATATAAAATAAGTACAAGCTAACACAGAGGGTGAGATACAGATTGGACACTAGCAGCTAAGGTTATAAAATACTTCTTGTAGAAAATGACATCTGAGGGCAGCTAGGTGGCACAATGAATAGAGGACGAACCCTAAAGTCAGGAGGACTTGAGTTCAAATCTGATCTCAAACACTTAACACTAACTAGTTTTGTGACCTTGGGCAAGTCACTTAATCCCAAATGCCCTGCTTTTCCTCCTCCAAAACCACACACACACACACACACACACACACACACACACACACACACACACACACACACACACACACACACACAAATAAAAATAAAATAAAGAAAAGTACCATTTGGGCTGAGTCTTGAAGGAATATAAGGATCCTAAGAAGCAGAGTAAGAAATCAGCTCATTGCACTTTTGAAGGGACAATTGAGTTAGTACAAAGACAGGAGGAGAGGTGACATGTACAAGGAAAAGCAGAAAAGTCTGTTTGCCTGCATTGTAATAGACATAAAGGGGAATATGTGAAATAAAACTAGAAAACTAGGTTAGAGGTGGGATTTTGAGGGGAATCTTTAAATGCCTATTTTATTCTCTGGTTCCAGGAAGTAACAGGTCGCTCATGGAGTTTGTTTAATAGAGCAATGATATAAAGTCTTACACTTTAAGAAAATTACACTGCTTGCTGTGTGAAGACTGAGACAATGAAATCAGAGAGGTAGGAGGAACACCAAAAGAGAATACTGTCATGAAAACCCAGAGTAGGGAGTGCTTCATGGAGAAAAGTATAACCAAAGAATCAAAATTTGGGAAGAGTTACGGAGGACTGGTTTTGAGAAAAGGTTATTTGATTTGAAAATTAAGAGGTTTATGATGATTTTTGGATAGAGCGGCTTTGAGCAATAAATTCAGAGGTCCTGTTTCAAAGGAATAGAAAGAAAAAGGGAAGTTAGAACAATGGAGTATAGATAGGTTTAGGGAACCTTAGGAACTGTGTCATCCTATAGTAGGCAACAATACCTTGTAAGACTACCCAAAGTCCATAGTTTAGCAAGTAAGGATCTCTTCCTGTTGTTGTGTGGCAGAACAAAGAATAGCATAATGAAAAATAGAGCTTTATGATGAAATGGTTTACAGTTACTTGTTTCTTCAATTTTTTTTTCCTGCTCAGTAGTAGAAGAAAATGCTTGTTTTATGAAAGCATAAATGCTGGAACATATCCCTGCAGAATCTAGCATAAGTTGTATATAAAGACTTTCCTACTTTCTGAGAACTTGCCTGCTTACAGTCAGAGAAATTGGTGATTAAATTGTTGAGTTCATCACTCCAAAACAGTTGTAAATTATATAACAGATACAATGGGAACTCATATTATGAGTTTCATTCTCATGTCTGTGAGCTTTAAACGTAATGAAATATTGTGGGTATGGGTCTATCTCAATTTAACTCTGCTTAATACAGGAGCCAACAGTTTCATTTAAAAGTACTAAATTGGTTTGGACCTATAACATCATTTCTGCAGAAAACTGGGGAAACTATCCTGAATGCAGATATGAATTTCACGTCATTTTTTTTCATTGGTGTTTTATATATTTCCCACTATTACAAATCAAGAAAATCCATTTTTATGATAGTTCCAAATTTTTCCCTCTCTCAGCTCCCCTTTTTGGAAAGAAGTAGGCAGTTTAATATATTTCATATGTATACTATCATCATGGTTCTTGAAGAAGAAATAGATGAAACATTTTTAAAATGATAATAAAATAAATGAAAAAATAAACTGATATGCATTCAGAATCTATCCATTCTTTATCTGGATATGGAGGGCATTTTCTTTCATGAGCCCTTTGCACTTACCTTTGATTATTTTGTTGCTGAGAAAAGCTCAGTTATTCACAGTTGATCATCATATGATGTTGCTGATACTTTGTACAGTGTTTTCCTGGTTCTGCTCATTTTACTTTGCATCATTTCATGCAAGTCTTTCCAGGTTTTCCCTTACTCTGTGTCTCTCTCCACTTCAAGTGTGTTTCTTGTAAACAACATCTTGTAGGCTATGCATTTTTGATGCAATCTGTTATCTGCTTCCATTTTATGGGAGAGTTCATCCTATTCACATCCATTGTTATGATTACTACCTGTGCATTTCCCTCCATCTCATTCTTCCTCCTTTCTCACTTCTATATGTAATATAATTTACGCCATTTTACCTCTCCTTTTCTTCTGCATCTATTTTATTCTTCTTTCTCATCCCTTATTTTTTAATGTCCTTCCTTCAAATATAACACATACCCTTACCCTATGTCTATTTTTATTCCTTATATCTGTAATGTTAAGGATACGGTTTTTAAGACTTATAAGTATCATCTTCCCATGTAGAGATATACATAGTTTAGCTCCATGGAATCACTTCTGTTTTCTCTTCTGTTTTTAACTGTTTATTCTTCTCTTGGCTCTTAATATTGGAGTTCAAATTTGTGGTTTAATTCTGATCTTCTTATGAAGGCTTGAAATTCTTCTATTTCATTGAATAACCATTTTTCCCCAGGATGTATTATGGTGGGTAATTTCGGTGGTTGAATGATTCTTGTGAGTTGTTTCTGCATTTCCCCATGGCTACACTAATGCACTTGGAGGTCCAACTATCACATGACACCTGCCTACCCAGGGCTGTGCCAAAGCATGTGCTGGCTCTTGCTGTTGGAGTTTAGCAGCTCCTTTGGTTATACTAAGGCACATAGGGGTTCTGGCCTTGACATTTTCATAATTTATAATTTTTGAGAGTTACCTAGGATACTGAGGGGTTGATATAGTTATTCTGTGTCAGAGGCAAGACATATCTAGTCATCTTGACTCCAAGGTCAACACTCCATTCACTATGTCTGCAACATAGACAGAGTATAATGTTTGCTTTTAAATGTTCAAGTATTCAGTTAGATTTTATTCAATTTATTTCAGACTGATTAATGGATTTTAGCTCTGTGCTGAGTGTGGCAGGAATAGTGAAAAGAGATATAACATTTATCCTGTTCTCAAGGAGCTGCAGCTTATCATAGACAAATGAAACCATTAGAGAACAATACAACACAATATAGTTAAGTGCAAAAGTGCTTGGTGCAGTCAGTAAACTTATTCAATTTCCAGGTTTTATATTGGCAGCATCATATACTGAGAAGAGTAATGTCTTTTAGCATTAAGACTTCTGCGTGGGAGGCAGAGCTAAGATGGCGGAGAGTAAGCAGTGACTTCTCCAAGCTCCCCAAGAATTTCGTCCTTGGGAACTCAAAAGTAAATTTGAGCGGATTTAAGAGTGATAGAACCCATTGGGAGACAGAGAGTGACAGATTCCCAGCCCAGAGAAGTGCCTAATCAGGTCGGGGTAGGGAGAACGGAGAACACAGGAGTGGCACCAGCGCGGACCTGAGAGCAGAGTGCCGCAGACTGAGAAGCCGCACCCAGCAGACTCACCCAGCCAGAGGCTTCTGCAGCCCCCTCACAGCCGAGATGAGGACCCACGGAACTGGGTAGGAGGGAACGCAGGGCGCATAGCGGGGTCAGCGGTTTTTCCTGGGGCTGGCAACCCGTGGCCCGGTTTCTTGAAGCTACCAGCCCAGACTTTCAGAGGTTGGGATGGAGGAGTGAAATCGAGGGGCTCTCATGCCCCTCCCTGGCACACAAAAAATCAAGAGCTGAGGGCCCCACCTAGAGTACATTCTTGCATTAGTGTAAACAGCCCCAGGC
>CM053580.1:110934927-110945726 GCA_028627135.1 Pseudochirops cupreus
ACATACACATACACAAATGTATGCATGTGTCCATGTATACATATGCATGGATATATATGTACCTACACACACACATATATATATATATATATGTATATATATATATATACATATATATATACATATTACAATATATGTACATAAATGTGCACAAACAAATATAGAGATGGACACAGACACAGATACACACATACACACACACACACACACACACACACACACACATACATACAAGCCATGAATTAGTAGGTAGGGCACTGGCAGATTACTATCTTGTAATCAAACTAGGTTAACTACTATAATTCATTGATTATATCCTATTATATTGAGATATCTTTTCTCTAATAAAATTTTGCCATTAAAATAGCATAATCCTAATTAAATGATAAAAAATCTAATAAAATTACACTGTTTCACTGATTAAATTTACTTCCATATTCTTGTATTGTGACCTACCTTTTCAACTACAAATAAGTAAAAATGTCAGATTTGCTAATGTTCTCTCCATATGAATATTCAATTAGAAGTAACACATGAATTTTGAGATACACAAATACAAAATGAAATTTTCACTGCCCTCTAAAATTCCAAAAAAACTTTCAGATTATTCAAAAACATTTTTTTAAAATAAATGTCCCTGTACTCTTATGTTATTATCAACTTCTGGTGTAATTTTGTAATTTAAGTGATTGGTTCATTTGCGCTTGATCTGATTACATGTTGATGCTTTATATAATACTTGTATAATTTATTAACCCCCCAGTAATTAAAGGTAATTTGTAGATTACAAGCATTTGTTTTATTTTATATTAAATCTGATTCCTACTTACATAAACCTGAGTTAGGGGGCATCCAAGAATACATATGTATATATAACTTTCCATTATATCAAGAATATTTTTAGTCTCAGAGAACATTTGACCCAGTTATTCTAAACTGAATAGAAACTGCTTCATAAGATATGAATTTTCTATACTGTAATCATGAAAATATTGAAATGGTGTGATGACTATGTCTCAGCAGGTTTTTTTAAATTAAAATCCCCTCAAATAAACATTTTCAATAAAACATTATTGTTGATCAATACCTCTTCTTTTTCCACATATTTGGGCTCCATAGATAAATTTACAAGGTTTTTAACTACTGCATTCTGTTTTTGTTTGTCATATCAGTGACTGGTCATGATATGCCAATGACAAAATGTGTACCTTGGAACCTAAGGCATTAATTAAAATCATTTCACTGTCAATCATAATGCTGTGATCATTACTTTTATATATCACCTAAAATGAAGAAAAATGAGTTTCATGTGGCATTTATTGTTGCACTTTCTTAAAAATAGGGTTTTTTTTTCCCACCTTCTAGGTTTCAGACAGAAGGGTTTTCCAGCATTCAGTTAAAACAAAAAGAAAAACACTGACTAAAATTATACAATAAATTCTCTGATTGTTCACTTTACCATAAGAAATATAAGAAAGACATTAAATTAAAATAAAGCATATAACATATTGCACAGAATAGTCTGTGAAGTATAATGCAATATGATTCCCTGCAATTCTAGTTGACCAATCTAGTAAGGGATTTAGGATAACTTTGTGTCCAAGAGGTTCCAGTTTTCTAGTTTAAAGGTTAGAGGATGAAGAGATTTTAGGAATTTATGAATTTACTTTCTGTTCCTTAACATGGCAACCCTGGAGTTCTGAGCGTTCCTTAGAGGGAGAGAACTTTCTCCCACACCAGATTTCAGGTTTCTGCTTCATTTTGAGGGGGGTGGGGTGGGGAGAATGGTTACTCTCTGTTGAGCAGTGTTCACCAGAGGCAACTAAGACTAGAGCTTTCTGATCACTCCCTACAGGTGAATACCTAGACTGACTGGGAATAGCAGTGGTAACAAGACAAAGAACTCCACATATAAAATTCCATCAGAGATGTTATTACCCTTGCTTGGCTTTATGGAATGTGTCAAAGAGGAATGACTTGAGCTGCTGAAGCAAGCTGACTGTAACTATTGCCAGCTTCTGTATACAAGCTAACAACAACTCTCTTTAAAAGTTTTAATTGGTGCTGACTTGGGGAGGGGGAAGCCCAATACCCCAAAGAAAATCACCACAAATAGCAAATAGGAGGTATCCATGACATTAATATGCTTATCAGAATATGTGCTCTCTTGTCAATTTCCTTCATCTCATAGTTCCAATCTGAAAAAAGAAAAAAAAAACTTCAGTTTTATTTCATGAATCTGCCATAGAGCACAATCTTATATGTCTGCTCTTCACTTACAGGAAATAAAAATTTGGAGCCTGAAAAGCTGGAGAGACAAAAAAGAGACAGAGAGATGAGTGGGGGAGAAGGTGAAGGAAGAGGAGGTGGTGGGGGGTGGGGGGGAGAGAGACAGAGAGAGAGAGAGAGACATTGAGAGAGAGAATTCTTTCTTCCCCCTGAGTTTGAAATAAGCTGTTAAGTTACTATTTTTGAGTACAATAACATTCAGCCTTTCTCCATTTCAGTATTTCTATTCCAGGCAAAATTCCCCACTAATTATAATAGTTATAAAGACATCCTATGCTCCAATAAAAAAATGCTACACAAAGAAGTACCACCTAAGATTGTGTGTAAAATTTAGCAACAAGGCATGAGTAGAATGCCTCTAGTACAAATATAGGAGTGGGAGGCAGGGATTGGCCAGGAGGCACAGAAGTGATTTATCATCCAAAACCTACAGTGTTGAGTAGCTGAAACAGACATGGGTCCAAATTACACTTTGTGAGATATGCCTCTTCTAGCAATTTCTCGTCCTATGTAGGCAAGGCAGTTTGAATTTTGTTAAGATTATCAGTGAACGTCTGACTATATATCTCTTTGAATTGGGATAGTTTCCCTGGAATTTAATAGGTTTGTCCTTGATTTTATCTGAAGCTACACTGAGAGCTTTTCAAAGTGAATACTGTCAGGTCTGCTGCTGCACCAAAGCAAAGTATAGCAGACACATTTGAATTAACCAAGGTAAGGCCCAAATAACTTTATTTTATTTTGTTAGAGACCTAGTATGTTAACCAATAAGCTATTTTTCTTTCCATGTAAAGGGAAAACAGTGAACATACTTTTTAAAAATCACAACAATTTTCCCCTGACTTATTCTAAATGGCTGCTTAGCCAGTTAGCTCAAAATTACTTTCTCCATGCCCCCTGGTAACCTTTATACTCCATTCTTTCATTGCTTCCAATAACAAGAAACTATTTGAAGACTGAATATGTTTTGGAATGTAGAATATTTACCTTTATGTTGAGAAATGAGATTAAAATCAGCACAACTAGATTCAACTAACCAGCTAGGAGTTAGTATAATCCCCTCAGATCATTCAAACTAAAAATTTTCCCTAAATTAAATAATCATGAGCTAAAAGATTTATGCATCTTGAGGTAACAGTATTGGTCTTTCTTTGGTTAGTCAGTGATTTGGATTCCAGTTTCCTTTGACATTTCCCTAAAAAAAATGCAAAAAAGAAGCATGAGTGCTTTCTCACTTGTTATCTATTTGAAGTCTAGGATCTTTTGGAGTTATATTTAGACATAACTTTGTATGCAGTTGTTTTCTTCTATCAAACTGAAATGGAGCAGATGCCACAGGGGCCTATGGAAAACTCAAAGGAGTGCTCTGGTTATCAATGAAGGTGAGAGGTTTGGTATACCTGTAATGAATACTGCTGGCAATGCAACAGGCATCAAAACTAGAAAAAGAGATAAAACACATCATCAATCTGACCTCAAGTATAATAAAACTTAGTTTGCGTGCTTCCAGTATTGATGTGATACACCTGGCTTGCACATGGATAGAATTCAATGGAGAGATATAGTCAATGTACATGTTCAACATATGATGCCAAAAGCTTAAAACTGTACCTGGAAGATCTAAACTCTCATTTCATTTTTAACAGGAGTATGTTTCCCACAAGGCTGAGTACAGTTAATGATATAATTTGGCTGACTTATTTGTCTGTCAATGTAATCATGGAAAGCTGCTTTTCCTTTTTCTTTTTCTTTTCCTTTTCATTTCTCTCCACTTTGACTGCCCTCCTCTCCTCTCTCTATCTCTTTACCTCCCCTTTTCTCCCCTTTCCTCTACAAAGCTGTGAGATAGAACTTCTTTAAGAATCCTGGCCTGTTCTAGAGCTTCTTAGAACTAGAGGGAAAAACGGTTTTTGTCAATAATGTTTCAAAATTGTCTAATTATATCACCAATATCAACACTAAAAATTCCTCCTTTCAGTATTTAATATTCAGCAATCATTCAAAATTCTCAATGTTTTGTGGTCTTATAGCTTTTATTTTGCTTTTCTTCCCTTCATATAGATGATACTTTTAATAGTGTCCCTAAACACTCTTTTCCTGAGAATCATGAACATGTACATTTCTATTTGTACACATCATTCATACTAAAATACAGGTTTCCTTATGTGCATGTCTGGTCCCTTCTCCCTTCACATAGGAGGAATTCCTCTCTCCACTGAGACCTTATGACTCAGTTATAGTTCTAAAGTTCAGTCATATATTTAGGTCTTATGTAAAGGATTGTTTGTTTTATTGGCTTTAAGCTAGGTCAACAATTCAGAGTACAAACTATTTTTATGCACATAATTTTAAATGAATGATACTCAGAAGTTTAACATCACTATTAAAAAATCAAAACAGCTTTACTTTAAAATTGTTTCTTCTCTAGTTCTAGAACTCTTACGTTGGTCAGTACCATTTGTACAGGTGTAAGCTCTATAATTTGATCAATTTCCACATTATGAATCTCCACTTCTACTTCCTATGGTAATGCTGATTAAGTGTTGATAATGATATAAGCCAAATAGGGTAGGTGGAATAAGGTGACCATGCAGCTATGGCACCCCCTCAGGTATTGCCACTATAATTCAAAAGGTTCAGAATGAATCAAAAGTTAGGATGCAGAACAATACTAGAGAGATATGTGGCAAGACTGTAAAAGACTATTTAGTCTTTGAAAAACATTCCTTTGAATGAAATGAGGGCTTAGATCTCAATGGCACAATTTTAGGCTTTTGGCTCTTCTTATTATCTGAGTGGGCCAACCATATTTCTCCATTGAATTCTACCCATTCTCAAGTCTGCTGTTTCACATAAATAGATATTCAGAAGACTCAATAAATAATAACAGATATATAGAAACTTGAGAGGTTTCTATATGGGTAGCAAACTGTCTAACACAGCCCTGTACTTTTTCATAACATTTGTCAAGTCAATGTTAGTAAAGTGAAGATCTAAGATGTTCCTTATGCTCCTCCTCATTGTCCAGTTAATGTGTGAAGGTTGGGGGATGAGAAGATTAGAGAGGGATGAGAAGTATCTATGGTTCACTTACCATCAGTCTCATTTTCTTTCAATTAGATATTTCTATTAGGAAAAACAAAACAAAACAAAACAGAAATTAAGATCTATGAAGGATGTTAATTCATCATGAATTAGAAAGGGAAGCTTCAGCTCTGTGATATGGGTTCAGAACATAAGTAAAAGATTGTCTTACTTTGGTAATTCTTTTACTATATACCAAGTATTTTTTTTTTATTCTTCTCTAAAACTCCGGGGCTCTGTGTGCTACCTACAAGCTTGAGAGTGGACTGGCAATTTAAGAGACAGAGCAATCTACTGATGTATAGCTTGAGCACCCTCTGGTGAATAGTGGGAGATAGCAAAGTCTTTGTGAAATCCCATATGTATGCAGTAACTACTCTCCTTTGATGAAGCCTCTTGACCTTGGCTAGGGCCAGGTGGTAGTTAAAATCTATAATAGGTATGGCTAGGTTGTGCAGTGAGTAGAGCACCAGCCCTGGAGTCAGGAGGACCTGAGTTCAAATCCAGCCTCAGACTCTTGACACACTTATTAGCCGTGTGACTTTGGACAATTCACTTAATGCCAATTGCCCTCCAAAAAGTAAAATCTGTAATACACTCACTAGCTGGTTAGCCAGTTATTTAAAGAATTGACAAACTGTTCTTTTTGGATTGCAGAAAATAAGGGAACCAGCCAAGTACAACTTTGACAGTAATAACGTGAAGTATAACACCCAAACTAACATGCCATACTAGTAGTAGTAGTAGTAGTAGTAGTAGTAGCAGCAACAGAAGCAGTAGCACATTTTTCACCTCTGATGTCCTTTAATTAATCCTTATTATTTGGGACTCATTGTCATTCCTCCCCCAACTCCTGGTGAATGAAGAGACTGTTTTCTGTTGCAATTAAAATCACCTGACCAAAATCTGACTCACTGAATAATATCTTTGAGGGAAGATTGTTTAATACTCCTCAGATGAAAACCAAAGGGGAATCAACCTTCTCAAAGTGATTGTGTTATTTGAAGAAGAATTCCATCATGGATGATTAATTGGCCATCATAAAAAAAGATATTATTTTGTCTAATATGAAAAATGCAATAAATATAGTGTATGACTTATGTTGGAACAGAAAAGCAGAAACATATGCAAAAGAGAAAGAGGAAATGACACATGTGCCATGATTTTAAGGAATCCTAACGACCTCCCCCATCTGAAAATATATCCTTCTAACATCTCTCACCTGGACTCAAACATTTACCATTAGGGACCTTAGTGAGTTACTAAGAGGTTTATCTTTTCAAGGACAGCACTGTTAAATTTCACCTACATTTATAAGATGTGGGATATTGGACACTTTTGCATCCCTGGGCTTCAGATTGCTCAGTTATCAAAAGACTAACTTATATTAGTTTTATCTGTGAAGTCTCTTCTATTTTCTAATATATAGTGATTCTGTGATTCTATAATTCTGAGTAATCTTCTCATTTTTCTTCGTTTTTTTTTAATGATCTTAGGGAGACTTGAAACCATATTTCACATTTTGCAAATACATAAAACAAATCCTGAGGTAATAAGGTATTGGATAGACACATTTTAAATTTTTAAGGGAAGGATGAAAATACTGGGGAGGAGAGAGGATAGCAGGGAATCTTGGGTGGTTAAAGGAAGAATATGATCAAACAACTAAAGACCATATCAAGGGTAATGGAAAGTTTTTGGGTATGGCAAGTGAAAGAAAGCCCAAAGCAGGGAAGCCAAAGCAGATATGGGCCAAGAATATGGAAGTCAAATTTTGCCTACTTTCTATTTCCCTAGTGACAGATGAATGGTAGAGAACATCCTATCATCTCTATGAACTTCATAAAATACATTAAGTATTTTTATGGTCCTATTTTTGTTTAAAATAAATATGGAAGGCTTGGAGCCAAAGTCTTCAGAAAATCTTTGTGAAAGTCACCTTAGAAATATTAGTGTAATATAGAAGTTCAAGTAGCTATGGGAAAGAGGAAGATAAACTTTCTAATTGAGTCCCCAAAATATCCAAGTAAATCAATACTTTCTAAAACTGCAATAGGATTCAAATTCTACTCATTCTCCCTTTCCTTCAGTGGAAAGGAATTGCAACATTCCTGCCCCAAACCCTAAGTCAAAGAGAACCAAAATGTTCATTGTGTAGTAGGCAGTGTGGAAAAAAGCAACATTATTATTATTATTAATATTATTATTATTAAATTGATTAGTTTATTTGCTTTTAGTTTACAAGATTCAGTTCCACAATACTTTGAGTTTCAAATTTTCTCCCCTCCTTCTTCCACCCCCATGCCCCCGCCCATGGCAGCATGCAATCAAGTAAGGATCTGCAAATGTTTTCACATTGGACGTTAGTCTGGTTGTAATGAAGTGTTGTAACCGATGGAATGAACAATGGGAAAGAGGAAACAAAACCAAACATACAAAAGAACAAGAGCATGTAGTTTGCTTCAGTCTCCATTTAAACTCTGTTCTTTCTAAACCTTTCTCTGAATGTAGACATTTCCTTCCATCCTAAGACTTTTAGAGATACCTTATAAATGTGTGTTGCTGAGAAGAGTCCAGTTTATCAAAGTTGGTCATCACACATACAATGTGTTTGTGATTGTGTACAAATTTCTTCTGGTTCTGCTCTTCTAACTTAGCATTAGTTTGTATAAACCTCTCCAGGTAAATATGAAGTCCATCTCCTTCCCATTTCTTTCAGCACAATAGTATTCCATTACGTTCATATACCACAACTTGTTTAGCAATTCTCCAATTGATGGGCATCCCCTTAATTTCCAGTTTTATGCCACCACAAAGAGAACTGCAATAAATATTTTTGTACATATGGATCTTCTTCCCACTTCTATGATCTCTTTGGGATACAACCCCAAAAGTGGTATTACTGGGTTAAAGGGTATGCAATTATTTATAGTCCTTCAAGCATAGTTCCAGATTGCTCTCCAGACTTGTAGAATCAGTTCACAACTCCACCAACAATGCATTAGTGTTCTAATTTTTCCACATCCTCTCCAGCATTTGTCATTTTCCTGTTTTGTCATCTTAGCCAATCTAACTGGTGCGTGGTACCTCAAAGTTGTTTTGATTTGCATTTCTTGAATCAATACTGATTTAGAGCATTTTTTCATATGCTTATAGATATCTTTAATTTCTACCTCTGAAAATTGCCTGTTCATATCCTTTGACCATTTATCAACTGGGGATAAGCTGCAACTCTTTAAAGGTTTTTCTATTCACAATTGAAATTCGAATCTAATCCAACCTATCCTAATCTACCCAAAAATTAAGAGACTTCCCATTAATAAGTAATTTTCTTCAGATTTAGTTTAGGGTTGCTAGTGATGTTTCTATGTTAGTCTAGTGATACAAATTGTGTTATAATGGAAATAGTGCTAGGCTTAAAATTAAAAAAACTTGGCTTTGAATTTTGCCTCTGGAAGACACTACTTAAGATCTGTGTGAGGATGGGCAGGTTTCTCCATTTCTGGGTCTTCTGATTTAGAAATTCTGTATGTGTTGGTTTCTAGAATTGGCCTTAGAGGAAATTGTAAAGTAGAAAAAGTTTGTTGCTTTAGTTTTTCCCTTCTATCTCTCTAACTCCTTTTGCATCAAAAAAGTGAAAAGTGTGTTAAAAGACAAAAGGATCAGAATCTAGGTTCACTTTGGGCAGTTTCCCACTTATCTGTTATTCTCTTATCCCCAGAAAAGATGGAACAATCATTTGCTCATGAAACCCTATTTAGTCATATAACTTCCATGTGCAAACATAGTTGGCAGAATTTTAAAAGAAAAAAAGAACTTTTGTGATAAGTTGAAGAAAAACAAATTTAAAGGAAAATTCTTAGAAACAAAAACGCAATCAAAACTGTCAAGCCATCAAAAGTGGGACTCAGACGTGAGTGTTCCTTTCCTTTCCAGTTAAGGAGAGAGGAGGAGACTCAATCTGAAAGAAAACAAACAAACAAACAAATGCAACTAGTAGCTGGCCCAATAAATAAGAGTCCTGGGCCTGGGGTGAGGAAGACTTGATTTCAGATTGGATCTCAGATATTTACTATTCATGGCAAGTCCGTCTACATGAAGGAAAACTTCTTGCTGAGAGCAGTTTCACAGGGACAGATTTGGTTTATGCAATTTTTTTTCAGGCCTGCTTAAGAGTATACAGCTGATCAGTAGTATTCGGTGGCATTCGAATGAATCAGTAGGAGATAAGCTCCATCTCCCTAATAAAGTTGATGTGGAAAATGTCTTGTTGCATAAACTGTGAAATTTGTGAGGCCATGTACAGCTAAAGAATGCCAAGTGCAGCAGGGTTTTGTGCAATTAGCCCAAGGAATAAGGAGATAGTTGAGGTTTTGTTGTTCAGTCTGTAACAGAATGGAGTAGGTAATTCAGGCAAACTGCACAGTTCAACTACCTAAGTCCTAGATAGTTGACTAAGTGACTTCCTTAGGAACACATACCTGATAAAATCTAGAGTTATTACTTCATGTTCTCCTTAATTCCTTTGGAGAAAACTGTTCACAAGTGATAAAGTTATAATTAGATCTATACGCCTACTTTAGCATCTTATTAAAATGTGATTACATTCTGGGTTCTGTGAGTTGACCAATTATCAACTCACATACATAAACACATGCATGCATACATATGTAACCTCTGTCCCAAAACCAATGGTATGGGAGTGTCCTATAGATGAAGATCAGGGTCCAGTTTTGCAAGATGGGAGAGACAGGGGTGGCCACAGGCAAGATCATCAATTATCAACCAGATCCCCAAAGGGGGATTCCTGCAACTGACTCTGCAAGTGGGAATACTTCTTTAGAAGGCTCTTCTTGCAAGTCTTCTTTGAGCTTCCAACTTAGCAAGAGACAAACAGACAGACAGAGAGAGACAGACAGAGACACAGAGAGAGAAACAGTGAAATATCAGTCCCACTATAGGTTGCTGAAGGAAAAAAGGTGTGCGAAGACAAGAGTAAATCTTGCAGTGTCCATCATGTCCTTATTCCTAGTTTGCTACTCTAGAGACATCAAGGAGTTTCCCACTGGATGAGATCCAGCACCTTCTCTCTTTGATGACCTTAGGAGAGCTCCTTCATTCATAGATATCTCTATCAATCAGTCTATCTGTCTATCTATCGATCTATCTACCTATCTACATACCTTCTCTGATTTCTGTTCAGCTATGACTTGGATAAATTGACTTCTTTGCTATTTATGTGCATTAATTATAGAATTGGTATTAGTTAGGAAAGGGGTCACATAGACCTTGTAATTTTGCCTCTCCCCAAAATGACAAAGCAATCAAAAGTTAAATGAAACCCAATCATATCTCCTAGATGAATAATATTTAAGGGAGTAGATAGATATGTTTTACAGGCTAGCACTTACTTTCCCTCTGAAGAG
>CM053580.1:110946226-110967476 GCA_028627135.1 Pseudochirops cupreus
AGAAGGGAGGGGAGAAAATCTGAAACTCAAGTGATTGTGGAACTGAATCTTGTAAATTAAAAGTAAATGAGTAAATAAAAAAAATTAAAAAATAAAAAAAAAATCAAAAAAAAAAAAAAAGAAAGAGAAAATCTCCTAGGAGCAAAAACTACCCCTGACTTTAGCTTACAAATACAAAATGTAAAATAGGTAGTAAGTAGAAAACAATTCTTATTTACACTCGTTCTAAGCTATCAAAACTTAAACAATGACCTTTCCCGGGTTTGGGCTAAGATTTTCTGGGCTACTTTAAAAGTCTGAGGTGATTTGAGCTTAAAGAATAGTCAAGTGGCTCCATTAATAAAAAAAAAAAATTTAAAAATTAAAAAAAAAACAGGCTAAACCAGAGAAAGAGAAAAATAAAAATAAATTGACCCAGCTTTTATAAAAAATTTTAAAAAAACACTACTTCCTAACCCCCCCCCCAAAAAAAAGCAAAAATAAAAATTATCTTGCAGAAATAATCAATGCTAAATTATATTCCTGCGTACAGAACCTCCATTACCAGAGTGGGCAAGTGGGCCCCACATTTGTAGTGAAGCTCCACAAGTAGCTGGTTTTCATTCCTGCCAGGAGTGGGAGCAGAAGATTGGGACCAGAGGCCACCCCACTCCTCTCCTACAAAAGAAGAGTTACAGGATTAGAAGTATATCCAATATTGTTTATCAAGGGGATATAATTATGATCTTTCTAACTTTTTAAACCTTTGTCGTGTTCAAGGTCTGTTGATCCCTTTCTCACCTAACGTCAGTTCCACAATGTATACATGGAGAATTAGCAAAGAAGCCCCTTTAGTCAAATCATAACAAAGGATAAATCAAAAAGAAGAATGCATACCAAACAACAGAGAGTGCAGTCCTTTTTTATATGAAGTGAGGTAACTTAGCTCAAGCAAAAAAGGGGGTGGAAAATTCCATCCAAGAAGAAACTCCCTGAAGTCTCTAGATTGGGAAGCTAGAAATGGTGACATGTTGGAGAATACCAGCTCCACTCATGTCTTCCCAGAACCTTTCCTTAGAGAAATTTGCAATGTTAAGGGAATTTGAAGATCTTCCCTCTCCCTTAATAGGCCTATAGGAATTTGAAGATCTTCCTTGTGCCTTAATAGGTCTATGTGATCATGTGGAGCTCATCGTGGGAGGAGCTAAGGTAGAACAGGAAATGAGGAGATAAAGATGGGAGAGAGAGAGAGAGAGAGAGAGAGAGAGAGAGAGAGAGAGAGAACAGGTAGCCAGAGCAGCTAGTGTGAGTGAAAGAGGGAGGATTTTTACCTGGGGCAACTGTGTTTGTGCACAGTCCTAATAGAGGGAAGGCTTGAGATGTTGGTGCTGCCTGCATTGGTGATGTGTATGGACTTTGTCTTGAAAAGAACACTTGGGGTGTTGGTGCTCCCTGCATTGGCAATGCATACAGAAATCTTTGTTTCTATGAAGGGTTTGGCTTATTAGTTTCATCTTCTTGGGAGGAAATCTGTTATATCTTTCCATTGAAACTTGGAAATATGCCTGCATATTCATAGCAGTTGAGTATCACATCAACAAAATAAAACTGAAGTGACATTGGCCTCTTCCACCTTCTTTCTGTCTTGAAGTTGTCTGGGAACTAAAGTTCTTGCTTCTGGGTCTAGTTTGTCCCTATGCTGAGCAGGGTCTTCAGCTTTATGGGTGTCACACCAATGTGCTTTGGGATAAGAGTTATGAGTAAAGTAATAAGAAAATTTGTCCAGGCTGAGAATCAAGTAGGGCAGACTCTGAGACAGATTATTCTGGCCCGCTTGTCAACCAAGCTCATAGATAATTAGGCTTTTTAAGAGTCTACCCATTATGGCGAATCTTTCTTTAATAAACTTCACTTTTCTTTGGCTGAGAGAAGACTTCAGGTGAATTCATCCAGTAGGACCCAATGTGGTGGTACTTTGGATTCTCACGTACCCCTAAACACTCAACCTCAACATTAGGAGTGCACCCTGACACACTGAGAGTTCAATGTGCAAGTGGTGAAATAGAAATCATTGCCCCAGAATCAGACACAACACTTTGAGGACTTGGACAAGAAGTGCCCAAATCCAGTTCCATTCTGACATTGGAATATGAAGAAAACCAAGCACTGAACTACTCTGTGGTGGTAAATTCAATCCAGTCACTTCTAGAATCCCACCCCAGACATTCCTACTTCTTCATACTATCCTGGCTTTCTTGCTGCTTTTCATCACATGATGCTTTCGAAATTCCTCCTAGAGACTCAACAGCAACACCATGAAATGCATGCATGTATCTCCAGATTTGTACAAAATATAGATTGATAAGAACTAGCTTCTGGAGCCTGCTCCTGATCTTAAGCACAAATGGCACCAGCAGTTAGAACAGCTCCAGCTATTCAGTAGACTGCCATGCTTCCAGTCTGCTGCAAGGTACATTCATTTTCCAATACAAGTTCTCCTCCATGATCAGTTCAGAGACCAGCCAAGATCTTGAAGAGCTTTTGCCAATTGTTTCTGAAGAATGTCTTTCTCCAGATCTGCCTTTTCATCAAGTCTGGAGAGGCCTAAAACAGCTTCTCTTTATCTGTGAACTTAAAGCAGAAATTTGTGAAGAAATTCCAACCCTACTCCTTTACAGAGGTGGTAGCATAATTGTTGTGATAGACTAAATATTCCTGCAGATATTTTCAATGTGTTCATCAGTTTGATTTTTTTCCCCTTTTGAAATAAATTTCCCCTCTGAAATAAATATTAGATATATAGAAGTCCCCTCTTGTAGAGGATGGGGGAAGAATAGTGTGAAAAATTCTAGTCATGGAAAAAAACAAAAGATATCAATAAAAATTATTTTAAAAAAGATAAAAAAGAAAATCTGTCCATAAATGAGTAAATATGAAGCATATACAAAGAAAAAATTAGAATGAGAAGAGACCTTCTTCTGCACACACACACCAAAACACATACAAAACTTAAAGGACTATAATATCTTCCATGAAATTTATTTCAGCATGGTCAGTCTTAGATTGTAAATTGTATGTTTGTTTGATCTTTTTACTCTAAGCAGTACCTAACAGTGCTTTGCACAGAGTTAGGGAGGTTTATACAGAATCAATTACCCACATTCATGGTTCAACAAAAGAGAGAATCATCCCTCTCCTATTCATTTGATCTGTGACACCACAGTATTAGTGAATGTCTTGGAATTATACATTATGATAATGATAAGTATGCTGATGTTGATGATGATAATAGCTTCGAAGTTTGCAAAGCACTATACCTATGTTATCTCAATTTATCCTTACAACAACCCTGAGACAGAATTGTTGTTATTATCCCCATTTCACAAATGAGGAAATTCAGGCAGATGGAAATTAAGTGACTTGTTGAGAGTCACACAGTAAGTGAGACTAGATTTGAATTTCTATCATTCCAGGTCCAATTCTTAATCCATTGTACAAATTATAATTTGATGTTTTAAAGTTAGCTCTGGAACTAAATTTCAGGAGAAAGTTGCTTTTTTCCTTTTGTTGAAGCTGATTATATTTTTCAGAATATTCTTCCTTTTTGTCAAAAAGAGAGGTATCCTCCTGCCATTTCACTTGGGACTGTAAAAGTTTTCAGAACACAATTATTTGATGAAAGGTATTTTCTTCTTAAGTTCAAATATTGTCTTCTTGAACTATAATGAAATGGAGTGAAATGAAATGCACATGGCAAAGTGGATATATTTGTCTTAGAATTGTAACATTTCAAACTAGAGCTATTAGAAGGAATCCCTCAATAATTATATGTCTAAGGTCACTAGTTTTAAAATCCGAGATTGTAGCAAATAAAATACCTTTCTTGGGTAAGGATAACAATGAAAAGAGATAGTTGTTAAAAGGAGGGGGGAATGAAATAAAAAATAAAAATAAAAAGGGGAAAAATTAAATTAAAACATGAATATGTATTCATTTATATACATATACATATTTATACACATATCTACATCAATCCACGCATTTACCTATCTATCTAAAATGTATTTATTTCAATGCACGAATTAAACTTTAAAAAGGAACTTGGAAACACAAAGTATATCTGTTTGAAAGTAGAAACAAGAGCAATTTCAACTTTCTTCTTTCTCTGGTCTATGATGTTCATTCTATTTTCCTAATATCTGATTCTCTGCAAATGACTGAAATTGGCAGTTAGAGGTGGGTAGACATAATCCACTTCAGGTTGCCATTAGGAAGCAAGAGAAATTCCAGTATTTTAACTCTCTATGGGAGTGCAATCAAACACATCAGCTGGAACCCATCCCTTCCTGTGACAGAATCAGCCAGTTCAAACTGTGTATTTCATCCAAATATTGTGCTAGGGCAGTGAAAACCAAAGATCACATTCGCATGAACTGATCTGTTGTTCCTTGCCTTTGCAATGATGGTCTGCATTCTAAAAACAAAACAAAACAAAACACAGACTTCAAAATAAAACACAGGAGAAGTAAGTAGATAGGATGCTTGAAAAAAATATTCCCAGAACTTGCAGTCAGATTGAGCAATGTATTTCATTTGAGTAGTGGAATAATTGAAACAACTGATGTCCAGATTTTTAATAAAGATGACATTTTTACGGATCAGTTTGATCAAATGTGGTGTCTGATAGGATGATTGGGTTCCTTATGACACTACACATATTAATTTAGCAATTGAAGTCAATTGTTTACTTTGTATATCATGGGGGGGAGAGGGTTGCTGAGAAGAAAGTTTTGTTATTTAATTGCTATAGAGAAATTTGAAATGTGGCAACCTCTTCCACTAATGCAGATTTGCAACTACCCTGTGAATTATGGGTTTAGAGATGTTCCTATGGGAATTAAGAGATGGTCATACTACTTTGTCCATGGTCAGACTACTAGGATGTGTCAGAGGCAGTATATGTGTGTGAACACACACACAGACACACACACACACACATACACAGACACACACACACACACACACAAATATGTATTTCTTTTCTCATGACAATATTGTTAATTATACAATGTGTGTGAACATCATGCATATATATGTATATGAATACATGTACATGTTTCTACATGTCAAATTGTGTACCAATATATTTACATATATAATGTGCATATATACATAATTATACATACATACACTTTTTTTTCTTATAAATACTTAGAATAAAAATCCAAAAGAAATGATGGAGGTAAAAATGAGAATGAATTTATTGAATATTTCTCATAGGATCAAAGAAAAACACACTACAAGACAACTGCTTACCTAAAATTTATTTGCTTGGAAAGAAATAATATAATCAAATGCAAACAAAGGATTTAATTGCATCATATTTGAGTCATTTCCTGTTGCATAAAACTTGCCTCATTTATAGAATCTTAAGTTTTTTGACTCATTGCCAACCACTCCCTAGTCACTTAACTTCTTTGCCCTTGAAGATTTCTTTTCATTCCTTTTTATAAAAAGACTCATCATAGGTATTGTGATTAGACAACTTGACAAAACAGGAAAATGATAAAAAAAAAAAAAGATGTGCGATATTTTGAGCAATAATGCGTTGTTACTGAAAATTGTGAATTGATCCAACCATTCAGGAGAATAATTTGGAACAATGCCCAAAGGGCTATAAAATTTGACATATTCTTTGATCCATCGATATTGCTACTAGATCTGTATTTCAAAGAGATCATTAAAATGGGAAAAGGGGCCTCCATGTACAAAACATTTCTAGCAGCTTTTCTTGTGATGGTCAAGAATTGGAAATTGAGGGAATGCCCATCAATTGGAGAATGGCTGAACAAATTATGGTATATGAATGCAATGGAATACAATTGTGCTATAAGAAATGAAGAGCCGGTGGACTTCAGAAAGATCTGGAAAGTCGCACAAAGACTGATCCTTAGTAAAATGAGCAAAACAAGGAAAACATTGCACACAGTAACAGCAACATCATGAGATGACCAACTTTGATAGACTTAGCCCTTCTCAGCAAGGCAATGATCTAAGACAGTTTCAAAAGCTTCATAATTGAAAATGCTATACACATCCAGAGAAAGAATTATGGATTCTGAATGCAGATGGCAGCATAATATTCTCTTTTTTTTCCCTTGCAGTTTTTCCCTTTGGTTCTAGTTCTTTACAAAATGATGAATGTGGAAATGTTTAATATATTGTATATGTATACCCCACATCAGATTGTACACCATCCTGGGGAGGTGGTAGATGAAGGAGAGGGAGACAATTTAAAATTCAAAATCTTACAAAAGTGAATATTGAATAAAATGAAATTAATAAATATCTTAGAAATAAATAAAAAAGACTAATTATATTTGCCATACCTACTTCATGGAGTAACTGTGAAAATGCCTTGCATAGAAAGAATGGGTTGATTGGTTCTTATTGGGACCATTAGTGGTGGTATAATCTAGATCAGGTCTACATTAATTTGCTGCCCACCGATGGATTTCCAGAGGACCACCACTGCACAGTCTTCTGTTTATCACGTGACCCACAGCAACCAATCATCATAAGTCTGCCTCCAATTACCCGTACTTGCAAAATAAGCTGCTAAAAACCTATCTGCTCCTGAAGAAGTTTAGCCTGTTTTAATTTTAGGTCTGATTTAGATGATAGTTTGAATACACTTCAAATTTTAAATGATAGAATTTAGAGTTACAAGTTCACCTAATTCAAGGCTTCATTTTCCATATAGGAAATACCAGAATCCTCAGACATTTGTTTGTGATTACATGACGTACCTAGCAGAGCTGTCATAGGACTCCAAATGTCTACCATGGATTGAAAGGAATTCCATTTGTATGTGTATTATATTTCTTTCCATAATTTAATTTATGGATTATTTAAAAGTGAAAACCTTTTATTAAACAGTTATTACTTCCCCAGTATTGCTCTAGGTGCTAAGGAAAATGAAAAGGCATTTGAAAAATGGTTATTGTTCTCAAGAAACTGACTTGCTAGTAAAGCTGCTAAAATATGTATAATAAACTGTGATGTAAAACAAGTTTCCAAAAGATTTCATGACAGAGTACCACGAGAATGTCATGTTAAGATATGTCATTTCCCACAACATACATTGTAAAAGACACCATTTTGGCCTGTTATTTTTCAACGTGATGAAAGTACACAGTTGAATATCAAAATCTCATAATTTTATGCTCCGTAATTATTTATTTTTCTTTCTTTCTTCCTCCTTTTCTCCTTTTTTTTCTTTTCTTCCTTTTTTTTATTTTGCAGGTTTTAGGCTTTGATTTTTACAATAATTAGCAGTTTATAGCAGATCATTTGGATTACTGGTCCTTGAAGCTGTTTTGAGCAGTAGGCCCATTTCACAATATTGCTAATCATGCTATTTTAGCTCTGGTGGTGACCATTCATCTTCTCTGCCAAGAGACCTGAAGCAGGGAAGGCTTTTATCTCCATTTTTTGCAGTATCCACCAGTATTTGTCTGATTTGAATGTCACTAGCCTAGCTCCCCTAGGTAGAAAACATATCTTCAGCTTTTGAAATAAAAAAAGAAATACTCCAGTTTCATAACTGAGAATCTAAGCACAGTAAAAGTAATAACTAAATTTCTTATTATATTAAATGTCATATTCAATAAACAGTCTCCTGAGGTTACTGGCAGAGAACTCTCAAAGGTTTGGCATTTTTAGTTTCTCTCCCATGAAAATAATATGAGTGCTACTCAGGCATCACCTGTAGAAACTCATTAATAGAGATTAATTTTCAATTATGATATATTATGTTTAAATATACTTATAGAACAGCTGTAAATTGATTTGTGGTTTGTGTACAATGTTTATCATTTGGAATTATGTTAATCTCCAGAGATTATTTATTCCTAACCTAGAGAAGCACATTTACCAAATAAGAAAGACACTATTACTTCCAGATTTTGGCACGAAGTTTCAGTCAATCAGTAAGTCAATAAGCATTTAATAAGCGCCTACTATGTGCTAAGCACTGTATTTCAGCTGATGATATAAAGAAAAAATGTAAAGGACAGTCTCTGCTCTCAGGGAGTTCACAGTCTAATTCACAGCTGATGAAAAGCTTAAAAACTTTAGAAGGAGCAAATGGTTCACACTAACTCAAGCAGCAAGAGAGAATTATTCTTTGAAGGCTAGAACTATCCTTTAATTAAAATGGTAAGAACTAAGATCAAGGGTCACTTGTGTATAAGAAATCACTATTCTTTCAGGCCATTAGATCTGTAATGTTTATTCAGAAACATTTGATTGTAATAATACCTTCAAAGAGAAAGATGATTACATTTGGAAGTCTGTGCCTATGAAAAATAAATAGTGAGAACATTAGGGGGAAAAAAAACCCTCAGGATTATTGATGCAAATATACTGTATGGCAGAAAAAGGAAGAGCTCCTACCTCCCAAAATGACTAGTTCACATGTGCTGAACCTCACAATTTTATTCAGTGGGGGGTAAATTTCCATCACAGCATGCCTTTCCCATTTACAGTGGTAGCAGTAGCGTAAATAACTCCTCACATATCAGGCTGAAAATATATTCTTACATGTCCATCTCTCAGCTTGTACCTCTTTCTATTTTTATCCTAAATGCACATCAGTTGAACTCACATCTACCAGTAAAAGGAAAACATATATCTCTAAGTAAAATACTATTTCTTATTTTAATAACATTATTTCAGGATCATTTTTTTCTATCTCCTAAAGGAAGATGGTTTTTGTACAGGTGCTATCATCTTCTTAACTGTTCAGCTTAATTAATTACTTGAGAAAATATGGTCTAATGAGGAATTCTTTATGCAGTTTCTTTGCAGGTACTGAGCATCATACTGTAAGGTGACACCATGTCTCTGGGTGGCTACATAAAAGGAGAGATTGGCAAAACACCCAAAACAGTCCCTGTTGAACCTTTGTCTCTGAGTTACAGAATTTCTTGCCTGTTTAATGGGCATGCAGCCCAAGTCCTGCAGAGAAACAACAGCATCCTATGGCCAGTTTGACAGAGACTGGTTGTGTTTTCGTGGACTAGAACTATCATTCAGGCTCTTTATGTCTTCATAGTATTCTTTCTCCACCTAATGGGAACATTCAGAATTGAAAATAGCAGATTCAGAGCATCCTTTTAGTTTAAGAACATTTCTATAGGAAATTAAAATGAACTTTTTAAACCGAGTTCTCACTGTAATAATTGATGTACACACATTTAGGAAAAAAATAGCAGAACTCTTTTACAAGATGAACTTTTATCAGGAAGATGATAAAGGAAATTATGTAATTATACATTTTATTCTATAAAAATGAATAGTTTTATGTGAATTCTATTGAATCTGACACTGCAGTGGTAACACTGACTTCACCAGGTGAGACTCTCTTTTGATTTTATTTATTTATTATTTTTTTGCACCACCAGGGTTTAGCACATAGCCTGGAACACAATAGGTCTTTAAATAAATACTTACTAAGTGACTGGTATGACACTCAAGTTTTGAATTAAGGGCTCCTTGGGGGAAATAGTCAAGACCCTAGAGATGTTGGGGAAAAAATAATCTAACTTTCTTATTTGCCACAGCAGTACATAAATCAAAAATGTTAGTGAAATGCTTCACTTTCTGAATCATAAGCTAAAATTTAGAACTTTGACAAAGGGAGAAAGAAAGTGCTATGCATGAGTATTGTATCTGTGTGAATAAAGATCCAAAAATGTCAAAGGAAAACCACAAAAAAAGTAATGTTTATACTTCCCTTTTCATTATCTTTCAGGATCCTGTCTTAGTCATTGAATCATAGATTTAAAGCTGAAAGAGAGTTTGAGATCATCAAGTACAAATCTATTATTTTAGGAATGAGAAAACTGAGACACTGAGAAATTACATATCTTGAATAGGGTGTCTAAAAGAGGACTAGAACTTGGGTTTTCCTGGCTCCAAGTTCAGTTCATGATCCTGAAAGAGTCTAGCTGTCTCATTCTAAAAACCTATATTACTGAGAATTTACACTAAGAAACACCTGAAGCTACTAAATGGTCACTGAATAGTCAAATACACACATTCTTGTTGCTATAACTTTGTTCATCTTATTTATACTGCATCCAGAAAGTCCCATTACTACACATCACCCCTGTTAATGTCAGTAGACAGAGTTAAAGAGGAAGGACATTATAGGTAAAGGGGATGACCAGAGAAAATGTCTAAAGTCAAGAAATAGAGTGACTGAGAACATTCAGAAAGCCAATGTCACTGGACTGAATAATACATATAGGGGAATACATTGTGAGAAGATTGGGAAGATAGGAGGTGGCTAACTTATGAAGTGATTTGAATGCCAAAAAGAGTATTTTGTGTTTGGTCTTTGAAGAAAAGGAAATCACAAGAATATATTGAGTGTAGGAGGGGACATGATCAAATTTGTGTTTTAGGAAAATCAGTTTAATGGCTAAATGGAGAACAGAGTGAAGTGGGGTTAGAATTGAGGTAGGCATATCTTCCAGCAGGTTATTGCAGTAATCAAGGCATGAGGTAATGAGATACTGAACTATAGTGGTAACAGTGTCAGAGGAGACGAGGGCATCTACTCAGGAGTTGTTCTAAAAGTGCAATTAGCAGATCTTCATAACAGCTTGGAGCTGAGAAATGAGAGACAGTGAGGAATACAAAATTATGCCTAGATTGTGAACCTGAAGAACTGGGAGAATGATGTTTCCTTCTAAAGTCCTAGGGGATGTGATAGTAGGGGAGAATTTATGGGGAAAGATAGAGAATTCTCTTTTGGACATATTGATTTAAAGATGTCTACTGGATACACAGTTTCAGAGTTCTAAAAGTCCATCTATAAATCAAAAAGCATGAAAAAAGACAAAATGCTAGGTGGTGGGGGGAAAATACAAGAATAAAAAAGGAATTTCCATTCTCAAGGATGTTACACGTTAATAGGGGAGAGAACAAATACATAAAGATTGTCCCAGAAGTCTTGGGGGTTGTTAATAAAGTTTCCTTGGGGGCAGAGCCACGATGGCATCATAGATACCACAGCTCCCACATAGGCACCTCAAATACCCATGAAATACGACTGTAAACAAATTTTAGGGCTTCCAAACTCACAAAAATACACCTCCCACTGAAGGCAGCTCGGCAGGAAGGGCTCATTGCAGCATGCTGGGAGCCAAAAATAGTGCAGCCTGAAACCTTGGCTTGCTTCTGGGGGTGGCGAGGCTGACCTGCAGCTGGAGCCTTCAGGAGAGTGGATTGGCAGCAGCTGTGGCAGTTTTCAGACTTATCAAGCCATAAGAAAGAAGGACTAAGTGAAAGGTCAGTGGAACTCAGCTAAATTTGGGGGAGACAAGCAGCTCAACCAAATTGCCCCCAGGGCAAGGAAGCAGCAGAAGTGGTGGCCCTGCAGCCACCTCCATGTGGATGCTGCAGAAGCTCCAGCCTGAAGACTGCAGGGGCTCCAAGCAATTGTTCAGAGGCTAAGTGCTCTTGCATTGAGCAGCCTGAATCAGGATCATGGCCTGGGGTGTGTTTTCAGTGAGCAAAACCTGGTGGGTGCTGCCAAAAAAAAAAAAAAGTCAGCCTCCTAATACCTCCAGCAGCTGTGAAAACCCCAGTGATTTGGGACAGAGCTTTCCCCTCAAGAAGCATAGTTCCACAGAGCTAAAAAATCAAGTAATTTACTAGTAGCACAGGCAGGCAAAGGAAGCAAAGTAAGAACAGCAACCAAAACTTAGATTCCTTCTTTAGGGACAAAAAAGATAAAATTATGGAATGAGAGAAACAACACAGTCAGAACTCCCACACCAAAAGCTTCCAAGCAACATGAAGACTTCCCAAAAGCCATAGATCAGCTTAAGAAGGATTGTGAAAACCAAATAAGAGAAATGGAGGAAAAATTGGGAAGAGAAATGAGAATGATGGAAGAAAATCATGAAAAGAGAGTCAACAACCGGACTGAAGAAAATAACACCTTAAAAAATAGATTAATTAAAATGGCAAAAGTGGTCCAAAAAGCCAATGAGGAGAAGAATGATTTAAAAAGTTGAATTTACCAGATGGAAAAAGAATCTCAAAAGCTTTCTGAAGAGAACAATTCTTTCAGAATTAGAGTGGAGCAAATGGAAGCAAATGACTTTATGAGAAATCAAGATACTATTAAACAGATCCAAACAAATGAAAAAAATAGAAGGCAATGTGAAATATCTCTTTGAAAAAAGCATTGACCTGAAAAATAGATCCAGGAGAGACAAATTAAAAATTATTGGACTACCTGAAAGCCATTATCAAAAAAAGAACCTAGAAAGAATCCTTCAAGAAATTCTCAAGGAAAATTTCCCTCATATTTTAAACCCAGAGGGCAAAATAGAACTTGAAAGAATTTACCAATCATGTCTTGAAAAAGATCCCAAAAAGAAAACTCCTAGGAATGTTATAGCCAGGTTCTGGAGTCCCCAGTTCAAGGAGAAAACATTACAACCTGCCAAGAAGAAACAATTTGAATGCTGTGCAAACACAATTAGGATAACCCAGGATCTAGCAACTTCTACATTAAGTGATCAAAAGGCCTCAAATATGATATTCCATAGATCAAGGGAGCTTGGATTAAAACCAAGAATCACCTACCCAGCAAAATTAAGTATAGTGTTCCAGGGAAAATATGGTCATTGATTGAGGTGGAGGACTTTCAAACATTCTTGCTGAAAAAACTAGAACTGAAAACAAAATTTGACATTCCAACACAAGAAGCATGAGAAGGTAAACATGGAAAAGAAATTATAAGGAACTTATCAAAGTTGAATTATTTACATGATAAAATGGAAAAAGAGATAAGTGTAACTTATGAAACTTTTCTCAGTATGAGAATACGTGAAGGGAATATAAATGTATATATATATATATGTATATATACACATATGTCTATATAGGAGGGTTTATATATGTGTATGAACACATATCTGAGAATGTGTGTATATCTGTGCATGGAGGGCACAGGATCAATTTAATAGGAAGGGACATTACTTGAAATGGTGAGATTCTGATGTGGGAGAGGATTAGAATGATCAGAGACATGGAGAGACAGAATGATGTTAATCATCTCATATGGAACAGGCAAGGAATAACTGTTACAATGGAGGGGAAGAACAGGAAGGCAAAAGGGAAAGAATCGACCTTACTCTCATTGAATTTGGCTTAGGGAAGGAATGACATAAACTCTAAACTGGATATCTTGCCACATAAGAGAGTAGGGGGGATGGGGATGAGAGGTGGGATGATGAGGGGGGTGTAGGGTGAGAGGGAGGGTTGCTGGAAGTATACACTTCTGTAAAGGGACAGCGACAGGGACAGGGACAGGGTAGAGAATAGAACAAGGGCGTTGGGACAGGAAGGAGGGACATATCATAAGTCTCTTGTGGAGATGTTCTACGTAATTACACATGTATAGCCTGTATTTAATTGGTTGTCATTCCAGTGGGGGTGGGTGATGATGTAGGAAGGGAAAGAATCTAGAATTTAAAATTCTATAATCAAATGTTAAAAATATATATGTATACATATATATATATACATTATTATTGTTGTTGTTATTATTATTATTATTTTTTTTTTTATTATTAACTACATCCAACTGGGAATTAAGATGTACAGGCACTGTGGTAGGGAGATCCATCCTGCCCTACCGGAAAGTTGGAGGGGTGAAGAGGAGGACATAGAAGAGAGCAGATTGGGGGAGGGGTTATACAGTGAGACGGCTGTTTTGAGGTTTTGGGTAGGGGAAAGATGTGGAGATAATTTGTATCTCAAAATTTCTTGGAAATGAATGATGTAAACAAGAAAATTAATTAATTTATCTATTAAAAAATAAATAAAGTTTCCTTCTAAAGCTTAACCCTGCACTAAGGTTTTTGGGGCAACCATGTGTAAGTATGGAAAGAATAACTATTATACTGACACTTGAAACAAGAAGTGTCCAAAATTAAATTTATATTCTTTCCCTTCTTTCTCTTTTGAATTTCATTATTTCAGTTTATGATATCATTATCCCTAATGTGGCAGACATTTCTGTCTCTTCTATTGAAGAATTCAGAGTTATCTTTGAAATTCTTTTGCTGATACCTCCACCCTGATACAGATCCTCACTATAGCTTGTGTTGGCCTCTGTAATCATCATCTCACAGTAAAAACATTCCCAAGTCCAATCTCTACTACAGTTTGTCTTTCATACAATTACTATGCCAAAATTCTTTGTCTATAAATTCAAGGCTGTCACTTTTCTTCTCAACAATCTTCAATGAATCTCAATTTTCCAATTAGTAAAGTTCAAATTCCTTTTCACAGCATGTAAGGTTTTCCACTCTTCAATACCATCCTACCTTTCCAAGTTTGTTTTTTTTTCCCTTCCTCATAGTACCCTTGAATGAGGGTTTTGTTTTGATTTCTTTTGGGTTGTTTTTTGGTTGTTGTTTTGCTTTGGCTTTGTTTTTAAATGTATAACTTTGCTCATGCTGTTCCTTATAGGTGGAATATTAGCTTCCCCCCTCCCCCATTCTTTATTGATTCATTTTCTTTACGTGTTATTTGCTCCAAGAAGTCTTCCCTGGTCAGCTTTTTCAGTAGTAACTCTCCTACCCTTAATTATCCACATAGATTTTCTCTTATTGCTTGGAGATATGGTTGGGGGCCTAGAGTTATGATTTTAAAATACCTTGAAAATAATCAGAAACCGAACAAAAAACTGAGTTGCAGCACTCAAGCTGTATATTCACATGGAAGGATATCCCAAAGCTGAAGAAACTACTTGTACCAAAGCATTTTCCAATGTAGCCAGAGCATTCTACTACACCCATCTCTCCATATTTACTATCATCTAATTAGTCCATTGCTTACTACTTTACTTCCTTATTATATAGCTCCTCTGTCCCTCTTTGTTCATTTGCAATAGCTTCCCCTTTGAATCTTAGTCAAAATTTTGGGGGTTTCTTGGATCTTTCTCCCACAACCCTTCTTGTGGGTAGAGAGAGAATCTAACCAGACTGGGGAGGAACATGATCTCTTTCCTCCTCACCTGGAGCCAAGTCCCCTTACTCTGCTAGAAGTGAATTTAATTTTCCTTCACTACAATCCATCACAGCTTCTTTCCCTCATCTTTTCCAGGTCACTTGTGCTTCAAACAATCAATAATAAATCCTTCGTATGTTGTCAAACTCTCTACCAAATAAGAGGAGAGTGGGAAGCATGTGAATAGTCTTTATAGCTTCAGTTCAGCCACCATACACAGGAACCTAAACCAGCTTTGCCCAATTCTACATTTATCACCCTGCAAGTTTAATCCTTAAACCACTATAACATTTTTGTTGCACTTCTTTTTTTTTTTATTATCACATTACATTTATCTTTGTTTAACTCTGATTCCCATCTTTCTTGTAAGTTCCAAGATGGAATACAGAACACCTCATTTAACTTTGTATCTCCAATAATATCTATCACAGTGTTCTTCATAGAGCAGGTAACAATACTAATATTGTTCAAGATAATGAAGGTACTCTAGAAAGAATAACTAGATTTGAATCAGTTTTGGCTGAATGCTTAAAATAAAATGATATCACTCAGGATATTGTTGAGAAAATTGACTCATTGTACTTTGTTTATCAATGTATGTGCTTGTATTTGCATTCATACAGTTTCTTTTTTTTAATTTTATTTTTTTTTAAATTTTGTTTATTTTTAGTTCACATCAGTCATTTCCATGAGATTTTGATTTACAAATTTTCTTCCCATCTTTCGCCTACCCACCACCCCAAAACAGCATTCCTACTGTATACCCATTCCCTCAATCAGCTCTATCCTATAACCTACCCCATCACCCCTCTGATTTTCCAGTGGGGCAAGATGTATCTCCCTACCACAGTACCTGTATATTTTCCTCCTTCCTATTTGGGCCCCCTCTTGTTCTATTCTCTACTTTGTCCCTGTCCCTTTACAAAAGTGTGTGCTTCTAACAACCCTCCCCCCAACCTAATCTCCCCTCCATCTTCCCCCCTTGCATCCTCTTCTCCCCTACTCTCCTGTAGGGTAAAATATCCAATTTAGAGTGTATGTAATTCCTTCCCTAAGCCAACTTCAATGAGAGTGAGGTTGACCAATTCCTTTTTGCCTTCCTGTTCTTCCCCTCCATTGTAACAATTATGCCTTTCCCCTTCTATATGAGAGGATTAACCCGATTCTGTCTCTCCTTGTCTACGCTCATACTATAGCTCTCCCACCTCTCAATTTCACCTTTTAAAACATTATCCCATCCTATTCAATTGATCCTGCCCTCTCTGTCTATGTACACATATATACACACCCTCACATATGTAGTCATATACATATATACCTTCCTATATAGATATGTGTGTATGTATACACACACATACACACATGCACACATATTCCCTTCACCTATTCTCATACTGAGAAAGGTTTCATAAGTTAAAATTATTGTTTTTCAATGTTGGCATGTAAAGAGTTCAACTTTGATAAGTTCCTTACGAATTCTTTTCCATGTGTATCTTCTCATGTTTCTTATATTTGAATGTCAAATTATCTATTCTGTTCTGGTTTTTTCACCCAGAATGCTTGGAAGTCCCCCACCTCATTGAATGACCACATTTTGACCTGGAACATTATACTTAATTTTGCTGGGTAGATGATTCTTAGTTTTAATCCTAGCTCCCTTGATCTCTGGAATATCACATTTGAGGCCCTTTGATTGCTTAATGTAGAAGCTACTAGATCCTGGGTTATCCTTATTGTGTTGCCACAATATTCAAATTGTGTATTTTTGGCAGCTTGTAAGATTTTCTCCTTAACCTGGGAACTCCACAACCTGGCTGTAACATTCCTAGGAGTTTTCTATTCAGGATCTTTTTCAAGAGGTGATTGGTCAATTCTTTCAAGTTCTATTTTGCCCTCTAGTTTTAAAATATGAGGGCAATTTTTCTTAAGACTTTCTTGAAGGGTTCTTTCTAGGTTCTTTTTTTGATAATGGCTTTCAGGTAGTCCAATAATTTTTACATTGTCTCTCCTGGATCTATTTTCCAGGTCAGTGGTTTTTTCAAGGAGATATTTCATATTGTCTTCTATTTTTTTTTCATCTGTTTGGATCTGTTTAATAGTATCTTGATTTCTCATGAAGTCATTTGCTTCCATTTGCGCCACTCTGATTCTGAAAGAATTATTCTCTTCAGAAAGTTTTTGAGATTCTTTTTTCCATCTGGCAAATTCAACCTTTGAAGACGTTCTTCTCCTCATTGCCTTTTTTGGTTTCTTTTGTCATTTGAGTTAATCTATTTTTAAAGTGTTATTTTCTTCAATCAGGTTGTTTGTTCTCTTTTCATTATTTTCTTGCATCATTCTCATTTCTCTTCCCAATTTTTCCTCTACTTCTCTTATTTGGTTTTCGAAATTCTTCTTAAGCTGCACTATGGCTTTTAACCAGGTTGAATATTTCTGGGAAGCTCTTGCTGCCGGAGTTCTGACTGTGTTGTCTTCCTCCCAAATTATGCTTTGATCCTTTTTGTCTCCAAAAAGTTTGGGTTTGCTTTGCTTCCTTTGCCTGCTTATATTGTCAGTCAATTACTTGTCTTTTAGGTTCAGGAGAACTCTCCTTTCAGAGGGGAGAGCTCTATCCCAAATTGCTGTGGTTTTCACAGCTGCTGGAGCTATTAGGAGACCACCATTTCTGCTGCTCCCACCAGCTTTGGCTCACTGAAAACACCCCTCAGTACCACCACCCAAGACCATGATTTGTTCCAGGCAGCTCAAGGCAAGAGCACATAGCCTCTGAATGATTGGTTGGCCCCCCCTGCAATCTGCAGGCCAGTAGCTTCTAAGGCAGCCATGTGAAGGAGGTAGTTTGGCCAGATCCTCTGCCTTGAATTTATCCAAGTTCCACTGACCTTTAACTTAATCTTTGTTTCTTATGGCTTTGTAGTTCTGGAAAATGCCACAGCTGCCCATGATTCAAGCTCCAGCCATGGCTTGTTCTGGCAGCCCTAGGGCTCCAGCTGTGGGTTTATATGGTACTGTTCTAGGTTCCCAGAATGCTTCAATGAACCACTTCCCATCTGCCTGCCAGGCTGCCTTCAGTGGAAGCCTTGTTTCTCTCTCATTTTTTGAGTTATGAGTTCTAAGATTTGTTTAGATTCATACTTTTATAGGTATTTGAGGTGGTTATGGGGAGAGCTGTGGAGTTTTGCTGCTTCTACACTGTCGTCTTGACTCTGCCCCCTCTAATCCATATAGTTTCTCAAGGTAAGCATAATTTCTTCTATAATTGTTGGTGTGTATCCTTTATATTCTCTCACAACCTTTCAGTAGCCATCATTGCACATATATGGTAAGAGGAAAAATCACAATGGGAAATTTCATTATATTTTAAATATCTAACGTATCTAACTTATAGAACAAAGAAAAATTGCCCTTGTTTAGCATCATGGTTGGGTGAAATAAGAGGTTAAGTTAGAGTAGATATCATCAGGGGATGAGCATAATTTTAAGAGACATTTATATAAGGGGAAATATGTGGTTTGTTTGATATGGTAGAATGCAAGGTAGAAGGTTGCTATAAAGTTGAGATATTGGCCATGAAAAAATAATGTAAAGGTGGCAAAAAAATTAATCTGGTCTCAATTGCTGTGAAAGTAAAAATGATGAAGCAACCATTTTTGTGTGTTTCAAAAACACGGTTATTACATTAACAGGCTATTTTAATGTCTCAGTCTCATCCACTGTCACTATATAGATGTAATTCAAATGTGTTGAATGTAATGAGAAAAGCTATAGAGAAGAAACAAGAGAGAAAGAAAAAAGAAGTTATAGACTGAGGGAAAGAGAGGAGGTTGGAAGCTGAACAAAAATAATTAATCAAGAAGGTAATGACTTTTATTAGTGTATTTTTATAATTTTTAGTAGTCTTGGATGAAGATACTTGTGGCATGCTTATGAAATGTGTTTGTGACATGAATATGGAAAAGATAGCTTAACACATTGAGTGACAAAATCAGGATCCAACATTTTTCAGCAAGCAGAAAATTAGGGTGAAATCTAATAATATGAAATGTAATGGGAGAAAAATAGGAAGACCTGCATTTGTGTTCTAAATATCAGATGCACATAATCGTAATAAAGAAGGTATTATAGATAACTTTTCACATGAAAAATATATGTGAATTTTAATTATAGTGAACTATAAACTCAGCATGTTTTTGAAGCACCCAAAAAGCTAAGGTGAATTTACACTGCATTAGTACAACTACTACAACTACTTCTAGATTTCAAAGTGGTGCTAGTCACACTGTCCTCTTTAGTAGTTTAATTCTGATGCCACATTTAGGAAAGCTATTTACAAACCTGGGATACTTCCAAAGAAGGGAAAATGATGAAAGTGTCAAAAACATTTTCCTATGAATATTTTTGAAGAAACTGGGGATGTCTAGTTCGGACAAGGGAGCTTAGAAAGATTTCAAATTTACCACATAGTCAAACAATCTTTCTGAATCTCACTGTTGAAAGGGACTGCCCTAAGAGGTCATTTAGAACCCATGCTTGAATAAGAATTTCCTTTATTACACATACCTTTACAATTCATGAACATATTACAGAATCTAAGATTAGGAAAGCACCTTTGACATCATATAATCAATCCTTTCCTGACCAAGAATATTTTCTAAACATCTCTCAGCAAGTGGTCCTCCTATCTTTCACTGAAGACATCTAGTGAAGAGAAATCCATTACCTCCTAAGAAAGCTTATTTGACTTTTAAGCAAATATGATGGTTATTTTTTCTTCTTCTTACATCAAGTTTAATTCTGTGCTATTCCACTCATTTTTCATAGTTTTGCTTTCTGTGGCAAAATTGAACGAGGAAATTTCTTCTTGCAAATGACAATCCTTTACATACTTGAAGCCAATGACAGTATCACATCAGATATATCTTCTCCAAGCTAAATGTTCGCAGCTTTCCTACTGATAATTATATTACATGGTCAGGAGACATTTCATGGTCTTGCGACTGTCCTCTGGAAGTCCTATAGCTTACCTCTGTCACTCACAAAATATATAAGCAGAGGGAATACATTATTTCAGATGTGAGTTAACTATGGTAATGCACCGTGTTATGATACTTTATTATGATTCTGCTTCACTCTTAACGCAATTTAAGACAGCTTTAACTTTCATGTTTTCCATTTTATACTTTTAGCAATAATTGAGCTTGCAGAAAAAAAGAAAACAACAACAACAAAAAGACAATAATCACTTTCTACAAACTACCATCTAGCAATATCTAACCTATATTGTCCTTGTGAAGGTGATGATTTTTAAAACCAAAGTGTAAGAATTTACAGAGGTCCCTATTAAATATTCTCTTGTTATACTCATTCCAGTGCTCAAGTCTATCAATACTTTATGTGTATCATTACTTTTCAGATTCAGTATGCCAGCAGCTCCTTTCAAATTGGTGTCATCTTTACATCAGCATATGAAGTATACCTTTACCTAAGAGATTCATTGAAACAACTATGCTAAACATCACTGAACCAAGGACAGATCTTTTTTAGTACTGTATAGACTTGAGATATCCTTTCATGTTGTTCAGGGTATGGAACATTGAACTCTGGTAGACCTGAGTATCAATCCTGCCATTTACTAGTTTGTGTGACCCTGATAAGTAATTTAATTCCTATCGCTTTCAGTAACTTCATTTGTAAATTGTGGATAATAATATCATCTAACATAAGGTTCTGAAATATTTGGCTAACTTGTAAATGCTATATAAAATTACATTTGTTGTTGTTGTTACCTGACTGTGTATTGCACATCAGTGCAATATACTTTCATCTTGTCCGCAAAGATACAATGAAAAATTTTTGAAGGAATGTCATGCAGGTTGGATTAGAATTATCTTACTTGGAGTCCAGAGGGAAAAGATAGGAACAATAAGTACAATTTAAACAGACAGATATCAGTTTAGTATAAGGAAAAGCTTCTTAAAAATTAGAAACGCCCAAAGGTAGAATGACCTCCTTATTGGAGGGCTTCTTGAAAAGGCTGAGAGAGCCCTGTTGTGGAATTTTGTATAAAAGATTCATAGTTAGATAGGGCTTGGATGGGATGACTGCTGACCTCCCTTCAAAAATCAAAGATACTGGATATTGTGATGGTTTGTGTGAATAGAAATATTAA
>CM053580.1:110967976-110985012 GCA_028627135.1 Pseudochirops cupreus
ATCTCCCCTTTTCACAGTTCCCACTTGCAGCTGCTGCTAATCCGCTCACCTGAGAGGCTCCTCAGCTCCTCCCATCCAGCCACCCCCGGGGCACAGCCACGGCTTCAGGCCAGGCTGGTTTTGGTTCGCAGTGCTGATATGGTTCCTCATAGCCAAGCTGACTTTAGTGGGAAGTATCTTTGTGTGCGTTTTGGAGTTCTAGAATTGGTTTAGAGTCCTATATTATGGGTATTTTGGGGTGGTTATGTGAGAGCTGCGATATGTTGCTGCTGCTACACCGCCATATTCTCACAGACTGGAGACTGAATTTTCCATTAAGCTCTGGCTTTTTCATCAGGAAGATCTGGAATTCTATTATGTCACTGAATGTCCTTCTCCTTCCCTGGTATGTTATGCTCGGTTTCACTTGATAGGTGATCCTTGGTTGTAAGCCAAGCTCTTTTGCCTTTTGAAAAATCATATTCCAATTCCTCCTATATTTCAATATTGAGGCTGCAAGATCCTGTACAATCCTCACTGTGGTTCCAGAATATCTGAATTGTTTCTTTCTGGCTCCTTGTAATATTTTCTCCTTTACCTGATAGTTCTGGAATTTGGCCACAATGTTTCATGGATTCTGTTGATTTCTATTTTATGCTCGAGTTCTAGGATCTCTGGGCTGTTTTCCTTGATTAACTCTTGTAAGATATTGTCCAGACTCATTTTTTTTCATCATGTTTTTCTGGCAGACCAATAATCCCCAACATTATTTCTCTTGGATATGTTTTCCAGGTCAGTTATTTTTCCATTGAGATATTTTACCTCTTTTTCTAATTTTTCAGTGTTGGTGTTTTATTTGACTGATTCTTGGCTCCTCATAGAGTCATGAGGTTGAAAATTGTTGATTCTAATTTTTAGCAAACTATTTTCTTCAGTTAGTTTTTGAAGCTCCTTTTCCATGTATTCAGATTTCATTTTTAGTACGCAAATTTTACTTTTAAAGGAGCTGTTTTCTTTATTGTAATATTTTTTTTCTAATTTAGCAGTTTTGATTTTAAAAGAAGTGTTGAGGGGGCAGAGTCAAGATGGTAGCATAGGAGCAGCCAGGTACCACAGCTCTCAATTAGGCAACAAAAGTACCCATAAAATATGACTCTAAACAAATTTTACTGCTCCAAAATTCACATAAAAATACAGAAAAACAAATCTCCTGCTAAAGGCAGCTCATCACAAAGGGATCATTGCAGTGTGGGGAGCTGAAACTAGCCCAACCTGAAACCAGACCTTGGCCCCAGGGGACGCCAGGACAACCCAAGCCACCGCTGGGGCCTTCAGGAGAGTTGATCAGTGTCAGCTGTGGCAGTTCCCAGAATTATCAAGCCATAATAAACAAGGACTAAGTGAAAGGTCTGTGGAACTCAGCTAAGTATAGGGGAGAAAAGCAGGTCTGGCCAAACTGACTGCTGGGCAAGGAAGCAGCAGAAGCGGTGACCCTACAGCCACTTCCACAGGGCTGCTTCAGAGCTCCCAGCGTGCAGACTGCAGGGGGGTGCAAACGATCATTCAGAGGCCAAGTACTCTTGTATTGAGTGCCATGGATCCAGATTGTAGTCTTGGGTGATGGCTCTGGGGTGCATTTTCAGTGAGCTAAAGCTGGCAGGGCTGCCAAAAAATGACAGCCCCCTAATAGCTCTGGCAGCTGCAAAAACCCCAGCTATTTGGGACAGAGCTTTCCGCTCTGGGAGCAGAGTTCCACAGAGCTAAAAAATCATTGACTGGCCAACATCAGCAAGCAAAGGAAGCGAAGTAAGAATAGCAACCAAACTCTAGATTCCTTCTTTGGGGACAAGAAGGATCAAAGCATGGAATGGGAGGAAGACAACACAGTCAGAATTCCTACACCAAAAGCTTCCAAGAAACATAAAGACTTCCTAAAAGCCATAGATCAGCTTAAGAAGGATTTTGAAAATTAAATAAGAGAAGTGGAGAAAAAATTGGGGAAAAAATGAGAATGATGCAAGAAAATCATGAAAAGAGAGTCAACAACCTGACTGAAGAAAATAACACCGTAAAAAATAGATCAACTCAAATGGCAAAAGAGGTCCAAAAAGCCAATGAGGAGAAGAATGTTTTAAAAAGTCAAATTTGCCAAATGGAAAAAGAATCTCAAAAGCTTTCTGAAGAGAATAATTCCTTCAGAATTAGAGTGGAGCAAATGGAAGCAAATGACTTTATGAGAAATCAAGATACTATTAAACATATCCAAACAAATGAATAAATAGAAAGCAATGTGAAACATCTCCTTGTAACAACCACTAACCTGGAAAACAGATCGAGGAGAGACAATTTAAAAATTATTGGACTACTTGAAAGCCATGATCAAAAACAGAACTTAGAAAGGATCCTTCAAGAAATTCTCAAGGAAAATTCCCCTGATATTTTAGAACCAGAGGGCAAAATAGAACTTGAAAGAATTCAACAATCACCTCTTGAAAAAGATCCCCAAAAGAAAACTCCTAGGGATATTATAGCCAGGTTCTGGAGTCCCCAGATCTAGGAGAAAATATTACAAGCTGCCAAGAAGAATCAATTTGAATACTGAGCAAACATAATTAGGATAACCCAGGACATAGCAGCTTCTACATTAAGGGACTGAAGGGGCTAGAATATGATATTCCAGAGATCAAGGGAGCTAGGATTAAAACCAAGAATCACCTACCCAGCAAAATTGAGTATAGTGAAAATATGGTCATTCAATGAGGTGGAAGACTTTCAAACATTCTTGCTGAAAAAAACAGAACTGAAAAGAAAGTTTGACACTCCAATAAAAGAAACATGAGAAGGTAAACATGGAAAAGAAATCATAAGGAACCTATCAAAGTTGAACCATTTACATGCCAACATGGACAAGTGATAATTGTAACATATGAAACTTTTCTCAATATGTGGATAGGTGAAGGGAATACAAATGTATATATACATATATGCACACATATGTCTATATAGGAGGGTTTATGTATGTGTACAAATGCATATCTGAGTATGTGTATAAATGAGAACATAGAGGGCACAAAATCAATTGAATAGGAAGGGACAATACTTTATAAGGTGATATTCTGGGGTGGGCAAGGATTAGAATGAGAGAAGACAGGGAGAGACAGAATGGGATTAATCATCTCATGGAAGAGGCAAAGGATAATTGTTACAATGGAGGGGAAGATCAGGAAGATTAAATAGAAAGGGTCAACCTTACTCTCATTGAACTTGACTTAAGGAAGTAATGACATAAACTCTAAATAGTGTATCTTGCCACACAGGAAAGTAAAGGGGATGGGGATGAGAGGTGGGACAAGAGGTGGTATGACAGAGGGGAGGGCAAGGTTGGGGGGGTGGCTTGATGAAAGTACACACTTCTGTTAAGAGACAGTGACAGGGTCAGGGTAGAGAATAGAACAAGGGGCGTGTATGGGATCAGAAGGAGAGACATATAATCAGTCTCTCACAATATGCCCACTGTGGAGAGATTTTGCGTAATTACATATATTCAGCTTGTATTTAATTGCTTGTTCTTCCAGTGGGGGTGGGTTATGATATTATTAACTACATCCAACTGGGAGTTAAGATACACAGGTACTATGATAGCGAGATCCATCCTGCACTAATAGAAAGCCAGAGGGGCGAGGGGGAGGACATAGGAGAGAGCAGATTGGGGGAGGAGTTATACAGTGGGATGGCTGTTTTGAGGTGTTGGGTAGGGGAAAGATGGGGAGAAAATTTGTAACTCAAAATCTCATGGAAATGAATCATGTAAATAAGAAAATAAATAAAATAAATAAATTAATATAAAATAAATAAAAATAAAAAAATAAAAAAATAAAAAAACAATAATTTTAAAAAAAGAGTTGATTTTATCTTCTACTTCTCTAATCTGGATTTCAAAGTTCTTTTTGAGCTCATCTAGGAATGCTTTCTGTACCTCAGACCAGGTTATAATTCCTGTTAAGGCTTCAGCTGTGGTTGTGGCATCAATACTCTTTCCTTCTGAACTTGGTTCCTCTCTCTCACAGTTATAAGGTTACAGAGTCTTTGTCTTTGTATACTGCTTTCTTCCCATTCTGATGCTGGACCTTAGCCACACCCTTCCTTTGGGGTCCCTAAGCTTTTACTGCTTAAAATTTTTTTTCTGGGGCACTAATTATTGTTTCTTGGGGGTGTGGGAGGGGAATGGAGCTGCAGAGGTTCACTTTGCTATCCTGGTCCCTGGAAGTTCAGATAAGGGTTTTTCAAATTTCTGTGCTGTGGATGGGTAGTCCCAGGAGTAGCTGCTGCCTTTGCTATGGGCCCTGCCTTTTTTTCTTACTCAGCTCTCTCTGATCCCTGCCCTGTGGTGATAGGCCTGTAAATGGCCCTTTTGGTTGGTGAATCAGCAGGCCGTGTCCTGGGGGCCTCTTGGAGCATGTCCTGGAGCATGGTTTTGATGAGCTTACATTCTAAGGAATGCAGCAGGAAAGCAGAGAAGTGACTTTGAATTATAGGCAAAATTATGCACAACTTTAGGTGAAAGAGAACACTAACACAAGCTGCATAGGGTGAAAAAAGCTCCCATGCAGAAGGAAGGTGGCAACTGAGCTGAGCTTTGGAAAACAATAGAGATGAAAAAAAAATTTCTTAAGAAATTTATTAGCTTTTGAACAAATACTACTTTATTCTGCAATTTGCAAGAAAGAGACCTAAGCCCCAAAATAATTTGAACTTTCTTCCTGAAGATCAAGGTTCACAAACAAGTTTTTGTACAGCTTTTGCAGAAGAAAGACTACCAGCTAACAAAATTAGTAGCTTGGAGGAAAAAAAAAAGTTCACAATGTCTATCAAAGTAAATATATATCAAAGAAGATGCAGCTGTATTAAGTCAATTTAATTATTTATGGTCATGCTTATCAGCAACAAGGAGGTCTCCTAACCTTATATGATCATTCCAAATTTTTAGTCATTCATGCCTTCTCAAAATAAAGCTCTTATATTTTAATGAGAAAATAAAGATTCTGTGTGGTGGTGGCAAGGAGTTAGTATATGTCATAAATAAAGGATCATTTATGCAAAGGCATTTAATGGAAAAAGAAAAATTGCACGAATATATATATGTATGTATGTATGTATGTATGTATGTATGTATGTATGTGCCTGGATGGAGAGTGTAGAAGAAAGCAATATAAAACAAAACAATTAGAATGGTAAGTGGGAGGCCGATTTTGGAAGACTTAAGATTCTAGACCAATAACATTTTTTTTTTAAATGAAGCCTAAAAGGAATAGGGCTGCTAGCTGGTACAGCAGATAGAGTGCTGGGCCTGGCATCAGAAAGATTCATATCTCTGAGTTCAAATCTAGCCTCAGACACTTACCAGTGGCCCTGGGCAGGTCACTTTACCCTGCCTGCCTCAGTTTCCTCATTTGTAAAATGAACTGGAGAAGGAAATGGCAAACCAGTACAGTGTCTTTGCCTGAGCAAACCTCAAATGGAGTCATGAAGAGTCAGACATGAGTGAAAAGCAACTGAACAACAACAAAAAGTAATAAAGAGAAGAAATTTTGAGCACAGAAGTAATACAGTTAGATTCATGTTTTAAGAATCAGTTTAGCAATTTAATTCATGATTTATAAGAGAGAGGAGAGACTGGAGGCAGAGCTATTAGAGTACCACTGTATTAGTCTGGGTAATTATTGATAAATGTCTAACTTGATATAGAGATTGTATAAGTGGAGAGGAGAAATACAAACACATTGTCTCTCCCATCAGAATATAAGATTTTTTTAGGGCAGTGACTGTATTTTTACCTTTCTTGCTGTTACTTATGTTTAGCATGGGGCCTGACATATTAAACTTTTAATAAATTTTTATTATTGTTGATAGTGATGATGGTAATGGTCATGATGATGATGATGATGAGCTGTTGTGGCTGTGGAATAGATAAGATGAATAATAATTGCATATAAAAAGTAGAAAAAAAAGAAGAATTAAACAGTTTTAAAATTTTGAATTTCTGTTCTTTTACCTTTGAATGATTTTATGAGGCTTCTCTTTGGTTTTCTTGGCTATAAGTTCTAATTCCTTCAAACTAATGGGAGATATTTTTCCCTTAATGCGCAAGCCTGGCCACTTTACTCTCCAGCTCACAAATCTTAAGTGATGTTCCATTGTTAATCAAATAAAATGCACACTTAATTAACCTGGTTTATAAGAAACTTCAGTCTATCTTTGATTTATCATTGCAGTTTTATTTCACAAACTTCCTTTCTTGTACTTTATTTTTCAGCTATAAGAGATGACTCATGTTTCTTCAATTTTGTTTTTCCCTTTTTCTCTGTATGTATGTCTTTGTATATACCCATTCTCCATTTCTGCAATGTCCATATTCCACATCGATGCCCATTGAAAATTTTCCTTTTCTTCTCAGAAGTCATCTGATACAAAGAGTTCCTTGAGATATCTAAGTATAAATCATAAAATTTTCGTACTCTTATGTTTAAACCTCTCATGTACTTATACTATTGTGTTCTGGCTTGCATTATTATTATGAATCTGTACTATACTCCTCTCTTTATTATAGGTAGAGATATTATGTCCTTTTATCTTGTTCCTTCTCCTCCAAACCCCATCCTACTTCACTGTTTTAAAAATAGTCATTAGTGTAGCAGGATCTTGGAATTAAGGGATGAACTACGCTTTCTTTTTGTTTCTGCTGTCACAGAAATTTTCATTGGCTTTGTCCATGAGTTTTGCTGTGGAGCAAAGAGAAGTTAGCATGATTTCTTGTTGGTCAAATCTGAAAGCTCTTCTTTGCAGGTAACTTGACAATATAAAATTTGCTGATTCTCACAAAAACCTTACTAGGGAACATATATCTTAATGTCAAAGTTTTCATTGTGAAATCTCAGTCAAAGAAGTTGTGATTTTCCTAATATTGCACGATGATTAAAATGAATTCTAACTGCTGATTTCACACTCAGGGATCTCCTTACTATATCATTTTGCTGCTTTGCTTGTTTCTCTGTGTGTGTGTGTTTCTTTCAATTGAATAATTGCTTTAAAATATAGTTAAAATATAAAATGTATAATTTATTCCTTAATTATTGTCATTTAATAAGATTGTGATAAATAAAGTTAGAGATATTGGAAAATAGAAAATCTCTAGAAATTTGGAGGATTCATGGGAAAATGGATAATAATTGCTATAACTATAAAGGTGTGGAGATAGAGGAGGTGGAGGAAATCCCTATTCTATTGAAATGAATGATTTTCCCAAAGTACCAAAATGAATCCTGATGCACAATAAATTAGATAGCTCTATATAATGTAAATATAGCATAGGTCTATAATACCATGCTCCTTAAACTAAGACTACATTTTTACTGTTGCTTGTTGTGGACAGAGAAGAATTGTTACTTGCTTTCTTCTATGACTGAATACTTTCCAGGAAGTTTAGCCAAAAAGCATTGACAAATGAATCTAGAGAAGGTGTATGTATGTATGTAACCTATCAATTGTCTGATTTTTGATATTATTAAAAATAATTTCCATTTCTTTTGACTTGATACTCTAACACTAACTACAAAGGTAGTAAAGTGGATCTGGAGAAGTACAGGACGATTTCCCATAAAAATGAAATTCCTTTCAGTGGGGCAGCCTCCCCTCAACATCATCTAAATTATTAATGGACAGGTTACATATTACTAATGTAACACATCTTCTTTAAACTATTGGTACTCCCAATTCCACTGTTCCCCAGCCAACTGGAAAGACTGAGTAAAGAGTAATGAAAGAAATTTCTTTTCCACCACAACTCTTCCTTATGATCTTTCTCTCCATTTTGTTTGCTCTTCACACACCAGGTTGTATTCATAATGGCATATTTATTTTTAAAATCATCAGTCATCCTCATGCCTCCCTATCCCATACCCCCCATTAAATATATTGCAAATATCTATCAGATAGTATTTTATCTGCAAAACTGCAAAAGTGGCCATGCTAAGCTATATTCGGAATTATATGTACATAGACATATATATATATATATATATATATGCACATAGGTGTATACATGCACTATTCAAATATATATACATATATACATATAAACATATGTAAATGATGACCTTTCTATAAGACTTTGAGGTTTAGAAGGTATTTTCCTCCTAATCACCTAGTGAGGCAAATATCAATATCACCTTTTTACAGTTTTTTAGATGCAGCAACTGAGGCTTAAGCGATTAGCTACACTCTCTAAGTAAAGTTCAGCCACAGCAAACCCAGAAGCAGCCCAACTAAGCTTCTCTTAGGCTACTAGTAGTGGGAAAATTTGTTATTGCCTAAAGCCAGAAGCTTGTTATGGTATGAGAGGGAAAAACAATGTGAAAGGGCTCCGTTCCCCTCTGGGCCCAGGAGGACATGAGTCTAAAATCCATTTCTGGCTATCTAAGGGATCAGTACCTCTCATTAGCCCTTTTACTTATAGTCTTTCAGGCAGAATGATACCCATGCATAAAGAGCAGAGGGGGAAACCTATAGAAACCAATTAAGTGAGATGCAGTCAGTGACTTTCCTGGGAACTTGCTAATATTTTCCCGTGGATGTACATGCCCTATGGCTAATGATAATTATAGCCTAACTGAACTCAGAGATTCACAGTGCAGCATTTCCTTTCCCCTCAATAAAAGGGGATCATTATCACATCTCCTTTGCCTACATATTTTACTTATTCAAAGATGTGTGCTGTTTCAAGTTGCTCAGGCAGGAATAAAGAAGACTTCCCATGAGTTGGAATCTTTCACTCCTGCTGATGTGGCAGGTTGTTTTTTCACTACTACTCAGCTGGGAATTTTACAGTCTTGACAGAATAGGTTAAGTAGCTCTAGAGTGTGTAAAATGATTAAAGGATTTCTCTACCTCACCTTAGTTTTCAACTCCCACTAACATGTACATTCGTTGATAAGCAAATCTCAGCTGAATGTAAAGTACAAAGTGGGATATTGTATATTGTTAGTATAATGCATTGCGAAGTAGAAATAAATTTGGGACTTGTAGCCAACAAAACTAGGCATTCCATTTGCTCAAATGAAATTATATGCATAAATACATACATACATACATACATACACACACATATATGTTCACTGATGTTTCTTCTATTAAAAATCATAGATCTTGAACAAGAAGGGACTTCAGAGGCTATATATGACAAATCTCTCATCTTACAGAGACCTGTGGAGTTTTAGTGATTTTTCCATAAATACATAGCCAATGAAGTAGTCTGGGGTCTGGTGAGGGCTAGTTCAGATCTTAAATGCATGTAATCTCCTATGTGATTGTTTGATAAAAACCATTTCCCTGACCTGTGTAAAGCCAAGCCCTCCTCTCTGCTTAAGATCTGCACAGATATACTGTGATTATGTATGCCAATTTGCGTATCAAAAGTGGAGTTTTGTTGTTGTTGTTGTTGTTGTTGTTATTTGACAGATGAGATAAAACTGGGTGCTGATACAAAGGACTGTGATAGCTTCACTAAAATAAGAAGAAAGTATTCTTACTCTCCTCCAATTATGTGAAGGGGAAGGGAGCAATTTGCTCATAGTCATGCTTAGAATGACAGTGAACTGAGTGAGGTGAATGCTTTGTAGAAATTTGGTTTGAATGCACTCACCCAAGGATGGTTGTGGTAGAAGGGAGTGTATGCTACTTCAGGGGAAACTTTTTAAATTGGCATCTCGCTATGCCTTTTTAGTAGATATTCTTTTTTAAAAAGCTAATTGATAATGATTGATTAAATGATAAAGGTACATTTATCACTTCCTCAATAAATGATAAAAGGGAGAAGACACTGGAAAGGGAATGCTGGCTGACAATCATAATTATGATCCTTAGAAATTGGGTACACCTGCCTGAAACACTGAAGGGAAAATATAGATTTATTTGGGGAAACCAAATTATCAGTGACATTGAGATTTTGGCAAAGACCCTCAGAACTTAGATGAGCTATATAAGCATCAGAAACAGAATATTAACACACTCTTTGCTGCTGAGAATGTTTTCTGCTCACTATCCCTCATGGCTGTTGTAAATCTTTTCATCACTTCTCTGTCCTCTACCACCAATGTATCACATTTATATAGGTTAGCTTGTTGTCTTTCTCATTTACCAAGAAGATTCAGGAAATTCAGTCTGAGCTCACTCAAACCTCTCCTCATTGACTTAAAACTCCTGAGTGTCACCACTTTCACTTCTCTTTGATCACAGAAGAGATAAACCAACTTTTCAATAAGATTAATTTCTCTATGATAAAGACAAAAATTTTCTCTGCCCTCCAGAGTTTTCCCATCTATATAAACATGTTTATCACTTCCCTGTCCTAACCACAATGTGTGAGAAACATTATCTATCTATCTGTCTGTATCTATCTATCTATCTATCTATCTATCTATCTCTATCCATCCATCCATCCATCTATCTATCCATCTATCTATCTATCTATCTATCTATCTATCTATCTATCTATCTATTCTAATTCATCTAGTTATTGCTCTTTCCTCTTGACTTCAATTAAAAAACCAGAAGTTACTTAATTGCATTTTGACACATTAGGCACTTCTCACCAACTTCTTCCCTAAGTACCTTTTCATTTAAAGAACTAATAAAACCATCTAATGGAGTGTTTGTGATGGAGAGTTTATGCCACTGTTGATCTTTTGTAATTTATCATTTGGCTGATAAATAAGACCATCTTTAAAACTGCCTCCCACTTACACCCTTTTTAATCTGGTTTCTTTTTCTGTTGCTCTTTGAAGTTGTTTTCTCAAAGGTCACTGAAGAACTCTTAATCACATGCATATATTTTAGTCTTCAACCTACTGGAACTTTCTGCAGCATTGCATTCACTCTTTTCTGATGCATATTCTCTCCTATGGTGACTTCTAGGGAATCATACTGTCTTTCTTTGGGAGTTTTCTGTACATTAGTATTCATTTAATGCTTGCATTTTGTAATGTTTTATTCTTGCCTCATTTGCCTTCCCTGTCCTTTTGGACATTTGATTCTCCACAAATAGCTTACTGCCTCCCAAAGAGGAGGGGATTAAAACTTGCTTTTTTGTCTTGAATTGACTTCTGTATATGTTATAATCCTTCAACACCTCTCATCCCTTTCTTCTGTGACATACATTTTATTCATTTATTGGCTTTCTCTCCTTTACCCATCTTTGCACTAAAGCCATAGAGTATCAAGATATATTTTTATTTCATCTAGAAACTGTTTTCAAGATTTTCAAAGACTTTACCTGTTAATACTCCTATTTTAGTGAACTGGCTTCCTTTTTTAATCATGGTTGTCTTTTTGCAAATTCTTATAAATAAGAGATAACCAACACTCCTGCAGAATGGTGCTTCTTCTGGTCTTTGGGCATACAAAGCAAGCAAGCAAACAAACAATCAACTACAAGAAGGGCTTTTGGACCATCTTTCCATTTTGCTTCTACTCTCTTCTCTCTAACTTTATTTTGAGAATGTCAAGATATACATGGTTCAGCTCTTATAATAGTATATGTGCTCTATGATCATTGGACAAGGAACTCACACTTAGCATATGAACATCTAAATTAAAGTTTATAAGAGATCTGAAAAAATATATGTGGTTTTCAACACCCACTGTACCATTTTCCATCATTCTGCCATATTCATTATAGAAGTAGAAGGGGACTATGTAAGGACTATGGGCTAGAAGCATCAGGGTAGAATTTTGTGTATGTTTAAAAATAAAAATTTATAAAAATTAATATTGAAAATTTCCTTTCCTCGCTTCAACATTTAGTCTTAGTTCTGCTATTTAAGATGTAAGTGCAGAATAATAATAAAACAGATATGGACCTCAAAGTGAGAGAAATATTGTAACAAAAATAGAAATAGGTGATTTGAGTTTTCTATTTTTTTATTCTTGATTATTGCACTTAACAAAAAATATGGTTGGGTGAACTGACCTATCTGAATACTAATTAAAAAGTCATAATCTGGTCTCTCTGCAAGAAGGAACTTATTTCCAACTTCAGAAAATAAGAATCTGAAATGAATTGTTAAGCCTTATTTTAAATAATAGAATATAAAGAGAAGAGGAGAAACAGAATTTGGGGGAATCAGCATTTTGCTGGGATGAATCAGTAGCTTTTAGCCACCCCATGAATAATAAAACTCATCTTTCCTCATTAAAACTGATTTGCAAGGTACAGAAACACCTAAGTAGTCCATCTAATTAGTAGATTTTATCCCTTTTCTCAGGTTTCCTCTAAATTACACTTTCACTTTTGTGCAAAAGCTCAGCATCTTCAGATTTCAATAAGGAAAAGCAAGAAGACCTGATTAATCCTTTCCAACTATTCTTTAAATCTTTTCATTGTAAAGTTGTCTTCCTGTAGAATACTGCTCTGTGTTTCTATTATATCAGAAAAAAATACATTTGAAAACCATATCAAAGATTACATACAGGTCACATGGCTAAATTGTTTCCTTTAAAGTTTGTTGTATTGTTCTGTATTGTTAGTCTTCTGACTAACAATAGTGCCTAACACAATCTGTGCCCTCGCTTGGGATTTTCTCAGCAAAGATTCTGGAAGGGTTTGCTGTTTCCTTCTCCAACCTATTTTACAAGTGATGAAATGAGGCAAACAGAGTTAAGTGACATTTTTACAGTAAGCAATAAGTTTCTGATATATTTGTAAATTTAAATGCCAAAAATATTTTCTAACATATACATTCTTTTAATTTAAATGCATCTATTACAAGATTTTTCATCCACTGCTCCTTCCCTTAGTTTTAAATGAATATATTGTTTTGTTAGTAGTATGCAATGCATGCCTCCTTCAGCATGAGTGAACTTTGGTATTACAGAAATTACTTTGGGTTTTGGTACAGTAATAACTACAAAGCTTAAAAGTAAAATATGAACATCACAATTTAAGTAATTCTAGGGGAATAATAATTATAATTGGATATAATTTTATATTATTACATTTATCATTATTTTGTTATTATTATCCTTATCATCATTCTTTTGACTTCATTTTATTTTTTCTTGAAGTCTCATGGAGTCATTAGCTTCCAGGTGCCCAATTCTAAGGTTTAAGGAGTTATTTTCTTTTGTGGGTTTTTACATCTCTCTTTCTATTTGACATATTTTGCTTTTTAGGTTTCTTCTTTTTTCCTTGGATGAATTTTTGTGCCTCTTTTACCATTAAACAACTCTGCTTTCTAAGATATTATTTTCTTCAGTATTTTTTGTACCTCTTTTTAATAAGCTTGTAAATCTGTTTTCATAATTTTCTTCCACCTATCTCAATTCTTTTACCTCTACCACTCTTGTCTCTTTCTTTAATTCTTCCAGAAATCCTTTGTGGACTTATGCCCAATTAGCATTTTTCTTTAAAACTTAGTTTGTAGCTATTTTCACATGTTGCCTTCTGAGTTTCTGTTTGTTTCCCCCGACACTGTGTAGCTTTTTATGCTTTTTTACATAATTTACTCATTTTTCTATTCTATTTCTTCACCTAAAATTTTATGTTAAAATGGATTCTGCACATGTTGGGGCAGGGAGACTCTGTCCTAAGCTTCAGTCTTTTTCGTGCTACTCTTTTCAGAGTTAGTTTTATGGTAATGTAAGTTTTCAGTGCTTCCCTGGTGGTGTGATCCTAGGAGAACTGTGGTCACTGATCTCTGGGAGTGTGCTCTGTTTTTACCCAGGAAGGGCCCCCATTCTTCTGTATCTATAAGTGCTAGTGCTCCTCTTGACCCTACAATTATGATTAAATCCCCTCTTTCCTGCGGTTGTAAGAACAGGTTCTCTTCTCTGCCTTGGAAGTGGGACCAGGGTCCCTGCTTCTTTGCAACCAACCAGAAGCATTCATGCCAACCCTTGAATTGAGACTCCAAATTGTGTACGAGCAATAAAATTTCTAGTCAATACCATCTGTACCCAATATCATCAATGAATATTCTGATGTAGCTTTCTTATCTTTCTCCAAGGCTCACTGTACTGCTGATGCTGCCACTATGTTTGTCATCACTCCAATGTCACAGATACCTCTCTTGTCAACCTCCTAAGTTGTCTTGGGATGGAAAAATATCTCATCCTGACTTTCTATTGTCTTTGCTATTCCAAGATTTGATTTGAGCAATTATTTTGAAGTTGTTTAGAGAGGAATGTTGGGAGAGTTTGACTGAGTTGCTGCCTCTGATCCCATCTCCCTGCTTCTATTCCTTTATAATTAATATTGTACAGTCTATGCTATGTTTCTAAAATAACTTTTTTGTAGTTTCTTTTTTTTTAAAATAAAGGTATTAGGATTTAAGGTTATCCTTTGTAGGTTCATCAATAGTACAATATCATCAACAGTACAGCTCGAGCATTTAGCAACATATGTAGAGGAGTAGTTTAATGAATGTTCACTGAATTCAATTAAATGGGATAACTCAAAAGGTACAAAACATGTAACACATGACCTCTGCTGAATATTAACTTGAATTTTCCAATCCAGGCTAGCTTGACTGAAATTCCCTACTGAGTTACTCAGAATCTTTGGCACAGTGTCTCTTCTTTCCCAAAATAGTTTCACATTCTTTCTTCTTTCAAATTCTTATTTAATACTCCTTGATCAATTAATACTTCATTCAACTAACATCTCTATGTGGATTCCTCCTGAATGACTTGTCTCCAGGCCTTGCTTCTTTTCTGAACCCTAGACAGGTTTTCCCCTTGCCTTCTCATAGGGCATAAGCTATTGCCTTCAGAGTGAGGAAGGCCTCAGTTCATATCCTATCCTCACTAACTTTGTGAGGCTGGTCAAATCACTTACCAGATTTTGGCCACAGTTACTCATTTGTAAAATAAGAGTCAAAGGTCCCTCTTAAGTTTGAAACTATGATTCTACTTATGTTTAGATGTATCAAAAAACTCTTCTTTTAAGATGCTACAATAAAATGTTTCATATATTTCTCTCTCTCTCTCTCTCTTTCTCTCTCTCTCTTTTTACCACACCTCCTCTTCTTTCTTACTTCTTTGTATTTGTAAATGTTATTCCCATTCTTCCTGTCACCCAGACTTGAAATGCTATCATCTGACTTCAAGGAGGTCTAACAACCAAAGGAATCTGGAAAGGGGGGTAGGAAAAACAGTTAACAGAAATATTGTTCCCTGGAGTTCAGACCAAGTATGGCTACAGATGGAAAGTGGAAGAAACTGGAAAATCCAGCTCTGGCTCTTTATAAAGGAAGGTTTTGGTTGGAGTTTAGTGCTCTACCCTCCAGTCCTCCAATCAGATGGGAGAGGAGACTGAAGGAGTTGGAAGATGTTGTGTTTCTGAGATTGAGTTAACCAGCATAACGATATTTTCTGTTACAGTTTTTCTTAGGTGTAGCAAGTTCTTTGGAGTTCAAACCAAGCAGGTTCTTTTTACTCTATTCAATGAGTAATCTTGGTTCTAGAAAGATTAGTGTGCATTTTGCATATGTTTTAAAGGGGTAGAGTAAGGGAGGGGGGAAATATAACCCTCATTTATTTTCCATTCCAATCCTGGGTCCAATTATTATAAAACACTGTTGTTTTTCCTCTACAATACTATAGAGCTATTCATATGTTTTCTACATCTTTGACCATTTGGTGCATCTTAACGTTTCTCACATCTTACAGCAGATGGCACATGTAGTGGCTGTTTATTCAGGAGCCCTGATGTTTATAGGCATGCGAAGATTTCTGAAATGGATACATAAATTTGTCAAAGCAGCTAGTTTGAAAATGTGTCAGTTTTGTTTGCAGCCTTTTTTTATGTCTCTGGTAGTTCAGAAATTAATTACCTAGTTGATTTAAAATAACACCGTTGGACAGTTTCTTTTTCACAAGCCGCCAGAGCTGGCAATGTGCTGTCAGATGTTCCTTCTTCCTCCCACCCTCCTACTCCTTAATGGATTGAGGGAATAGAGAATGAAAAGGCCCCAACTTTGTCCCAGTTTTGCTTTCCTCATCCCCTTTTATGACTTATACTGGTTGATGGACTATGTCATTCTTATCAGTGACAAAAGATGGCATGCCTAAAGGGTATTTCACCATCACACTCAAGTGATGCTATGCTATGCTGCCTAAGTTAAAATGGTTTAACATGACTATTGCCTGCATTCTTCTCTGTCATCTAACATTTACTTTAAGGAATGATTAAGGGACCCTGGTCTCCACTGTGATGCTCACCAGAACAATCCATGCTGACAATTTACATTTGGAAACTGGGTAGGCGAGAGAAGCACTTTATTGATATGGAAGATTATCCCATTGTTTGATCATTTGTGGAACTTTCTTCTCAAAGGAGGTTCTGTCTTCAAAGTCAGAATGGTCACTGGAGAGAATACTTAAATGTAAAAATGCAAGAAAGAGATTGATGATGTTGTTGTTAATAAGAAACTGGAAAAAAAAAAGAAACTGGGAATATTTGCTCAGTCAAAAATTCTCCCATTACTGTATTTGTCAAAGAAGCTATAACCTCTTCTGGCAGAAGGATGCCCTCTCTGCATCTCCGTATTTTCACATGGCAAATAAGTTGGTTGAATTAAAAAATAAAACTTTCCTATGTTAATTTAGAAATAACAACTTTATGTAGTCTTTCAATACACAGATGTCTACAAACTGTTAAAATTTTTGAATCATTAATTTCTTTTTTTTATATTTTTTTTTAAATTTTATTTTAGTTTGGATCATTCATTTCCACAAGATTTTGAGTTACATATTTTCTCCCCTTCTTTGCCCTACCCACCGCCCCAAAACAGCCATCCCAGTGTGTCCCCCCTCATCCAGTCTATTCTCTCCTATGTCACTTTTCGGTAGGGCAGGATGGATCTCCCAACTGCAGTGCCTGTGTATCTCAAGTTCCAGTTGGATGTAGTCAACAATAATAATAATAATTGCATATATAGATAGATAGATAGATAGATAGATAGATAGATAGATACACATTCATAACATTTGATTATGGAACTCCA
>CM053580.1:110985512-111002088 GCA_028627135.1 Pseudochirops cupreus
TGATGGGGGACGATATGAGTGAGAACAGATTGGGGGAAGGGGTATTCAGTAGGATCAATATTTTGGAGTGGGGTTAGGAGAAAGACATGGAAAACATTTGTAACTCAAAATCTTGTGGAAAAGTATGTTGAAAACTACAAATAAACAAATTAAACAAATGATGATGAGCAAGCTGAAAAAGAAAAGAAAAGAAAAGAAAAGAAAAGGATGTGATAGACCAGATAAGTTTGTAAACCTCTGGAGGAACATTCCTTATAGTACCTCACCTTTTTAAAGATGAAAAAATAAATATTGGAGAGATAAAGTGATTTGTTCAAGATCATCAGAATAATTAGTAAAAGAACCCATGTTCCAATTGGAATCATGTATTTTGACTCTAAATTCATTGCTCGTAATTCCTACTGTAAGAAAGTTTTATCTAGCAACATTTCCATTCTCATTTCCTTCATTTCTATTTAAGTATGATCAGTTTGCTATATTAATAGAAAATTGTGGAAGCACTTTGACTACAATTTCTGCAGTAGCTTATTATCCAGTAATACACTATATCTGAAAATAACTAATTCATTTATAAATAGATTTTGAAATCTTTGCTTGATCGTAGCTAAAAATGAACCGAGTTCTTGGAACAAGTACAATTCAGAATAAGAACAAAAAAAAAGATGATTACACATGTGAAGTTCAACATCCATTAATCAAAATTACGAAGGACAGCAACAAATTTTAAAAAAAAATCAATGAGAAGAGGTCATAATTGTTCATTTTGAAGCAGATCAGATATTATTTCACTGTTTTCCTTAGCAGCTACAAGGGTGGGTTAATTATTTTTAAAGGTTTATTTCATACATTTATTCTTTCCCATCTTGTTCTAGCCCACCCCCTACGAACTAATATATAATTAGACTTCCTATTTTGTGCCTTTTAAAATCTAATTCAAATGAGATGATAAAATAATATTCCTCAATGTTAATGATTGCTGGATTAATTATTAATGCATCTAATATTCTCACTGTAAATGTTATCAGAAGATATTAAGAAAATTGCAGAATAATTTAAGGATATCTCAAAGATTTACCTTTGATAGGCAAATAAAGGTCTTCTCTGAGATGGTTTCATTGGGTGTATAAATGTAACAAGAAAGGCTGTCATGTGACACCTGGTCATTTTACCTTTTCAGTGCTGGTTATAAGCATAGGCCACCTGGAAGATAATTACAGCTTATAATATTAATGGCTGAGACTTATATGGTTGCCTACTCTACGCTAGACATTGTGCTAAATGTCTCATAAATATTACCTCATCTGGTCCTCAGCATTGCCTAAGGAAGTAGGTATGATTATTATCCCCATTTTACAGATAAAGGTATGGAGGCAAAGAGAAGATACATAACCAGAGTCATACAGTTAGTAGTTAGTAAATCTCTGAGGCTTGATTTCAAATTCAAGTTTTCCTGGCTTTTGGCCCAGTACTCTCTCCAACACACCACCTAGCTATCAATGTAACAACATGCAATGTAGGGAATGAAGAGCAGAAAAATTTATATGATGAAACCAACTCAATACACAAACTGATGCTTTATCATTCATTCTGAAGTAGATATAGGAAACAGTAGCAAATAACATATTGGAGAATACAATTTTTGATCAAGACATCTAAGATGCCAAAGGTTTATTGACAACACCAGTTACTCACATTTGGAAACCATGAATTCCTTCTTCTAGAAGAGATTTGTAAAGAAATGGATATTATAAACACTGAACAATACCATGCAGGAAAATGTGAAAATAGGCAGAAGTGATTAGTTATGCATCAACTGTGGCAGTCATATGATGTATTCATTAGCACAATGATGCAAAAAAAAAACAAAATATTGGAAGATAAAGTTAAGAAGACATTGCTTACACTTACAATAGTTCCTACCTAGCCTATTAAAAAAAAGAATTACCCTTCAAAGTTGCTTTTGTCCTTTTTCTTAAAGAGGACCATAACATCAAGAAGGTGATATCATGACTTGCAAGTGAATTGGATGTAAGTGAGGGAAGGCTGTGCAAGCACCAGCCTCATTTTCTCCTCTGGAGCCATTTGGAGCCACTGGCAAAATGTAGATCAGGACAACTGGGGGTGGCCTCAGATGCAATAGAAGACCTTGGCTTTTTTAAGCTATGGTCTTTCCTAGGTCTCAGTTGGACTGATTCATTGCCCATTCAATGATTAAGGCTTGGTAAGAAATGAGGCAAAGAATGGCCTCTTTTACCTAGTCAAAAAATAAATCTTGGGGAGGGGACCCTCAGGTTTTCAGATCAAAACGCAATTGTTATTTTTATTTACTCTGAACTACCAAGGTCCAAACAATGACCAAGTGGGGTTTGGGCTGAGACCTATTGTTGGCCAATTTAAGAGATCCAGAAATGGGTGAATGGATAATGGGATGTTTATTTGAGAATTACTATGATTTAAAAACAAAAACAACAATGAATTCATTATTATGATTTTAATTGTTTTAAAAGTACTTCTATGAGTCTAATGTAGGTTACTTGTTCCCTTCCTGCCCATTTTCATCTTCATATCTTTACTTATAGTACTTCCTTATTCTATTCCATGCATACTTTTCCTTTTTCCAAATCTTGAAATCCTCCTTCAAGTCCCAATGGATATTCTACTTATTTTATGCGTTTTTATCTCAATCTCCAATCTGTAATTGATCTCTTGCTCCAAAAATTTCCCATAACACTTTTCACAACATCTTTGTACATAGCACATCTTCCCCCTACTACCTAGTAAGCACCTGGAAGGTAAGGATAGTGACTATTCTGTCCATAACACCATGTCTAAAGTAGGTGCAATAAACATTTGTTGAAATGAATATTTTTTAAATGATTCTATTTTCCAAAATCCTGGAATGCTTAAATGGATAGATTTTAATAAGATAAATGACCCTGTGAACTACTACATTCAGAAGAATATTTAGGCTCAAAATATATGCCAAAATAAAACCTCTCACTGCTCTTGCTTCGCTAATGACTGAGTGATTTATAGCAAGTGTGGAATTATTGAAAGCCAATTTTTGTTAGTACAATTTTTAATCGTTCAGAGAGTTCTCACACAGATCAACAAGTTGGTTAACACATCAGAGTTATATTGCAGAAGTGTGCCACCTTATATATGAAAGTAGGAAAAGCTACATGCACTTTTTAAGCAGGTACTACAGGCTAGACATTGTATTCAGCACTTGAGAGACATCTCATTTCATCCTTGGAACAACTCTGGGAGGTAAGTGCTATTGTTATCTACATTTTACATCTGAGAAACTGAAACAGAGAGAAGTTAAGTGACTTCCCTAAGGTCACACAGCTAATAAGTCGTCTTGGTAATGGAATTTGGAGATGTTGAGTGTTAAAACCCAGAACTTGTGAATCCCACTTGTGGGATGGACTTGTTGACATGAGGAGAGAGGGCTGAACTGGGAGGAGCCATGAATTGGGAGAGAGGCCCAAGCCTAGAGAAGGCAAGAAGGACTTTGGGAGAGCAGTATTCAATATTGTGGAGCCTGAGTGGTTGAGAGAAAGACTGCTGAGAGCCCACTGGAACTGTCCAGGACTTTTGAGAACTACCACCCGGAACTACCAAAGACTGAGGAGGCATAGCTATGATGCCGGTATGTTGTCTGTCTGTTTTGACGTTGTTTTGCCAGATTCACCTGATGGTGAAGGACATTGCTGCTTTTATAGAGGTCCTGGCACCTGGATGTTGGTTCAGAAGCACTGAAGAAGGATTTTCTTGTGGTACCTGCTCAGAAATCCTGGAAGAGGGTCTTGCTGATGTTTTCAGGAGTTCTAGGACTGTTCTACAGCAGAGAGTGACTTGATGAGTACACTGGCTATGGCTTTGTTGAGAGCCTTGTCTCCCCAGGAACTGAGATTGCTGAGGGCTTGCCTCATGTGAAGATGAAAGAAGGACATTTCCTTAGGTATTCAATGCTGAGTTTAATCTTGTAACTTAAGGGTGGATAGCCTTTTGTGTTCTCCTGCTCCTTTTGAGATTCAGGGGTGGGAAGCCTTTGAGGGTTTGTTTTGTTTTTTTTTGTGTGTGTGTGTGTGTGCTCTGTGATTGATCAAATGAATGTACTTTGTTTATGGTTGGAGACTAATCTCCATTTGAGAAGAGACTTTTGACTGACCATTTCTGAGGCTACTTTTAAATCCAGGTCTTCCTGATCCCAGGCTCATCACTCTATTAACTATGCTACTTAACTGTCATATAAAGTTCATGATGAAGCCCTTGGTTATGGCTCTATGTAGGTGACTATCTCCCTTCCCAAAAAAATAGTAACAACAACAACAACAACAACAAAAACCCTATACAATCTGTCTTACATCTGTGTGTATTCTGAGTGTCAGATGTACTATTCAACCCATCTATATGGTAAATTTCTACTCACATATGTCATCTGCACTCAAACTCAATGTATCCACAAATGAACTCATCTTTCTCACAAAATGTGCTACCTCATTCAGACTTCATCATTTTTGTAGTTGTTCTTTCAGTCACCCAGTCACATTAAAATTCTTGACTGCTATTTCCTTGGATTTTCCCCTCTCCCTCATTTTCTTGTTGTCAAATTTTACCACTGTTAGCTCAGAAATTTGTCTCACATACTTCCTTTCTCTATTCTTATTGATATCAGCTGACCACAATCTTTTATTTTTTTTTTCCACTTGGACCATGGGATTGCCTAGGAATTGATATCTTCTTAGAGATACACTAATTAACTAAAGACCCATGGAAGGATAGCCAAAAAGTAAAAGGAACAAAAAGCAGGTGAAATGAATTTCAATTGATGGAATTAGAGATATTTAATGTAGAGAACAAAATACACAAAGGAGACATCATAGTTATTCTTAAATATCTGAAAAGCTGTCGTGTGAAAGATGAAAAGAACCTATTCTTTGTTACTCCAGGGAGTAGACCTAATTATAATCAATTGGTATATATAGAAAAAAGAGGCATATGTGGGGGGCAGTATAAGAAATGTATTTTTCACTTAGAGGTGTGAAAAAATGGAATGGGCTGTCTTAGTGTGTTTAACAAATATTTAATGGGAAAGCTTGAATAACAATGAATTGGGGATTGTATAGAGTGAAATCATAGATCTCGGTTTGACTAGATATCCTCGCAGACTGCCATTGTCATCAACCTAGTATTTCTGTGATCGGTTTTTGTTTTTGTTTTGTTTTGTTTTTTCCCACATAGAAGCTAGAACTTGTATATCTGGTAAATCAGAACTGGTTTTGAAGATATATTAAAGATGATGAAACTTAGGCCCAGATAGGTTACAGACTCATTCAATGCCACCTAAGCTAAGTATTTGAACTAAAGTATTTTTAATTGATAAATCATATTTCACTATATTGCAGCTGCTTTCTCCAAGTGTTCTCTCTCCCTCTCTCTCTCTCTCTCTTTCTCTCTTTCTCTGTCTGCCTCTCTCTCTCATTGGCTCTTTCCTCTTTTATGTAAAGGTATTCTATCCTTTCTTTCCTTAAATACATTTTCCTTGATGCTCTCATATAGAAATGTTTCCTTCTTTCAGCTTGATCCTAGCCATCATCCAGGAAAGCATTCCTTGAGGATAAATTTCATATCAACTTCATTTGCTGCTGTAACTACACATTCTACATCCTAAGTAGACACATTTACTGAAGATGCAGCAAAGAAAGTTCATTTCACCAAAGTCCTTGTCACTGTCAGATGGTTCATGTAAGACATAGCTAGGGTTTTGAGAATAGAATGACATTAAAGATGTGTTCTTTACAACAGCCTTGTATCACCTCTAGACCAGAAACAAATTGTATTACTGGTAATTTAGACCACTAGACTTTAGCATCTATCCTGCCATCATACCCAAAGGTTCACCAAGACTTTCGTCCATTATCTAGCTGTATCTTCCCATATGCATTATCTCTGCATTTTAGACCAAGCATTGTGTCATTTCTATTTGTATCCTCAGTGCTTATCATAATGTTTTGTAAATAGTGAGAGCATTAAATATGTATATTATTCATTCATATCCCCAATTTGTATATCCTCATATGTATTTAATTCCTCTTTTTCCAATTATTATCCTATTTCTCTCTTCATTTCCAAATTTCTAGAAAAAAAATACCCCTACTCTTTGCCTACTCATGTATTACCTCTTTGAAATCTGATTTCTGCTTCAATCTCTCTACCAAGCTCACTCTAAAATTATTAACAAATTTCTTATCACCAGAAGTAAAGACTTTGTATTATTTTTTTTTCAATTCTCATTTTTCTTGAACATATTTGCTATTATTGACTGCTCCCTTCAGAATTCTTGCTCTATAGATTATGGGCCTGTATTCTCTTGGTTCTCCTCCTATGTCCTGATTACTCCTTTTCTATTTTGTTTACTATATCATTTTCCTCATTCCTACCAAATATGTGAATCCTCCAAGGTCCTATTCTTGGTTATCTTCTCTCTTTGCTCTGTGTACTCTCCCCACATCAGCAAAAATTAACAAATGAAAAAAAAATATTACCTTCTTAGCTTCAGTTATCAACTTGGCATAATTCAAATCTATATCCTTATCCCTAAAGTCTCTCTTAATTCCTGGCCTCGCTTTTCTTATTACTTATTACCAACTATATCTTCTGTCATCACTTCAAACTCACCATCTCCATGAATGTATCACTCTTCCTAATTTATTTATTTTGCTTAATGATAGCGCAATTTTCCCAGTCACTGAAGCATGAAGTCATAGAGTTATCTTTCCCTTTTTCCTCTCTCATTACATTTCCAATCAATCTCTGAATCACATCACTGCTTCTTTTTCATTTATTTAAGCCACTAGTCTAGTTTTGGCCATCATTAATGTCAATGAAAACCAATGCAATATTTTTCATCATATCGTTTTTTAAAAAATTTTTGAATTCACCAAAATATATTTTCTCTTCCATCATACCATTGAAAAAGGGAAAGAAAAACATTTCTTATAACAAATATATGAAATATACTTCCCTTATTAGTCATATTGAAAAGATATGTGTCATTATGCATCCTAAATACATCACTTCTCTGTCAGAAGACAGCATATTTCACCATTAGTCCTCTGGAACCATAAATGGTCTTCACATTGATCATGTTCCTTTTAGCTGTCAAAAATTTCTTTAGAGTGTTCTTGTTATTGTATAAGTTGTGTTCTTTGTTCTATTCATTTTATTCTTTCCCAATTTATAAAATTTTCAAAATTTTTCGATTTTATAACTTCGTGATAAAAAGAATATATCAATAAATTACTTATTGCTATACACTGATAATACAAATATAAAAATCAAATACCACTTGTCCTTATAGCACTTATATTCAAATAGTTGTTATGGTTTTTTTCCTTCATTCTTACAGAGGAACAAAATGACATCATATTATTGTGGTTAATGTCAGTGTTTCAGACTAACTGACCAGACCAACACAAGTTCAGAAGATTCCACAGTTCAGAAGATTCCATAGTCCACATGAACATTTGGAATACAGATGTCACTAAAGTTGTTCATCACACTTTTCTTTTGAGCTACTGTATATCTACTTTGCTCATGATGCCAAGCACCTTCTTTGATGTGGGCACACCATGCTGGGCAGTCCTTCTCCAGTGTCCAATTCATGTGATCAATTCCAAAATTCTTCAGAGAGACCTTGAAAGTATCCTTGTATTACTTCTTCTGACTTCCATGTGAGCACTTGCCTTATGCAATTTCTCCATAAAATTGACTTTTAGGCAAATGTACATTTGGCATACAAACAACATGACCAGTCCATTGGAGTTGCGTTCTCTGAAGTGCAGTTTGCATGTTTGGCAGTTTAGTTCAAGGTTTACTATCTTAGCTTTCCAGGTGATCTTCAAATATTCCTAAGACAATTCAAATGGAAGCAATTTAGTTTCCTGGTGTGGGGCTGGTATACTGTTCAAGTTTCACAGACAAACCACAATGGGATCAGCATAACTCTACACACATTTAGTTTGATAGTCTAATACTGCATCTCTCTCACACTTTCTTTCAGTGCCTTCCAAAGACTAAGGAGCTTGGGCAATGTGTGTGTCAACTTTATCACCTATGTGAACATGTGTGGAAAGCATACTGCCAAGATAAATGAATTTATCCAAATTCAATATTTCTCAATTTGCTGTAACTAATGGCTCCAAGTATGGATAGTGTGGTGCTGGCTGGTAGAAAACCTGTGTTTTCTTGGTATTAAATTTTAAGTTAAAATTAGCACACAAGTAGCAGAGAATCCATACTTTGTTGTATCTCCACTTCAGAGGCTATATTGAGGACACAATCCTTCTGTGGACAACAAAAACAACAAAAGTTATATAACAACTTTTCCTCCACATTAATCATGGCCTTTTCAATTTAAATAATTTACTTTCAGTATGTTATTTGATTTTGATGTTTGTTTTGACCTTGTTAAAGGAGTCTGCCAACCTTGGAGAAAACATGCTAAAAAGTGTGGCAGTAAGCACACAACACTGCTTCACTCCGTTGGTGACTGGGAAATAGCAAAAGCATTGGTCCATTATCCAGAACCCATGAAATCACACCAATGTGAAACTGATTTACAATGCTGATGAACTTCTTGTAGTACCCACATTTTGTCATAATTTTCCATAAGTCCTCATGACTAACAGTGTCAAAGGCCTTGGTCAGATTGACAAGCATTGTATATATACCTCTCTTCTGCTCCTGTCATTTCATTTTTTTTATTGTATTTTAGATAAAACACCAGAAGAGCAATGCAGAATAGAGAAAATAAACAAAGACACATCATGAACTTAGAACTTCAATAAAAGAAAGAAAAAAAAAAGGTTGGCATATGCATAGAAGAGAGGATTCAAAATATGTAACAATACATTTTGAGTTGAAAAAAGCCTATATGATAAATAATACATGTTTTGAGAACTCTCCATCTTTGCTTCCTTGTAAGTTCTCTTTTGTTCTCTGCTGTGCACTTTTTTACTTTCTTCTTTTTCCCCTCCCCCCACAAAGGCTACAACTAAGTTTGGATGTGTTTCTCTATAGCTATTGATATATACGTATACATATATGCACTCACATATAGACATATACTTTTCCAAACAAATTTTACTCCTGATCTTTGTGCATATCTCTTGTTTCCTATTCCTCCTGTCTTCTCTACTTTACTTCTACCCACCACTTTGCCCTCCTATCACTTGCCTAGCCCCCTCCAAAGATCCCTCCCCTGTCTTCCCAGTCCTATATATCTGGACACCCTTACCTATTTCCTCACCCACCCCTCTGAAGATCCCTCCCTTGTCCTCTCCTGGCTCCCTATGACCTACTGTTTTATTTCTTTTGAATTTATAAGACTTTTATACTTTTCTAAATATATATGTATTGTTCCCTCTTAACCTCATTCTTGATGAAAGTAAGTTACCAGAACTACCAGCCCTCTTCCTCCATCTAATTCCTTTCTATTGATTCACCCTTCTTCTCATGAGATTTGTCTTGAGGAAGGAATAACATATGCACTCAATTGGGTATTTTATCCTGCAGGAAAGTAGGGGGGAAGTAGACAAGGGGGGAGGTTATCGAAGGGAGGGCAAATTGGGAGAGAGGGTAGTTAGAAGCAAATACTTCTGAAAAGGGATAGAGTTAAAGGTGAAAATAGAATAAAAGGGTGGTGGGATAGGATGGAGGGAAATATAGTTAGTCTTTCACAATATAATTATGGAAATGTTTTGAGTAACTATACATGTACAACCTCTATTGAATTGCTTGTCTCCCTAGTGGGGATGGGTGAGGAAGGAAGAAGGGAAAGAATCTGGAAATCAAAGATTTAAAAACTATGTTAAAAGTTGTTTTTCACATGCAACCAGAAAATAAGACATACAGCAGCAGTTCTCAACCTGTGTGTCCCAACCCCTTTGGAGGTTGAATGATGACCCTTTCACAGGGGTCACAGTGGTCATCAACCATCAGAAAACACATCTTTCCAATGGTCTTAGGAACCGAGACACTGCTCCTCTATCTGTCTCCAGATGGGTCTGCCACATGCAGATACACCCATATATGAGTATTAAAGGGTTGCAGCATTAGGAAGGTTGAGAACCACTGATATACAGGCAATGGGGTATAGAAATCCATCTTGTCCTACAGAAAAGTAAGGGGGCATGGGGGAGGACACAAGAGAGAACAGATTTGCGGAAGAGGTGTTCAGTATGCTTGCTATATTGTGGTGGGGGGTAGGGGAGAGACAAGGAGAAAATTGGGAACTCATAATCTTGTGGAAGTGAAAGTTGAAAACTAATAAATAAATACATAAATCTATAAAACTGAATTTCACCAACCTTCTTACTGAGTGAAGAATCTTGAATCTCTTTAAGCTTTGCTTGTACTTTACCTTAGGTGGAATTAAATACTGCCTTGTTAGAGATAGATGAACTATCCTACAGGTGCATCCTGTGGAGTTCTTGTTTTTCATTTAGGAGCTTCTTAATATCCCCATCATTTTCTTCAAATTAGTCTTGCTTGGTATTTCTGAGTATTCTGATCCAGATGAATAAATGTGGTATACCAAATTTCCCAGAGCTGCTTTCCCTCACTCGGAGGGAAAACAATAATCTGTTGACGTTAAGTCTTCTGGGGCTCATCTTCCCTTGGGACTATCACTTTTGTCGAATGGGAATCGTAAAGAGTATGTTTATGATCTGTTTAGTACTCTGTACCACATATTGCCTTTGTAACTCTCATGTCTTGTCCATCTCTTCTCTTTATGATGATAGAGTCTATTAAATGCCAATGTTTGCTGAAAAGTTGTATCCACAAAGTTTTATTGCATTTAGGTAAATGGAAGACAGTGTTAGTAAATTAAAGGTCATGAGATACACAAGTTTTCTCTAGTAACTGCCTATTACTAGTGCTGTTTCTGACTCCATTCCTACCAACAACTCCATGCGATGTCTGGTAGTTTGTGCCTACTCTTGCCTTAAAGTCAGTCAGAATTGTCCTCTTTCAGTACGTTGATGATGAGGATCTCTATTGCTTTCATAACATTTTTTTTGTCTTCATCATAGTTTATCATGGTGGGAGCACATGCATGATGATGGTGGCAGGGAGCTTTCCTGCAAATAGAAATCACATTTTCACTAGTCTGTTATTCACTCTTTTTGGGAGGCATTCAAGCTTGTTGACTAGATTAGTTTGATTGCAAAACATATGCCAACTTTACAACAATCCCCTTCACTGCAGTCACTTCAGAAAAACATGTATCCAACTCTGACTTCAATAAGCCGACCTTCATTGGCCAGCCCTATTTCACTCAGGGCTGTTATTAGTTCTTTCACAGCAAGAGGTGTTAAATTTTCAGGTCTACTGAATTTTATGTGATTCATAAGCACTCATATGTTCCATGTAAATTGATGAGTGGAATCATCTTCACAAAAATGTGTGTGTGTGTGTGTGTGTGTGTGTGTGTGTGTGTGTGTGTGTGTATGTACCTGTGTGTATTGACCACAGGGGGTGGGATCCCCATGTGCCATGGTAAGTAGGTCAGGGTCGGGTGAAGCAGACAATTTTTAGAGGCACCTTTTCTATATTCCTCAGTTCAGGAGGTGAGCAATGTGATCCTTTAAAAAGGCTGCTCAGATACCCAAGGGTCTGTTGAATATCACTGCTGCTTCAGTCCAGTGAGACTTTGACTCTATGGCCTGGGCCACCCGTGTTGTTACTATTGCTCTCAATGTATCTGCATTTGCTACTTGATGACTTGCCTGTTACCATAGGATTTAGGGTGGTAAAATGGTATGATTAAATCTGTTGATTCATACATTAGATTGAAATGAGACAGGGTTGTTAGGAGTTGTTGACCTCTTTCTTCTCCTCCAGAGTCATCAAAGTCCAGTAACAAAACAAAAGTTAAGATGACTCAGGATATAGTGGGCAATCTTCCCATCTTTGATGTCAAAAATGGCACTGGTATACTCTCCACACAGTTGGGACATATTGTTCTTATCTACCCATGCTGCCAGGAGATATCTTCACATGTTTGTGGTAAACAGGTAGACACCCTTTTAATAAGCCAATGGGTTTGAGACCTCTTGTTTAAGACATCTGCCTAAATGGTTTACTAGAGTGTGACTACTATGTATGCTATAGCTTCTTGGAGATGCAGGTGAGAATTAGGTGAATCAGATGGACCCCAAAGGTGGGAAGCAGATCTGAAAATGCTTCAGCAACCCTCACAGCAGAGTACTAGGCTTCTCTGAACACACCTTTCATGCCACTATATTACTCTACACTACACAGGAAAATAGCATATATGCATGAAATGCATAGGAAGTAAAATATAAGATACCCTACTTTTGGGAAAAGACAATATTTGCTTCAGAGACCAGGAAAGATCTTATATGGAAACTGGTACTTAAGCTAAATCTTGCAGGAAATTAGAAATATGAAGAGGCAGAGTTGAGGAGAGAAAACATTTCAGACATGAGGGTTAGTCAAAGCATAGTAATAGCACGTCTGCAAAACAACAAAGATGCTAATGTAGTTCAATGGTCATATGAATGGAAGGAGCAATATGAAAGTGAGCTAAAAAAAAGAGGGTGGGGTCAGGTTGTCTTAAATGTCATCAAAGAGTTTACATTTGACCTTAGAAGTCATAGAGAAATATAGGTTATTAAGATGGGAGGGAATGTGAAATGTTCAGACCTTCCATTTATAAAAATCACTAATTAGTGGATGGTGGGTTGGCAATGGAGACATACAAGGCAGGAATACAAAGTAGGAAGTTAAATATTGTATACTTTCAAGGTCAGGGGCAATGCAGCCTTTATATGGTTTGCTTAAAATTAGGAAGGCCTAACTTCAAGTTCTTCCTGACATACACCAAATAGATGAACAACTCACTCAACTTTTAAGTCTCCCTCAAGAAGATCTAAATCATTGTAAGTTGCAAAGAATCAGGAGATGTTAGAGGGATAGAAAATAAGTGCTTGATAATTGGAAAAAAAAAAATTAAACCCTGTAAGTTGTAGTTGATTTGATAATATGAGTTGGTAAAAATTATTTCAGAGTCAGCTATGGGAATGTATTAGATAGGCCAATATTTGGATAGGGATATCCATAGATATGGACATGGAGTCAGAAAATGAATTCAAACTAATTGTATGAATGTAAGCAAGTCACTTTACTGCTGTCTTCCTCAGATGCCTCGTCTATAAAATGGGAATAATTACATCATCTACCTACCATGCTTGTAGTTAGAATTAAATAAGATCTTTATGAAATATATTTTCAAACCGTAAAGAACTACATAAATTCTAATTCTTATTGTAGTTGTTGTGTTATTATATTCTGTGAGTTAATTATACTAGCAAAATAATAGGTCTGGACAAAAAGGAAAAAAAAAAAACAAACATCCAAGACAGAATACTCCATGGGAAAGGGGAGGGAAGATTCAAAACAAAAGAAAACATTAAAAAAAAATGGAGCACATTTTTTCCTTTTTATTTTTTTTTTGGTTTATTTACTTTTAGTTTACAACATTCAGTTCCACAGTCCCTTGAGTTTCAGATTTTCTCCCCCTTCCTCTGCCCTCTGCCCCCATCATGGTAGCATGAACTTGGATACAAGATCTACAAATATCTTCCCATTAATCATTAGTCAGGTTATAAAGAAGGACTGTAACTGATGGAATGATCATTGGGAAACAGGAAACAAACAACAACAAAAAAACAAGAAAAAGAAACACAGCAAATTGTTTGTTTCAATCTACACTCAGACTCCACATCTCCTTCTCTGGATGTGGATATCTGCCTCAATCATGAGTATTTTGGAGTTGTACTATAACCTTGTATTGCTGAGAGGAACTCAGTATATTGAAGTTAGTTGGCATGCATATGTTGTGCCTGTGATTGTGTATAAATATCTGCTGATTCTGCTCTTCTCACTCAGCATCAGTTTATATAAGTCGCTCCAGGTTATTATGAAGTCTGTCTGCTCCTCATTTCTTATAGCACAGTAGTATTCAATTACATTCATATACCACAACTTGTTAAGTCACTCCCCAATTGATGAGCATCCCCTTGTTTTCCAATATTTTGCTACCACAAAAAGAGCCAATATAAATATTTTTGTACATACAGGTCATCTTCCCACTTCTCTCATCTCTTTGGGATAAAGCCCTAGAAGTAGTATTGCTGGGTCAAAGGGTATGCACTTATTTATAGCTTTTGGGGCATACTTCCAAATTGCTCTCAAGAATGGTTGGATCAGTTAACAACTCCACCAAAAATGCATTAGTGTTCCAATTTTTCCACATCCTCTCCAGCATTTATAATTTTCCTGTTTTGTCATCTCAACCAATCTGAACGGTGAAATATGGTATCTTAGAGTCTTCTCTGACAGGTAAACTATCCTTTGCTCTCTCACATTGCTTATGGTATCAACATTTATACCTAGATCATGATACCATTTTGACTTTATTTTGGTATATGGTGTTAGATATTGGTCTGTGCCCAATTTCTGCCATACTGTGTTACAGTTTTCACAGCAGGTTTTGGCAAATAGTGCATTCTTATCCCAAAAGATGGGGTCTTTGGGTTTATTAAACAGTGGATTACTATAGTCATTGCCTGCTGAGTCTCATGTACCCAATCTATTCCATTGATCCACTGCTCTATTGCTCATCCAAGACTAAGTAGTTTTGATGACTGCTGCTTTGTAGTACAGATTAATATCAGGTATGTCTAGACCACCTTCCTTAGAATTTCTTTTCATTAGTTCCCTTAATATTCTGGACCTTTTGTTCTTCCAGATGAATTTTGCTACTATTTTTTTCTAGCTCTAGAAAGTAATTTTTGGTAGCTTGATCGGTATGTCATTAAATATGTAATTTAATTTAGGTAAGATTGTCATTTTTATTATATTAGCTTGACCCAGCCGTGAGAAATTGATGTTTTTCCAATTAGATCTGATTTTATTTGTGTGAAAAGTCTTTTGTAGTTGTGTTTATATAAGTCCTGGGTTTGTTTTTGCAGGTAGAATCCCAGATATTTGATAATGTGTACAGTAACTTTAAATGGAATTTCTCTTTCTATCACTTGCTATTGGTTTCCATTACAGATATATAGGAATGCTGAGGATTTATGTGCATTTATTTTCTAAAGTAATTTTTTACTTGATTCTCTAGGATTCTCTAAGTATATCATCATATCATCTGCAAAGAGTGATAGCTTAATCTCTTCTTTGCCTAATACTGATTGAATTATTCCAACCTTGCATCAGAATCAGTGAGGAAAAAGCTTATGTAATGGTTATCTCCCTCCCTTCTTTCCCTCTATTACAATGTTTTTATGCCTCTTTGTGAAGCATAATTTACCCTTTTCTGTTTCATTCTTTCCTCTTATTTCATTGCAGTCCCTGAATAAGGTTTTTTTAATCATCATTTTGTGTAATTTATACCCACACCCTCTATTTACCTATATCCCTTTTAGATATAACCTTAGGTACAGAATTCACAATATTAACAGGTATCAGGGAGGCGGTGGAAAGATGGCAGAGTAGGAGCAACAAGAAATCACAGCTCCAACACAGCCACATCAAATACCCAAAAACTATAACTCTAAATAAATTCTAGGGCTCTAAAACACACACAGATATATTCCCTGCTGAAGGGAGCTTGGCTCAAAGTAACCATTTCAACTCTGAGAGCCGAAACCAGTCCAGCCTGAAACTGGCAGCTTTTGCCCTGGGAGTGGCTGGAGAAGGCGAGCCCCTCTGGTCTGGAGCTTCAGGACAAAGTATCTGCTACAGCTGTGGCACAATCAATAATTTTCCAGCCATAAGATAAAAAGACTCAGGTTAGTGGAACTTGGCTAAAACCAGGGAAGAAAAGCAGGTCTGGCCAAGACACCTCCAGGGCTAAGAAGGGGAAAGCAGAGGTTCTGCACCAGTCTCCACCTTGCCACTTCAGAGCTCCAGGCCTGCAGACAGCAAAGGGGCCAAATAATCATTCAGAAGCAAAGCGCTCTCGTGTTGAGCAGCCTGGATCTGGATCACGGTCTGGGGTGGTGGTCCTAAGGTTTTTTTGTTTTTTTTTTTTGCAGTGAGGCGGAGCTGAGGAGGGACCCAGCAGCCTCCTAAAAGCTCTGGCAGCTGGGAAAATCCCGGCAGTTTGGGACAGAGCTGTTGCCTCTGGAAGCAGAGTTCCACAGAACTAAAAAACAAAACAAAACAAAACAAAAAAAAAACATTGAATGGTGACCATGAATAAACATAGGAAGCAAAGTAAGAACAGCAACCAAACCCTAGATTCCTTCTTTGGGGAAAAAAAAGGAACAAAGCAGGGAAAGGGAGGAAGACAATGCAGTCAGAACTCCCACCCCAAAAGCTTCCAAGAAACATGAAGTTTGCCAAAAAGCTAGAGATCAGCTGAAGAAAGATTTTGAAAACCAAATGAGAGAAGTGGAAGAAAAATTGGGAAGAGAAATGAGAATGATGCAAGAAAATCATGCAAAGAGAGTCAACAACCTGAATGAAGAAA
>CM053580.1:111008881-111064423 GCA_028627135.1 Pseudochirops cupreus
ATTTTCTCAGTAATTTAATTCTTTCTTTGTGACTACTTATATAATTTTTTTTTTACAAGCCTGGAAGTTCTGTTTCTGGTAATTTTCATTTGAGGCTTTCTTTTAAGAGATGATCAGTAGCTGTTCTTTATATTCCACTGTCTAGTTCTAAGAAATCTAGCAAGTAGGTCACTGAGACTAGACCATGAAGTGTTTGAAGGGGAACACTATGAAAAACAGCACTTGTATTGAACTGTTAGATAAAAATGTCATTATTATTACTACATTGTATGGTCTTTTAGGGTGGGGCCAGTTGCTTTTTTATAATTGTATTTCACATAGTATCCTTTATGACACATAATATGCCTGCAATGAATATTTAGTGACTAGATAATACAAGACCAAGAAATAAAAAAAGCATTTGTTGTTGATTTATTCATGCTTTCCAAAATAGCACTCTTGCTCAGATTAATGTTTAAATACATATTATGAAATCTCTCATAAGGACATAGGCATTTTTCACATATGCACCATGTCTTTTTTTCTTTATTTCTCTCTGTCTCACACACACACACACACACTCACAAGCACAGACACAGTCAGATACAAACTCACTTTTTTAGACAAAAATCATCTTATGCTGGTTTATAAACAAATATATATATAATATTTATTATATGAATATAATATATATGTATATATATATATATATATATATATATATATATATACATAGCTTATATGCTATTTCCCTGAATATAGCATGTAACTGATTGCCAATCTGATTTCTGCCAGTGTTGTTTTCAACACTTCTGGGACATATAGAATGCCTCTTAAAACATGAGAAAATATATATTTGCCTACTGCTTTCATCTTACTTTCAACTGTATTTTCTCAATTGCTTATTAAGTTAAAGTCTTCGTTGCTGCAAAAGTTGGTTTGGTTTGTTTGTTTTTACCGCATATGTATTTGGGTAAACTTCTGAAATTATTTAGACTTTAATATATTTTCGTATAGATATAAAGCAATTTTTCATAGTAGAAAAATAATTGAGATATAACTGTTTTCAATTACAGTCTCAAATCAGTACAATTTAATCTAATTTTGCCATTTGAAAGAGAAATCGAGGTTAATAACAACTCACAAAGTTAGAATGCAAAAGGGAAAAAATCATTTAATTATTCTTTGTGTTAATATTTATAAATATTGTAAATAGATAAAATAGTGTTCTGCTTTTTTTTTGTTTTTGTTAAACATTTACAATAATTTGGTATTTTTACACAATGATCTCTATATTTCTTGAGATTTGAATACTCTCTGAACTCCTCCTAAAGTTTACTCAATAAGGCTTCAGTTTTGTGACATTTCGTTACCTAAAGTTTATTTATCTATTTAAAACAGCAGAACAGCAACAATGAACCAACTAATTGGCTTCATTCAAAATGCTAACTTATTAATTATTATTTATTTTAGATTAGGTGTTATTTTTACTTCTATAATAACATTCTCATGTCTTCTGTAAAAATTTTCACATATTTCTCAGTGGTATTTCTGACACATTCTTTCTAAATTGATAAGATGCTGCATTGGGCCTGATCTTGAATACATAAGATCCTGCTCTTTCACATCCCTTTTATTTAGCTATTGCCTGAAGGAATTTAGGCATCTATTTTCTTCCCATTCAGTTCTAGGCCTCCTTTTGACTAAAATTCTCTGCTTACCAGCTTTCCATTTACAATGCTTCTTCAAGAAGTACATATGTATATGCATGTATGCATACCTATATGTGGTAATGTTATGTTATGGAGAATATGGTTTTCAGAACAACAATCATTATCTACTCAATTTTTACTGTATAAGGACAAAATTTAAATGATTTTGATCACCTTTATGTGACTCTAATCATGTTCAGGGACTTCATACAATCGATACAATGAAAATACACTTCTCTGTACAAACAATAACAGAAAGTAACTTCTGCTGCTTCAAAGGAGTTGAATGTCAATTGAAGATGGAAGATTATTACAGGATGTCAGGTCTAAACCTGAAAGTGACCAGAGGCTTTATTTAATTCACTCCACCCCTCCCATTTTATAGATTATAAAATTGTGACAAAGGCAGATTCAGTGACTTTTCTGATTACAAACACCTAAGAAGTATACAATGATGCAAAGCAATAGAAGGTACATTTCTTTACTTTAAAGTTGTAGAAAGGAGAAACGAATATGTGCTGCAGTAGTGAAGAAAGGCTTCACTAAAAAGACAGAATTTCACCTGGAACTTAAATAAGCATAGAAAAGATGCAAAGAAGGTGAGAAACTCTTCCAGGAAGATGAAGACCAATAGAAAGTCAGGTGGAGAGACTGAACTTTATTCTTAAAGTAATAAGAAGTTATCAAAGGCATGAAATCTTCCAAAGAGTAGGTGTTGATTGGTTTCTGAGCTGCAGATGGAATTCTATCTGTCTTATATATATATATATATATATATATATATATATATATAGAGAGAGAGAGAGAGAGAGAGAGAGATACATACATATATATATATATATATATGTATAGATATAGATATGAAAGAATGAAGTAAAAAACAAATAAATGAATGTAACCTTAGAAGTGCATGAAGAATTTTGGGACACCACGTATGTATCACACAAAGGCAGGATGGTATAAAGAAAACAGTGCTGAGCCTGGAGTGAGAAAGACTGTCTAAAAAGGTAAAATTTACACATTATGTTTGGAATTTTTTCCCCCAATAATCAAATAGTGCAGTGCACTAATAAAAGAGGTAGTGAGCAACTTCTCATTAGAAATCTTTAAGCAAAAGTTAAAAAATAACTTGTTGGGTATACAGTAATAGGGATTCACTCTTAGGGTTCCTTCCAACTTTGGAATTTTGTGGTTTTGTGAAATCCTGTCTCAGATACTTACTTATGACCATGGGCAAGTTTCTAAACCTTCTAGAACCCTAGGCAATTCTGTGACTCAAAATTGCATTGGTAAAGTATTTCTTTATTCAGGATCTCCTTATCTCAAGAAAGCAAAGGTTTTGAACCTATCACTGCCCTAATTTTACAAAGGAAATACAAATCAATGTTAATTCAGTAGGAGTAAGAACAAGGAAATCTGGAAGAATTTCCTCTCGCTTCATTACACTTGGGCCTTGCAAAATAGAACAAAATGCACACACACACAGACACACAAACACAACATCTGGGATGTGTAAAGGACAAAGTATATAATCCTTGGGCACTCTGAATTCAGCCTAGGTCAGAGGATGACTGTAGTACCAACTAGGGGCATTTCAGTACTGATTTCACATGTCTGGAGAGTTGGAAGTTAAGTACTCATTTTCTCTTTCCTTCCTTTCAGTCCCACTTATATTTGTAGAGAACCTCAGGCATCTCTCTGGAGTAGGGGTCACTCCTGAGAGGAAACCAGAAGGCACAAGAGTAGTGCTTATAAAAAATAAGAGTGACTGTCCTAATGTGTCTTTTCCCCATCCTTTTCACTCCCTATATACATCAAAATCAGAGGCGGAGTGAAAAGCTCAGGGGTGAGAACTGCATCACTCTGGGCATCATATTGGTATTAATGACATCTCTTTCCTTAAAATAGAATAAGAAAAAAGGTCACCAATAAGTTGCTATTGGAGTACATTTGGTCCACTGTCATCAAAGTCCTGTTTTTCATCACTGCTGAGCGAGACTGACCATAGGAGGAGAATGGATGACAGCAGGGCACAGAAACAACCACCACTGAATGATTAAAGCACGGTGATCTAAGCAAAGGAACTTGAAGAAAAGCATAAAGGACACACTGCAGCACAGTATGGAGCAATATAACTTAACTGTTGATTGCTGAGAAGTGAGACCAGCTGGCAGACTGTGCTGGCATTCAGCAGTCAGAGAAGGAATGACTCAGTGTGAGCAAAAGCATCATGCTGTGTGTGTGAGGAAAGAATGCAGTCACATAGATGACAGGCTCTACAAGCAGTGACCAGAGTAGCTAATCAGCACACCAACTAGATGCATACTAAATATGGAAAGAAATGCCTGTCAGTAGGGCTATTCAAACATGAAACTGTACTCTCCCTTGTTCATTAGTTAGACTTTTCAATTGTTCAAAGGCTAGAGTGTTTGTGACTCCCAGTAATAAAAAAAAAATATAGGAAGACTGTTGGTATAAAAGATTGTGACTTTGTTACAGCAGTTTTTGACAATGAATCTATTAGTCACAAATGATCACTATAAGAGTTTCTTCAAATATAAAGTGTGTTGTTATTTAAATTGACTTGGCATCAGAAGAGCTGCGTTATATCCAAACTCAGTGACTGTCAATGCAACACTGGGAAAGTCTTTTCTATTCTCTGGGAATTTATTCCCTTGGCAACAAAATAAAGGCATTAAAAAAAATGAATTCTATAACTCCTATACTAATTTTAAAAGTTATAGTCTCCTAAAGCTGAACCAGATATTAGTGACTATTTGCACAGTTCTTTTTCACACATGGTCATTGATTAACAACGCATTAGTTCACAACTCTTGTAGGTCATCAACCAAACCCCATTTCCCATGGTCCACTATGCTTTTCTTATTCTCTTCCTTCTCAACCCTCCCATCCCCAAGCCACAGACACCTTCCATCGTACCCTCTGGATTTCTTGTTCCATAGGCAACAAACATTCTTTTATCCTAAGTCTTTTCCATTCTCACTCCTTTTATTTTCTAGCTGTTATTGAAAGCTTGCTCATCTTTGAAGACTCAGCATCCCTGCCCAACCTTTCCAGTACTGGCTATACCTTCATTCATTTCTCTCAGATGACGAATTAAGGCAAGAAAGTTGGAATACTCCTTGTTCTTCAATGTAATTTCCAGGTCCTCCTCTCAAACTTCATTACTCAGTTACTTTTCCTCCAGTTCACATCTAGCACCCAGTCAAAATCTGCGTAGCTATGGTCTACAAATCTCTAGGTCATTCCCCTTTCCTCCTTAATGAGTACAATACCTGACTCATAATTTTTCTCTTCCCCCCAATACCTTCCTTCATATTTGTGAACTTTAGCACATATAAACAAATATGCAAATGTGTGTATGTGCATCCATGTATGTGTGTATGCACATTTACACATACATACATATTAGTGAAGTTCTCAAAAATCAAGGTGTCTACACACATACACACATATGTATATATGTATATATATGTATATATGTATATACACACACACACACACTCCCCTATATATATATATTTATAGGGGTGTGTGTGTGTGTGTGTGTGTGTGTGTGTATGTCACTTTCCATTATCATTTTCTCTCTGAACCACTGAATTTGCCTACTATTTTATGAGGAAAGCAGGACCATCTGTCTTGGACTGCTTCATCTTTCACACTCTGTATCTAATGTCCCATACACCTTCAGCTACACTATCTTACTTTCCACTAGTCTTAGAGGGTAAGATGGTCCCTAGATTTGCAAAGGATTATCCCTCTTTGGTCCTCTACAACAACCTTGCCTCTCTCCTTTTTTTGCTTTCCTTATCAAGTTGTCATGACAGAAATCTTCAGCTGAGAACAACTCAGACACAAAGTTTCAAACATAATCAATTTATTAGCAATGATAGCAATTTCCACTAAAAGAGATCCAAGATTTCTCAGTAGTCTAGGATGCATTAGAGCCAACAGAGCAGTCTTTTATAACATTGCTTACCTAAGACTCAAGAATATTATTTGTCATTAAAGAGGTGGAATAAAGAGACACAGTGGGATTACATTTAGCCTAATCATGTTGATCTGCTTACAAAAGAGGGTTTTACAAAAGCTGGAAGTATCAAGGAACTTCCAAAGTTCATGGTAAGGGAAAAATACAGAGTGAATCAACATCATCTAGGAAGATGCATTTTCAAGAAGTCCCATGTCAGTGACACTGTATACCAGGAGGCTTACGACCAAGTAGAACATATCACAAAAGGATCAACTTACCCTCCCTAACTCCCCCCCCCCCTTCCAGGATAAGACAGAGTCTGTCCATGATGTGGACCAGAGAAATGGGGAAGGTAAATTCTTAAAAAAACTCTTTTTTATGGGGGGAGTATTTTATTTTATTTGATTTTAGTGTGAATTTTATTTATTTTTAAAACTTGTTTTTAATTTTCAATATTCATTTCCCTAAGATTTTGAGTTACAGATTTTCTTCCCATCTCCCCCCTACTCCCTACCCCAAGATGGCAAGCATATTGAATACCCCTTCTCCCACCTGCCATCTCTTATATCCCCTCAAACCCCTCTCCTTATTTTCTTGTAGGGCATGCATTTCTATACCCCATTGCCTGTATACCTTATTTCCTGGTTGCATGTAAAAACATGTTTTTAAACATTTGTTTTTAAACTTACAAACTCTTAATGCAAAGTAGTAAGGCCTTTTAAAACTAAAATGTAAATCTAATCTATATATTTAATTCCAGTGATTCACTATAATCTTGGGTAATCTCTCTTTCACTAAGTGCTATCAATTTTATCTTCATGCCATCTCTTGTATAAACCCCTCTTCTCTCTTCTGAGACTGCCACCACCCCAGTCTAGGTCAGCCCTCATTACTTCAGTGGTCCAGTGACAATTGCAACAGCCTCCTGATTAGTCTTCCTGATTCAAATCTCTCTCTACTCCAATCCTTCCTCCACTCAGCTATCAAAATTATTTTCTTAAAGTGATGCTCTACGTCATCCCCTTCCACATTCGATACACTTTAATGAAGCCCTATCACCTTCAGGATCAAATACAATATTTTGTTTGGCACTCAAAATCCATAATAACCTGACACCTTCCCACTTTCAAAGTCTTTCATGTACTCTGTGTTCAAGAAATACTAGCTTTCTTTCTATTTCTTGCCAAAGACACAGAATTTCACAACTCTGACAATTTTCACTGGCTGTCTTCCATGCTTGTTATTCTTTTCTTCCCTATCAACACCTTTTTCAATCCCTGGATTTCTTTAAGTTACAGATAAAATCATATCTATTGCCAAAAAAAAAAAACAAAACAAAAAACAAAAAAAACACAACAAACTACAATAATGAAACAACTTTTTTTGATCTTCCTTAATGGTAAAAACAAAAACAAAAACCTTTCCTTTGTCTATTATCTTCAATTAATTATCTATATAGCTTGTTAATACATAATCATTTATAAATTGCTCTTCTTAGGCTGTGCTGTACTTAAGAAGACGGACTATTTCTTTTCCTTTCCTGCTTTCCTCAGAACTTACCACAATATTTGACACATGACTGGCATTTGATAAATGCCTGATGATTGACATCAGTCTTTTATATTTCCAGTTCTTTTTTCATTAACTTTACTTGTTGTAATGTTCACTTTCCTTTAAGAATCATGCATTCAATGATACTTCTTAGTTGCTAATATAGTTTTTCTTCTCAGATAAATTTGTATTTATTTATCTCTGTATAAGTATATCTCCTTAGCAGATCTTTGAGGGTAAAAACTATTTTGCTTGTCTTTGCCAAGTGCCTGATAGTTCTTTACAGATTAAAATAGTACTAGTACTATTAATAATAGTAGTAGTTGTGGTAGTAGCAGCAGTAGTAACCAGTGCTTATAAAGTGCTTTTAATATTACAAACAACTCTATATATGTTATCACATTTGATCCTTTCAACAATCCTGTGAGGTAAATATTATTACCCTCATTTTATAGGTGAGAAAACTGAAACTGAGACTAAGTAACTTGCTCAATCCAGAAAATAATCATTTGCTAAGTTGAAATAAAATTTCCTACTTACTGGCTCCTTTTCATGCAATCTACAAACATGATAAGGTTTCCTTCATCTTTAGACTCCATACTCTAAATCAGTGCTCTTCTCATTGTGCCTCATCCAAACCTTGTATACTCTATATAGATACCTAGAATTCTTTTCATTCATTCATTCATTCATTCATTCATTCATTCATTCCTTTATCTTAGTAAAAACGTATTGATAAACATGTGCTGTTTTAGTTTTCTTTAATTTTTGTCATACATTTAATAAAATTGTTTAAAGAGTAAAATAACAAATCTATACTTCATTAAACATCTACTCTATTGCTTCACTATGGCAAAATAGAAACTGGTAAGCCTGGGTTCTCAAAAGGTTGGGAAAATTAGTTTTCAGAGATGCACTGGCTTCCCCTCACTATGAGCTGCTCCTTTGTTTCTTCAATGTATTGAGAAATATAGTTCCACTTCAAGTGAGAAATACTTTTTTTTATATTACACCATATAAAAAGGTATACAATTAAACAATTTTTTAAAAGAAAATAATTTGAAATATAAAATAAAATATCTCACCAATTCCTTAATATTCTGACTTTTGAAAGCTAAAATTCAATAATTTGCCTCTCAGTATTTCTCTCAGATCAAAATATGCAACTTATTTTAATAATTTGGAGACTTATGAAACTATAAAAAATTTGAATGCTATTTCAAACAAGAAATGGCCTTTAAGTTCTTATTTTCTAGAAGGAGAGATAATTTGGGATAGTTAATAAATTTATATCAGCTACATCAAAATGCAAAATATTCTATACTTATGCCATATTATTACTTTTTTATATAATATATAACCTGTCCTTAAATTCTATACTCATTATTTTCTCTTCTTCATTGATTTTCAAGGTATTTTTCCCAGCATGGGGAATTTGTTATCTGCATACCAGCTTTCAGGTAGAAACTGTGGTTTTTCTGTAATTATTTCATGTTATATGATTTAAAAGAGAACTATACTTCAATATGACTAATATCCTCCCTTAAACTTTTGCAGATTTCTGAATCTGTCACAAAAGCATGTGTAGATGAAGAAAAAATGATGAGTAATATAATGTGTGTCACTGTATATTTTTAAAAATGTATTTTTGTACAAAACATAGTTATTTGCTATTCATTAAAGAAGTGTAATTTTACTTGCAGAACTATTCAGAAGAGTATAACCCACAATTTGAATCATAAAGAGCACTTTTCTGCTGCTTTTCTAATCCCTAGAAATGGTATGCTTACTTTCCAGGGGTTAATTGTCCAAATCAGTGATAGCAATTTCTATAGAATTAAAAAAGGCAAAAATATTAATTTATTTCAAAAAATCTTAATTCTCCAGAATAATACCATCAAAGTTCTATTAATATCATTTCATATTTTTATCCTCAACCTTTAGTTTCTTAATTTGTCTTTCACTTTTCTTCCTTCTTCCTTTTTCTCCTACTTTTGTGCCTTTGTTCCTCTACTTCTCTTATTTTCTTTGTTCTTTCCTGCTTCATTCTCTTTATTTCTTTCTTCTCCATCCTTTCCTGTTTCCTTCCCTCCCTTCTTTCTTCCCTCCCATTCTTTCTTCATTACACTTTTCCTTACTGTCCCACTACTTTCGTTCCTTACTTCCATCTTTCTTTCCCCTCCTTCCCTTTTTCAATCCTTCCTTCCCCCTCCTTCATTGGGGCTTTTGCTGTTAGCACCAGTCCAGAGGCCCTTTCACATTAGACTGGTGAGGGCATCATCAATCAATCAGCAGCATCTATTAACCACCTACACTTTAGTAGGTCATGATAAAAAGACAAAAACTCAAGGGACTGAGATTCTGTCATGGAAGATGACATATACGTAATGCTAAGTACATAAAAATAGATATAAGATAATATTGGCGAGGAAGGCACTTATATTTGGGAGAATAAAAATATATGAATGCACTAATTAATGCTTGAAATAAACCTTAATGAAAACTACCTCTAAGAGATGGAAGTGATGAAGGAATTTCATTCTAGGCACTGGGGAAAGCCAGTGCAAATAAGGATGGAAGATGAAGGGTAATGTAAGAGGAACAATAGGGTCAATTTGGCTTAATCAAAGAGTCCATATAAAAAGGTATAATGTATAATAAGACTGGAATATTAGGTTGAGAACTTCTTGTGCTTGGCTTTAAATTTAAGAGGGCAATGATTCTGAAAACTATTAAGAAGAAAAGGAAAATGGAAAGAAAAAATATTACCAAAGAAAGATTGACTTTAACTGAGAAGGATATCAAGATATTGCGAAAGACTGAAAATAAAGATGGAAAATCACAGAAGGAAACAGATTCCTCTTTAGTTCTATAGTTTAGATTCTCCCAAATGGAGGAAATCATGAGGGATATGAAAATGTAATCTTCTATACACATTTCAGCCTTCTTTGTGGATTGTGAATCATTGGTCTGAGACCTTTAAGAACCACATCTTTTTAAATATGTCTGCAAAATTAATCAAGACTAAGCCCCACACCAACCCAAGCTTGTGCAAATGAAACAAAATAAAATTACAATGGCAACAGACTTGGTATGTAGTTGAAATGGGCCTTTGCAATGGTCCCTGATATGATCAGACTACTTCAGAAGCTTGTCAGAAAATCATCTCCCCATTTCAGTCAGTCATGGAACAAATACAAAAAAAAAAGTACTAAATAAAAGAAGATAGCAATATCCTAAAAGCTCAGACATCACAGAATCCCAATTCCACGAAAGATAGGAAGATGTACCAAGAGGAAAAAAAAAACACCTACCAGCAAAACTTTCCAATTGAAGATAAGCATTTAGAATCTGAGCAACCTCTAAGTAACTCTAAAAATATGAAAGGAAGGGTGCTTGAAAAACTAGCCAGACAGTATGATTTTTAAAAGTAAAAAATGCCTGAAGAATGATGGTTGTGTCTTGGTAACTTAAAGAAAGAATCATAAAACAAGGCTATACTAAAGGAAGATTAATTTGTAAGCACACCACCCAACAGAGATTTAACAGGATTACCGTAGAATGCCAGTATCTGTAAATCACATAATAAATGCAATAAATTGAAGAGGCATATTCTAATCAATAATTCTATCTAGTCCAGATATCTAATAACAATGATTTACTTAAGGAAGTAAAATGTTTACGCACATCCTCTGTGCTCACCACTTGCAAGTAATATGGTTCCAGTTCTACTTGGTTCCCTCTGTTTATTTACAGGATAGCACATGTTACTAATTAACAGGATCTAACAAGGCCTAAGTATAATTGGTGCCTATATGAATTAGAGAAGAATAAATTGTCAGTGAAAGTTAAAAATAGAATAAGAAAAAAGAGAAGGAAGAAATTAAGCTCTGCAAATATTGAAGGCATGGAATGACACTGATATCATTTAGTGCATATATCAGATAAATCATATATATGTATATAATGTATTCTGGGGAAGTGACGCAATATATAACACTGTGGGGTTGAGAGTAACACCCAAACTTTATTCACTTTAAGTATCTTGTGACAAATTGCTATATCAAAAAAGTTAAACATTTTAAAAAAATATTAAAGTATATCCTATCACATTGCTCTCATTAAATATATTATCAAAAGTAATAATTAAAAGGTTTTCCAAATTATTAGGAAAAATAATTTTTAAAATGTTTTACTCTTAGCCGATCTTTTGGAAGTTAAATTTATTTATTTTTTCTTTTTTAAATTTTATTTCTATCATTTTGGCAAAGGGAAAAATTGTAGCAGGGACTGACTTTGACTCCTAAGTTCACCTTGCACCAATTTTGCAAAAAAAGAGGAAAAGGACTGTGCATAGAAGATACCAAATCCAAGCAAGGAGTAAGAAGAACCTGAAGAGTCAATCGCAGATGCAAATGGCTGTCAGGAGATAAGCTATGAAAGCTTACCAACAGGTCTGGAACAATCCTGTATCATGCTGTAGTGGGAATTGCTGCTATGTGTATCTGCATGTGGGTGCCTGCCCAACAGATGTAGCAGATATACAAAGACACTACTTCTACTTTCTTACAAAACTGTTTTCCCCCATACTTCTAAATATCTGAGCGAACAAAATTGTCAGTTCAATTTCTATGCCATTTATCTACAATAAAATCACGTTGGTCAGAAAAGGCACTAATCTATAAGTGTATTTATTTGAGTTTTACAGGTAGAAACAGAAAATGAGAGAAAGATAGACAGGCAGATAAGCAGAGATTGACTTAGAGACTGGGAAACAAACATTAAACTATGTAAAGTGTGTATTAAAATGCAAGAGGGTATTCGATTCTTCCTAGAAATAAATCACGAATCAATGTATATCAAAAGCAAAGAGCAAATGAAGTATAGGTAACTTACTTTCATTTTTCAAACCAGTGGCCATTGTCTTTGGCAGTCTAGATTTTAGAGAAAAGTCATCCCCTGAAGGAAGAAGGAGTCAAATGAAAGTCACTTCTCCACAAGAGGAATACTCCCTCCCTCTCTTCCCAAACTGGGTCCCACCAGACCATTGGCAACTACGCCTACCTTGTTAACTAACACAGTCTATTGTCTGCACAAATACATTAAAAATTTTAGGATATATGTAATGTTCTAATATGCAATTATTGAAAAAATGAACAAACAAATAAATGCACATATACTGGGGATATATGCCATTAAAAAAACTCATTGTTTATACAATAACAAAAGTTTGGAGATCACTAAGGAAATTATTAAAATGAAAGATTGTCAAAAATTAAGATAGATATAAAGATACTGAGACAAAGGAATGATATTAAATTGGGTAAACAGCCCACTGAGCTTGTCAATTATATTATACAGACACTGAAGATAGATTATGAGTTGGACCAACCTGTGAAGAAGAGGAAAAGAATGGGCTTACTTTCCTTGAGAAGGTAGTTCACTAGTTGTGATGGTACTAAGCTATTCCCTGACACAAAATACCCAAGATTTTTAACAAAAATGTTCTTTTTGGTGATACAATATATTGTGAACTTACTTTCCCCTTAAAAAGATATCTTTTTTGCTATTTAACCAAAGGAATAACAGAAAGAGATATGATAGATACATTTATGACTGGTGTATGCTACCCTGTTTGCTTGTCCCCAAGAAGTGACATGAAGCAGTAGTGTTGAACTCAAATGGAAATAGTGGTCACTAATGTGTATGTAAAGATCCCTGTTATATATTGATTTAGTTTTAAAATATAAATCTATTTATGTTTTATTATATTTCAATTTTTAAAAAATATTTCCAAGTTACATTTTAATCTGATTCAATCAGCATTCAGGAGGGTTATGGACTGCCCCTGGCCATGCCACTGCATATTCAACATCTCTGACAAAGAATATCATCAATCAGAAAATGTATCTAAAAGGGTAGGCCAGTAAAAAGAATGTGAAACAACAGAAACACAACCCAAGTGCTATACTGCTTCCCCAAAATTGTTAACAGACTATAGAAAGATGTTTTGCATGTTGTGTGAATCTTTGGGGGATGTTTTGGGGGACATGGAAAAAAATTGCACAGAATAAGAAGGATAGGTCTATTGTAATCTCACATGGAATAAGATGAAATATGTACTGGAGCGTTTAAATACTGACTTACAAAAGAAATTCTAATTATTAATGGTATCAGAACATGAAAGGAGTAGTCTTGACAGAGAGTGAATTTTGAGCAAATAGATGTGTCCAAGCAAATGCAACGTAACCATTCCTCACAGAATTTATAGATGAATTTCACACATCTAAGTTTCCTTCTATCTCTATAGTTCTGATTAAGTGATATTGTCACCTTCTTTTATCAAATAAATATTAATAATATTACTAATAAAATTAAAATTATATATATGTGTGTGTGTGTGTGTGTGTGTGTGTGTATATATCTTAACACATTTCAAAGTGCTTAGCCATATGCTTTCTCACCAAAACACTTATAACAATAGTATTAGGTAGTCAAGCAACTATCATTATTCAAATTTTACAGATGAAGAAACAGTTTCAGAGAAGATACTTGGCCAATATCAAATAACCACTAAGTGGTTCCACCACTGAGTCAGGTATAGACATGTGTCCATTCAAGACAAGGTTTACATATTGCACTCACTTTTATTTGATAATTGCTCCAACTTATTGTCTCTCAGATATTTTAAGACTTCACTATAATGCTTTTTCTTACTTAAGCATTTGCTTGACATGAAAAGCAGAACATTATGCCATTAAAGATATAATTCAATTATATAAAAATGTATTTTTTATATTTACAGTTGGAAGGCAGGAAGGAAAGAGAATAAGCATTTATATGTATTCTACTATAAGCCAAGCACTATAAAACATGATTCATTTAATCTTCACAACTCTACAAAGTAGATGCTATCATTATCTTCATTTTATATCTGAGGAATCCGAGGTACACAGAGGTTAAGTGACTTGCTCAAAGCTAAAAAATATCTGAGTCCACATTTGAACTTAGATGTTCCTGACCCCAGTCCTGGTAGTTTATTCAGTTTACAACCTAGCTGCCACCAATTCTACTTATTTTTCAGATGAGCAATCTGAAGTTCAAACACTTTAAGGAACTTGTGCAGTGTCATGTAGCTGTTTCATTTCTGACACAGAATTATAACGTAGGCCCTCCTGACTCCTGGTCCAATGTCCTATCCAATACACCATGAAGCATTTCAGATTTTAAAAAATCATCATTAATTCTGTAGCCTTATCCTCCACCCTAACAAGGGCCATGAAGGCAGCAGCTTCATTAGGCTTCAAAGAGTGCTTTGAGCTTGGTGAGATATTGAAGATGCCAAGGACATTTGCTGCATCCTGGGTCCTTGTCAGTCATCTTGATTGCCATTGGACTTCGAAGACTCTGAAAGACAATTTTGTGCAACTCTACCTCACTTAAATCCGATTCATGCAGAAGTCAAGACATAATCCTTGATGTCATTAGTCCTCTTTGAAAAAAAAGATCAGGAATAATAATGACAACAGTTCTGCCCCAAGGAGCTATTTCACTACTCTTCTTCTCTGTAATACTGACTATAACTAATTATATATAAAACCCAGATCTTTGGATTCAGTTGAGTATTCTTTCTTCTATGCTCATCTCTTTCTAGGTGCCTATCTAGAACAGAAATTGTTCTTAAGTTATACAATGTTGCCTGTTAACACATATTATTGCTAGAATATATATATTCAGTGAGCTCATACTATAAGTCTGGAAGGACGCTAATAAAAACCTCATAAATAGACAGACAGAAAGATAGAAGAAAACAAAAGCAAAACAACAAAAATTCTTGTAATATGCTTTCCTAAGTTTCATTCTAACACATTTTGCTGTATGAAAATAACTTGTTATTTTATCTATATTAACAAATTCAATTATTAACATTTATATACTGCTTTGAAGTTTTCAAAGTGATCTGTAAATTTCTCATGACCACCCAGGTAGGTATGCGCTACTATAATCTCTATTTCATAGATGAGAACACTGAGGAGGCAGAAGTTAAATGACACCCTCAGGTTCACAGTATTTGATGCTGTATTTGAACTCAGATCTTCTACTACCCCCTATTGGCAGTCAGACCATGGTAATAAGGTTTTTCTTGCTTTCCAGAAGAATAAGAAGAATTGTGTAGATGACAGACTTGTTATCTGTGCATAATCATCTATTTGTCTGTACAGGCTTTATGCACAGATAGAATTTTGTCCCAGCATGATGGGGAAATAATGTTTTTTTGTTTTTTTTTCTACATAAAGATGTATGAAAACATTCGCAAAGAGACCCCAGAGAATTGGGCTTAGTAAACACTAAATCAAACAATTAACATTACAGTACTTTAAACATGGAAACAAAAATATTGTCTGCTAAAAAGGTTTTTTGCACATTTCCTTCATCAGTAATCACAATTAAAGTGTGTGATCACATGGTGTAGCCAATTACTATTGCCCAGCAAAATGATTATGAGACAGGAATGAATCAAAGAATATATGTCTTTAATGAAGGGCAGTAGAGATGCATAGAATGCAATGGTTGCTAAGGCTGTAGATTGAACTTTCTCAGTTATAGCTTCCTTTTTTATCCCTCCCCTTCATTTTTTTCTTTTTCTTTTTCCCTCCTTCCTAATTTCTTTTCAAAATGGTACTTTTGGGTCTTCCCCTACTTTATATAAATGCAGTTTTAGATATGTTAGTCTCAAGATTATATTTTAAAATTTAGAAAACAAAATTAATCTTGCTGACTATTTTAGATCATTAAATATTTGTATAAATAAAAGCTGCAGTACGAGGAGAAATGCTGAAGAGATTCTTAAGTACTTCAGCTTAACATAAGTCTTTATCCAAAGCAGGAACCAGAAATGTAGAGTAGTTCAGTAAACAAGTGAGATCAAAGGATCAGGATTAAATCTTACCTTAAAAACTGTTTGATCTTGGAAAAATCACTTTAACTTGCTTGACTAGTAGTTCCAATCAATGAATTAAGGAAATTGGACTAGATGTCCTCCAACGTGCCCTCTAATTCTGAATGTTTGATTTATAACTCTACAATTCTATTCTTCTGACCCTCTCTTCCCCTCCAGTTATCTACTTTCTGTCTTCACCATTTTTCACCATGAAATCTATTCGAATTTATCGCACTTTCTCTTTACCTTTAATGAAAATGTTAAACCTGAGTTTTTGTCTTCAGTTTCCCAAATACTTGCATTTTTTTTCTTTAAATATCACTTGCACCTGACCTTTACCTGTGGATGCTATATCAAAAACTACATTTATTTTCAGTATTACTTTGATGATCTTATTCTGTTGCCTAGTATATATAACAAGGTTTATATTTTGTCCTTCTAGACCACAAAGTGCAAGAACTAAATATATGTAACAATTAATGATCAGATTTAGATTTCATTTAAAAATTATATTGATATATTTGGAAGATAAATATTCTTGGAAATCTCTTCTTTTTAATTAAAAGTTAATTGTCAAATACAAACTGACCAAACATGTATATTTCCCATTGATTTTCTGTAATTTTTCCCCATATCCACTTTCTCTCTGACTTCAAATATTTTTCAAATTTGTATTTACTGAGACATACTCTGGTAAACCTGAAAACGAGAATTTAATCACAAGCTACGATGTAGCATCCTTAAAAACTACCAAACATGTAACACCTGCCATCTCATCAATGTTTGGTCTAGTTCTCTCCAAATTACTGCATTCATCATTCTTGGCGTAAAAACTGATAAAGAATTGAAACATGGCTTTCAAATTCACTAAGACTCAAAAGCAAGACAAATAGTATTAAATAATCTTATTGCCATATACTGCCATGCATATAAATGTGTGCATATGTGTGTATATTCATAATATACACTGAATAATCATTTGATGGATTTCTGTTCATAATGTAAAAAAAATGTAGTAAATTAATTATATAGGTTCCTTTCTTTTGAATGTCCTTAAATGAAAATAACACATTATCCCATATTTCTTCATATTAACAGTTATCTTTCTTGTCCCCTTAAAATGACTTAGAGGGTCCATTGTAGATTGTTACCTATCAGTTATTATTTTTTCAGAAAGCTTAATTAATATATTTTTAAAAATCAAACTCGAAGTGATTACAGATTGTTTGAACCCAGAATGTTATCCTCACCTCAGTAACTCTGAATGCTGGAGATAGCTACAAGGAATTTTTCTTTCTCCCAGGTTCTAGAACCACCCGAAATATTTATATTTTGCACCCAAAATATTTATATTGGTCCCCAAGTACAAGTCTTGTTTTGGGTGCATCCAAGCTTTTGTTTAGGCTTAGTCCAAATTCTATTGATTGTTTATATTGACTAATAACAACCTCACACTACTTTGTTTTCAAGTTGCCTTCTCAGCTAAATTGCTTAAGTGGCTGTTTGGTTCACTTGTCTACATTCTATATAATGTAAACCTGTATAACGTAAACCTTGGATGAGAGGGAGGCATACCTCTTTTCCAGCTGGCTTTGCTCTTCCAAACAGTCTAATCATTTGTTTTTTTCTAAAACGATTTCAGATTTTTGAGGCTTTATTTCTCACAAACATCACCATGAATCCCACCAGGTCAGGAATTCCAGTTCTATAATATCAGGAAACTAATGTCTATTCGAATGTTGTCTGTGATCTGCACAGAAATTTGTCCCCATTCAGAGTAGCTGACAGAGGTAGACTCATTTGTTTAATATCTAGCCACCATCTCATTTGCTCTTATTTCCAGTAGAAAGGGTGAAGAAGCTTTGTATCCCATCTCTTAAAGCTCCTACAATCATAGGATTTCAAGTCCAATACTCTCATTTTAGAGAGGAAGAAATTGAGACCCAGGTAATTTGAGTAAGAGTCAGATTACAAACCCTACTATGGAATATCCATTCCCAGTGCTCTTTCTGCTGAATATACTTCCTCCCTTTTCAAAGGAATATGCCAGATTATGGTTAGTTATGATATCATGTTTTACTTTTACTTTGTGATTTTCTGTGACTAAGAGACCATGACAATTCATCAAAAAAAATTACAGCCAGTCATTTTAGGTGGTATATCTGTTGATAAATCCTGCTGATTATAGTAGCTTTTCCAATGACCACTAGAACTCTGATTTTGCCTTGCTAGTTGCTAACTAATGCAGTTTTCTAAGTGAATCTTTTCATTGAAGTGAGAACCAGTGTGATGCAGATTTAAAATTCCTCACAACTAAGCCTTTTAATATTCTCAATGAAAATTAAATTAAATTGCTAGTTACCCAACACAGTAGGCCATATTACTTTCCCTTAATTTTTCCCTTCTTTTATCTTACATGGGACTTGTTCAATCAAAATTATTTTAGAATTTTATCTAATGAGACTGAGTAAAAAAGCTCACTCTTTGGGCTATTCAAAACCTGAGCATGAATTTACACAATGTCATTAAGGAAATTCAAAGGAAATTATTTACAAAAGTATAGACCACATTAAGTGATGACTTAATGATTAGTGTAGTGAATTTGTTTTCACTGAAAGACTAATAGGTATGACCTAGATTAATTTAAAATGCATATCTACTTGGACATTCCTGTATTGTGCTTCATTATATTAGATTTTGATGTTCTAGTTTGAATGGGTAAGGGGGAAGGTATATTCCCTGACAATGATAGTGCAGAATAGAGAATACTGAATACAATTTAACTAGCATATAATTTTGCAGCTTAAGTAAATCAATAAGGATTGAAGCAAGTCATATTTCTCTGAGTACATATACTAAATTTGCATTTGCTACAGAAATAATTTGTTGTTTCAGACTTCCTTAATGACACATAGAATCCCTTTTACTAATTTCTAAAAGGAATTTGCAAGCCTATGATTTCTAGTTTTTGTTCTTGCTGAAGTAACTGGGACATAGCCTCTTCAGCATTGTGAGGTTTTGAGTGTTTGACATACAATGTAAGTTTTTTTTTTAATCTCAATACATATTAGAAACATTGAGGAAATAACATAACAATCTTCCTTCCTTTCCAGCAAATTTCTTTATCCTGGTTCTCACTCTAAACCTGGAATCCATAGACTAGAATTACCCTTGGGCCCCTATAACTTTGCCTTCTAGGACTCTTCCCAGAACCTCTGTTTAAGCAGGACAACCAAACTATTCATGTCTCATTCCTCTGCAGGTTGAATTTCCTTCCCAGTCCCAAGCCAGCTTCTTTATTCTGTATTGTCCCCCTTTCTTCCAGTTTAATCCACTTGAGGGCAGAAAGTGTCTGCTTGTACTTGTATTCTTTGTGCTTAGCACAAGGTTAGTGTGTAGTAAGTATTTAATAAATGCTTGTTGGCTGATAATTAACTTTTTCTGAGCACTAAGATGTTAATTTAATATCATATGATAATATAGTTTACATTTATTTAGTCAAATATCAATCACATGTTTTTGCAAAGCAATCTCAGTAGAAATTTGATACTCTAAGGGTAAGGCTTTCCTGGTCACATAATACCACACAAGGAATGTAATGGAAATATTATAGATCCATTCTTCAGGGATTCAACGATCTGTAAATTTGGCACCCACTCCACTCTACCAACATAGATAATAAAACTTCTATCACTTGATGAATAGTCTTCCCAAATTTCTGTGGTGGAAAATTTAATCACTCTGTGGTCAGACAAGTGATATACCTCTCTCAAATTTGTTTACAGTCATATTTTACAGGTACTGGAGGTGTTTGGTGTGGGAGCTCAAGCAAGTTCCTGCTTTTATTAGGGCTTGGCTGTATCATCTTGGCTCTGTGTTCCATCCCCGCCAATTGGTCTTTCATTGTTGAACTAAAAGGCCCAACTTTCGTAGTTTAGATGTGTGAAAAGATGTGTACCATTGACATCTTTTCTGTCTTTCTTCTATTTTTTGATATGAGTAAAGGATCTTCACCCAGTAGAATAATCCGTATTTTTTTTGAGACTACTATTCTTAGAAAAGTAGCCTTAACATGCTGTTGCATTGCAATGATAACTTATTTTCTAAACATAATGTATTCTCTCTAGGACACTGGTCAAAAAGTGATGAATTTGTGGCAGTATGAAGATGGGAGAAATAAACATAAAATAAAATGTCTCTTGATTTCATGATGTTCTTTCTTCATCCATACTAACAATGGTGAAAAAAGGAGCCTGAATTACCTCTTAAGGATATGGAGTTAGGGGGAAAAAAAGAAAAAAAAATAAAAATGAATAAAGTAATATACAGAGTTTGAGGTTGTCATATTTAAACAACTTTAATAATTTTAAAACATCATTTTTCCATCAGGAAATTCCTAAGAATGATCTGTTCAATTGAGTACAGAAACAGGTGAAGGAATCAGTATGTTAATGAACAATTCTGGAGTAAATAAAATCAATTCTCTCTCCCTCCCTCTCTCTCTCTCTCTCTCTCTCTCTCTCTCTCTCTCTCTCTCTCTCTCCCTCCCTCTCTCTCTCTCTCTCCCTCCCTCTCTTTCCCTCTCTTTTTCCCCTTCTCTCTGCACATGCAAACCACACACACACACACACACACACACACACACACACTATGTATTTGTTATATACGCATATATACATAGCGTATGTATATTTACACGCATATGTGTATATGCATGTATTCGTATGTATATTCTATTCAAAAATAAATGAGTTTCTAAGTCTCCATGAGGAAACTATGGTAGTGTGCTACCATCATAAAAGGGAAGACCTTGATTACTTTATTCACAGTGTCCCAAATATGGAGTTTAAAGGAATCTTAGGAGAAACACCAAGTCTATTTTCCTTATTTTAGAGATGAGAAAATGGAGGCACAGAGAGACATGAAATGAATTACACATGGTTAAACATATTAGATAATCTGATTACAAACCTAATGCACTTTCCACTATGCTGTTTGCTATAGGAAAAATAAAGCATAATAGATCCATAAAGTAATTCAGTCAAATGTGGGTTTGTTTTCCGATAAATTCAGGCCTCTCCTTAGGAAGAAATTCTTAACTACCTATATTTCCTAAGGTGATTTAAATTCTTCCATTCTGGAATCATTAGCAATTATCTTCTACTTAGTTTCAGGGAGACAACTCTTATTTTGGAATGAAATCAAAGTGAGTGCGTGTGTGTGTGTGTGTGTGTGTGTGTGACTGCTAAGAAAAAAAAAGCTTATGTCTGGTGTATGGAAGAATATTCATGAATCAGGAACAACTTTATATTTTTATTATGAGATACAATTACTTCTCAGGATGCTAAGATTTAATTGCTAGTATTAGTATAAGTAAGTGGTGATCAGAAAGAAACCCTACAGGGAAATGTGTTCTATTGAAATTCAGAAATACCTGTTGTATTGTTCTTTGCATTTCTCATTATTAAATTTTATCTTACTCCATTTGACCTGCCATACTGTCATATATTTAAGGATAGAGAGGCCATAGATTTCAAAACTCTCATTTTATATATGAGAAAACTTAGACCCAGAGCAACCAAAGGACTTCAATGAACACAAAATTATTAAATGTCTGCTGTTTTTCAGTCACTCTGCTAGACACTAGGTCATATAGAGGCAAGAAACATTCCCTGCTAACATTTCTCAGAATGCTAACATTCTGTTGGAAAAAGGGAACAGTATGTATTCATATGAAGTGACACAAAATATGCAAAAAAAAGTAAGTACAAGATAATTGCAGGTAAGTGAAAGTGGGAGGAACTCAGTTTTACCCATCATACAAGGCATGAACATTTGAAAGGAATTTTGAAAGAAATTAAAGATTGTAAAAGTTAGAAGAGGGATCACAGCCTACAACCCAGGCTACAACACAAGTCAGGATTGAATGAAAGTTCTTGACTGTTTAATTAAGTGATTAATATGACTAAGTTTCTAAGGACTTCAGTTTTCTCATCTATAATGTGAGTAATTTGGATTAGAGGACCTTTGTAGTCTCTTCAACCTTAAATTTCTGATTGATCCTATGATGTGTCAGACCTATAAGAGTGGACAGACATTTTTGTGAACTTGCTTTATCATTCTGTGGGTACTTCAATCAAATTCTCTAAGAGCTTTTGGATCTCATTTAAGAGCATCTTTAATATTCTAGGACTTGATGCAATGAAGGTGATGCTACCTGAAATCAAGCAGTTTTCATCCTCAATAAAAGATTCCTCTTCAATTTTGACTCTTTCTTTGATCTCCTTTCTGACAGTAGGGAATTATTTTTGTTAATATAAGTTTTCCTGTTACATCTCTCATTTGATTAATGATTGAAGGGGTTTTGAATGATGTTATCTGTTAATGAAAATTTTAATTGCAAAATTTTAATAGATGTAAGGGAGCTACCTTGTTAGATGAAAGCCTTTTAAGAAGTATTTTACTCTTCTAAATTAAGATTTTTTTTTCTAACTGTCAACAAAATAAAAGCAGAATAGGATCTTCAATTCTCCACATCATTTGGGCAATCTCATGAGGGCAAAGATGTCTATTCCAAAATATGATTTCTTAAGCATTGCCTATTTTTTCTAATATTGTTATCAAGGATATTCTCAAAGCTTATGTAGATTATTTTCATTTAAGTTGCATTTAATTGGGAATGTGGACATACAGGTTTAGGAAATATTGCTATTCTTTTAGTTGCTTTTTTTTCAGGGCGTAATAAAATCCAAATTTTTTCCATATGTTTCATATCATTTCCTACTTCCAATCACCTTTAAAATGTGCATTTTGCAGCTTCATAACAGGCTAGCCTTTGGAAAAGACATATTTTCTGCCTACTTAGTCTTGTGTAGCTGCTTTCCCCATATTTGTTTTCTTAGTGGTCAATATCACTGCCTCTCTAAACATGCCCTGAACTATGATATGAGTCTATATATGGTGGTTCCATGGTCCTTCTTGGTGAAAAGAATTCATTAAAAATTAAAAAATTACTCTATCTTTCATCTGTTTTTTGGTCTTCAGTATAATTTAACCTGTAAGTTCTCTGAATTCGATTGATCTTGTTAAACAGTATTCCCCCACCCTTCAACAACCTTATTTATTTTTATTTTTATGGGATATCTCTGCTTATAAGATTTCATCACATATCTCTATAAGATTTTGCAAATGTGTTTACATTGTAAATTGATATTATTTTGTTTACCATATTTCTCAATTTGCAAATAGGTCAAGTGCTTCCTAAATACAGTATATATATTTTTTGCTCCATTAGTCATCTTACAATGGCAATTGGATTGCATTAGTTATACTTCTATATACAAATTTTATAATTGGTATTGATGTCTCTTGATTCAGTTAATCTCTATTTAGGAGACATGCTAGGTCAAAATGGAGTCATTTTAATTTTATATTTCATTTTTTCTCACAATGATACTTTTATCTTTATAATTTTATTATACAACTGTTCATTATAATTATATATTATAATAATTTTAAACTTTGTTACATGCCCACATTATCAAAGAGTCAACTTCCTTTATACAGAAATATAATCAATATCATTTCTTATGGTGTTATTTGGTGTTCATTACATCAATTCTTTTATCTGTAATGGGGGAATGGTGCTATAAACTCAGTCATTGTGAGCATGGGGATAATGTCCCACTGAGATCCTCACAAGATCTTTGGAGTATGTATCGGCATACTGCAATTATTCTGTTTTGTCATGGCAAATAGCGTGGATGGAGGATGTAGGAGAGTAAGGCATTTCAAAGCCTATAGTTCTCTTGAAAATATAATTTTGCTTGATTCTTTCTTGTAGAGATAAAAGAGGTGATAATGATGATGGAAGGGAAGAAGTCTCAGGTTCTCCATACTTAAGGTGAGATTTAGCAGGTGAAAATTAACTTAGGTTCTTTTTTGCTAAGGTTCAAGTGAAGGATATGAGAATCTATAACCCTGTGAGTTTTCAAATTTGAGCAGGGACCTACCAGAATCACCAGGATATTTAGGAATGGAGTGCATCCTGAGCTTTGCAGCCAGTCTAGCATTAATACTTAGAGAAATCATGAACATGTTTCAGAATCTAATGAACTGAGGTAAGATACAGATTCAGCATCCACGTTATCTGAGCTGTCTCCCTCCTGAGTATATGGGCTATAATTATGTACTATATGAAAAAATTCACCCAGTTGTTGGGGGTGGTGCTATTGGTACTTTAGGTCTTACCATAACTTAAAAGCAATCATCCCTTAAAAAATCTATTTGATCTTAGTTGATTATGTGGGGTTAGCTAGTGGAGAGAGTGCCAGGGCCACAAGCCAGAAAGACCCCTTTTCTTGAGTTCATATCAGGCCTCAGACATTAGGTGTATGACCCTAATGAAATCATTTAGCTCTATTTGCCTCGGTTTCCTCTTCTGTAAAATGAGGTGAAGAAGGAAATGTCAAACAGCTCCATCATCTTTGCCAAGAAAATACCAAAAGGAGTCATGTAGAATTAGACATGATTAAAATAAAACAGCTAAACAATACAGAATTGGAGAGTTAGAATAGGGACTCAAACCATCATAACCGGAATTCTCATAGGATTGTCAGAGAAAGAAAGTTCCTCCAATCCTTCAGTCATACTTCTAGAATCCCAAGAAGGGAAATATAGCAAGCCTCGGGAAAACTGAAATGAGTACTTGCTATATTTCAAAGAAAAATTTTGCAATATGAAAATTTTCTTTAGTTTACACTTCTTTATCTCTCATTACATGGGACTCTCAATCCATTTTTCCTATCTATTTTTCTCTCAACATTTTTGACAGTTCCAGCTTCACATGAATATCACATGTTAATGGAATATAACTTGATTTAATTTGGAGAATAATCATAGAATTTGTTAATGTTTTTATCCTCTGTAGAGTCATTGGCATAGGTTTTCTATCTCTCTTTTTTGACTCTCTCTCTCTCTCTCTCTCTCTCTCTCTCTCTCTCTCTCTCTTTCTTCCTCCCCCCCCTCTCTCTAGATTAACTATCTTTATTGGTAATAATATTTGAGTCCAAATTTTCTGAATCATATTTCCCAAGTCAAAATAGAAAAGTATGATCTGGTTAGTATTACTAATTTCCTCAATTTAAGCATATTTCAATTCTAATAAAGGGAATCAAAAATATTTTCATAAATTTAACAAAATATAGCTGTTCTAGAGAAAAAAAACTGGCATAAAAGAAGTGCTTTATGTCTTTTCCTCTAATAGACTATAAATTAGAAATCATCCTATCAGTTTTGCCAAACTCATAACATTATTATAGTGTAATCAGACAAGTAATAAATACACCTGACATAAGTATATAACCTCATACTAGATCTACTGGAAAATACAGCCCCCAAACTATCAAATATTTTCATTTAACTCAAACAGTTAAGCATTCCCTTTTTTGAAAACACATTGAACACAAATGACCAAGAAGAAAATGTTACTTTATTATTTGTCCTCCCGAAACATGTCACCTTGTCTCATGTCACATCATGTCATATGTCACAACACAACATTCTCTCCTAGTCATAAATGAGTTATAATTTCTGCCAGTCAATGTAAAATCATGATGAAATAATTCAGAAATATTTTTTTTCACTTCTGAATTTAGTTTTCCAACAATGTAAATCACAACCCTTCTTTGTTTAAGCAGATATTTTTGTTGGGTTCTTTTAGTCACAAACATAACTACAACCACAAACACAACCACAGCAGTGACAATGGTTATTATGTTCATGGTCATGACAGCAACAGTATTAAAGTAATTGTTGGCTAATATATTGATGAAACACTTTCCAGATTTCAGAGTCTGGCCCCTATACCATACAGGGCATTTTCACATTTTTACAAAAAGTCTGACAGTAGAACTTTTAGATTATAATGCAGTGCCTTTCTCTTCAAGATCTCCAGGTCACACTCATAATGATTAAAAATTGGAATTATAATTTAGTGAGAGAATGATATGTTTTGATATATAAAATGGTAGCATGATATGTATTGCATGTTATGCTAGGGCATATTGTTGTATTTTATATTATATTGTTATATGTTTTTGTGCTGTATTTTAAAACTATTCAATATTAATTCATAGTATATGTTAAGTGTAATAGGCATTTATTCCTTCTCTTTTTGCGTGTATAACTATTATGATATGATAAAATCTTGTAGTGTGGATTAATACAACATAATATAACATAACATAATGAACATAACAAACATAACCCTGTATGACTTAATACAGCATGTAATAAATGTAAGTGTGCTATAAAGTAAACACATAAACATCTCAGACAATAATTGCTAATGTACAATGGGCTGGACATAGAATTAAAGAGAAGAAGAGGAGGCAATTGTACTGCCTTTGGGAAATCACAAAGCTTTTTAAATTTTCCCTAATATCTCCCTTAAGTAAAGACCCATGGTATTTAACTCTGCTTTCCTAAAGTGGTTGTATTGCGTGAGCCATGGAATGTAGTCCTTGAAGAAAAAAAAAAAATAACATTCAAAAAGCAGCTAGGTAGTTCAATGGTTAAAGTGTCAGGTCTGGAGTCAAGAACATTATATGACACACGCACATACATGCACACACACAAACATATATTCATATATACATACATATTATATAGTGTATGTCTTTGTGTGTGTGTGTGTGTGTGTGTAAATGGGTAGCAACCTGTTGTGATAATTATTTTGTGTATAACAACTCAGAAAATTGCATGAGCTATGGAGAGATTGTGACTTGCATTGGCAGAAGGAGTATACATGCTGATGGCCTCTTAACAATCAAAGATTGAAGATCTCTAAATTATTGAAATACATACGTGTATGTACATATGGATGTATTTTTATCTATATACATGCATAAATTTATTTTGTGTGATGTTTCTTATGTTTACACAGACATAGTTAAGTGAATAAAAGAGGAAAGAATTCTTTTTTCATTACGTACATTAAAAGTACCTCATTTTCAAAGCAAATTAATACATTCGATGCATTTGGAACAAATAAGAGAGTACTTCATATTACCTATGTGGCTGCTTGAAAATTAGCATTGCTTCAGGCTGTGATATAGTCACTGGATCCTGTCAGAGCCACCACCTATTAAGAACAAAGCCTCAAATCTGTCACAGATCCTTGCCACTCAGGCACTTTCTCTTTTTTTTTTTTTTTGTTAGATACTTAAACGGCTTCCTTCTTTCCCTGGAGACTTGCTATACTCCATCACAACACATAACAATATAAATGTGATAGTGAATGAATGAATGAAAGAATGAACAAATAAACAAGTATTCATTAAAGACCTACTATACTAGGTGTGGGGATACAAAATATGATATAGAATTTATCTCCTAATTGTTGTTTTTCAGTCATTTTTGGTTTTGTCAGAAACTTTTAAATAAATTAATTAATTTATATTCTAGTTTACATCACTCATTTCCACAAGATTTTGAGTTACAAATTTCTCCCCATGTTAACCCTATCCACCACTTCAAAACAGCCACCCCACTATATAGCCCCTTCCCCTATCTGCTCTCTCTTATATCCTCACCCTTAACCCCTCTGAATTTCTAGGAGGGCAGAATGGGTCTCTCTACCCCAGTGCCTGTATATCTTAATTCCTAGTTGCATGTAGTTAATAATAATAATAATAATAATAATAACAATAATATTTATATACATATATATTTTTAATATGTGATTAAGGACCTTTAAATTCCAGATTCTTTCCCTTCATCCCTCACCATGCACCCCCACTGGAAGGACAAGTAATTCAATACAGGCTGTACATGTGTAATTACGCAAAACATTTCCACAGTGGATATATTGTGAGAGACTGATTATATGTCCCTCCTTCCTATCCCACCCCCCTTGTTCTATTCTCTACCCTGTCCCTCTCCCTTTACAGAAGAGTGTGCTTCCAGCATACCTCCCACCCCACTGTGTCCACCTATCCATCATACCACCTCTCATCCACATCCCCCCTACTCTCCTGTGTGGAAACATACCCAGTTCAGTGTTCATTTCATTAGTTCCCTAAGCGAAATTCAATGAGAGTAAGGTTGACCCTTTCCCTTTTACCTTCTTCTTCTTCCCCTCCATTGTAAGAATTATCCCTTGCCTCTTCTATTTGAGATGATTAAGCCCATTCTGTCTCTCCCTGTCTTCTCTCATTCTAATCCTTTCCCAACTCAGAATTTCACCTTTTAAAGTATCATGCCTTCCTATTCAATTGATCTTATGCCCTCTATGTATACATATATTCACATGCTCAGATATGTGTTCATATGCATATATAAACCCTCTTATATAGACATATGTGTATGTATAAATATATACCCATTTGTATTCCCTTCACCTATCCTCATGCTGAGAGAAGTATCATAAGTTACAATTATATTTTTCCATGTTGCCATGTAAATAGTTCAATTTTGATGACTTCCTTATGATGTCTTTTCCATGTTTACCTTCTCATGCTTCTTTTATTTGAGTGCCAAATTTTCTTTTCAACTGCTGCTTTTTTCAGCAAGAATGTTTGAAAGTCCTTGATCTCACTGAATGACCATATTTTCCCCTGTAACATTATACTCAATTTTGCTGGGTAGGTGATTCTTGGTTTTAATCCTAGCTCCCTTGACCTCTGGAATATCATATTCAAGGCCCTTTGATGCCCTATTGTAGAAGCTGCAAGATCCTGGGTTATATTAATTGTGTTTCCACAGTGTTCAAATTGTTTCTTCTTGGTAGCTTGTACTATTTGCTCCTTGAACTGGGGGCTCTGGAACCTGTCTATAACATTCCTAGAAGTTTTCTTTTGGGAGTCTTTTTCAAGAGAGGATCAGTGAATTATTTCAAGGTCTATTTTGGCCTCTGGTTCTAAAATATCAGGTAAATTTTTCTTGAGAATTTCTTGAAGGATTCTTTCTAAATTCTTTTTTTTTATCATGGATTTCAGGTATTCCAATAATTTTTAAATTGTCTGTGCCAGATCTATTTTCCAGATCAGTGGTTTTCTCAAGGAGATAGTGCACATTGTCTTCTATTTTTTCATTTGTTTGGATCTGTTTAATAGTATCTTGATTTCTCATTAAGTTATTTGCTTCCATTTGCTCCACTCTAATTCTGAAGGAATTGTTCTCTTCAGAAAGCTTTTGATATTCGTTTTCCATCTCGCAAATTCTAATTTTTAAGGCATTCTTCTCCTCGTTTGCTTTTCTGGCCTCTTTTGCCATTTGAGTTAATCTATTTTTTAAGGTGTTATTTTCTTCAGTCATGTTGTTGACTCTCCTTTCATGATTTTCTTGCACCTTTCTCATTTATCTTCCCAATTTTTCCTCCACTTCTCTTATTTGGTTTTCAAAATCCTTCTTATGGTGATCTATGGCTTGTAGGCAGTCTTCTTCTTTCTTGGAAGCTTTTGGTGTGGGCATTCTGACTGTGTTGTTTTCTTCCTGTTCCATACTTTGATTCTTTTTGTTCCCCAAGAAGAAATCTAGAGTTCATTTGCTGTTCTTGCTTTGCTTCTTTTCACTGCTCGTGTTGGCCAGTTAATTGCTTGATTTTTTTTAGCTCTGTGGACCTCTGCTTACAGAGGGGAAAGCTCTGTCCCAAATTTCAGGGGCTTTTGCAGCTGCCAGAGCTATTAGCAGGCCACTGCAGCCCCCACCAAGTTTGGGTCACTGAAAAAGCAACCCAGAACCAACACCAAAGACTGCTATCTGGATCCAGGCCACTCAGCACAAGAGTGTTTAGCCTCTGAATGATTGCTTTGCCCCCCTGCAGTCTACAGGCTGGGAGTTTCTGAAGCAGCCACGTGGAGGTGCCTGCAGGGCCACCACTTCTATTGATTCCTTGCCCTGGAGGCAGTTTGGCTGGACTGCTTTTCTCCCCCAAATTTAGCTTAGTTCCACTGTTCTTTCGCTTTGTCCTTGTTTCTTATGGGTTGATAATTCTGTAAACCTCCACAGGTGTCACTGATCCACTCTCCTGAATGCTCCAGCTATGGCTTGTCCTGGCTGCCCCAAGGCTAACCCTCAGTTTCAGGCTGGGCCTTCCAGTCCTGCCTGCCAAGCTGCCTTCAGTAGGAGATTTGTTTTTCTGTATTTTTTTTAGTTTTGGAGCCCTAAAATTTGTTTAGAATCATATTTTATGTATATTTGAGGTGGCTATTTGAGAGCTGTGTCATTTTCCTGCTTTTATGCTGCCATCTTGGCTCCAGCCCCCCCAAAAAAACTTGTCTGACTATTCATGAACCCATGTGAGGTTGTGTTTGCAAAAACACTAGAGTTATTTTCCATTTCCTATTCCATCTCATTTTAATGGTGAGGAAACTAAGGCAAGCAGAGTTAAGTGACTTGTCCAGCTAGTAAGTGTTTGAGGCCAGATTTGAACTCAGGAAAATGAATTCATGGCTCCAGGCCCAATACTCTGTCCACTTTATCTAATTGTGCTTACTTACTAATAAGGAGATGCAACACATATAGGAGAGCAGAAAGTCAGGGAAGGGAAATTTTGTTTGTAAGTCATGGTGATGGAGAGCAGAACCAAAGTAGATTTGCTGGGAAGTGAAGTATGATCTGAGAAGAGATGGAAGCAAGGAGTTGGGTGAATTTTCACTCACTCCACTACAAATCAGTATGGTTTTAGCCTCAGGGTTATGTGGGTTATGTGGGCTAACTTCCCCAAGTTGGATGAGTCTCAGGAGGTCTAGGTACAAAAGCAGCTGTTCCTGGCAGGATTAAGGACATATGGGACAAGGAAATGTGAGGAAATACAGGATATTGTGCTACTTTCATTTTAGGATACAAAGAAGGAAGGAGTCTATATGAATATTTTATGTGAAATACTAGATTTTTTTTACATTATGAACAGAAAATTCAGCAAAGATTTTTGACTGTTTATTATGTACAAGTCTTTTAGGAAGACAGCAAGAAATGTAAGATGTCCAAAACAAGACTTTTTATATTTCTCCTAAAACCTTTCCCTTCCTCACCACTTCTTATATTTCTCCTTCCTTCATCACCATATTATGAGCCACCCAGGTTCATAACTTCAGTCATCCTTAACTCTTCTAGATGCTTTATGCACCACATCTCTTCCACTGCCTAGTCATAGTAAAAATATTTCCTCAGTATCTGTTGAATCTGTCCCCTCTCTCTACTCATATAGCCCCCACTCAAGTTCAAGACCTTATTACCTTTGACCTGGACTATTACAAGAGCCTATCAACTGTCTTTCAACTTCCAAGTTTCTTGCCTTTTTAATTTAATGTCCATACAACTTTCATACTGTTATTTTAAAAACACAGATTTGCTCATGTCATCCCCTTACTGAAAATTTTCAGTATCTCTGCATTTTGCCATTTTAATAAAATATGATGTTCTCAGCCTGAAATTCAAAGGTCTCCAAAACAGGATATCTACCTACAATCTACTTTTGTTTGATATTTATTATTCATCTTTATTCTAGTATGCAAGCCTTATATACATATATCATTTCATTTTATGTCACTGTACTTTTGTACATGTCATCCAACATATCTTTTCCAGCTTTATCTTATGCTTTGTTTCTAAAAATCCATATATTCCTTTCAAGTACCAAAATTTATACAAAACCATCCCTGTTTCTCTGTTTCCCCTTCCCATTTATACAAGTTTTCTCCTCCCTACTGCCCCCAACCATGGTTGCAAGTTCCTCTCCTATACATTACAGCTTCTAAAATAATATTCTTAAAACACAGTTCTGATTATGTCATTTCTATGTTCAACAAGCTCCAGTGCCATCCGAATACCACTAGGAAAAAATGCTGTTTTTTTACTCAAAGTTGATCAAGGTAATTCCTGTGTACTAGCTCAGTTGAATTCAGCCTTTCATGACACCATTTGGGGTTTTCTTGACAAAGATTCAGAAGTGGCTTGCCATTTCCTTACAGATCAGGCAACAAAAGCAAACAGTAACTTGCGCAGAGTCACACAGCTAGCAAATATATGAGGCCAGATTTGAACTCATGAAGATGAGTTTTTCTGACTCAAGACCCAACATTCTATCCATTGCACCACCTAGCTACCCTTTTGTCCTTATACTCCAAGGATAAATGAACCAATTCTTCCACCGACTCACACCGTTCATATCACATTTATTAGGCAGATATGAAGAGAAGGACCTGAATTCTCTTATCTTCTATTCCCATAATCCTTCTTCAGTCCAACACTATTTATTGATAAATATAAGAATCATGGTTAGGTAAAGATAAATTTAGAATCAGTGTGACCTGTGTTCCAGTCCTAAATCCAGTGTTTCTATGACCATAAGCAAATCATTTAATACCTTGGATTTTCAGAACACCTCGTCAAGATTTTCCTTTTAAGTTATACCTGGGATTAACCTTCAAAGAGCAAGGCTACACACTGATAAAATCACAGATAGTCCATTTTTCCCAAAGTGCTATATGTATGACTCAATTATAAAAGAATTTCTAATTTGAGTGACAAACAAAAGCAATTAATGATTTTTCATAACCATTGCAAATCAGGGGGAAAATAATTTAGATATCTAGTGAGCACTATGATAAATGTTTGTGTTTATAGCACTATAGTTTTATCACATAAATATAAATTTCCTTTCTTCCCCAGAAATATAATGGAAGAGATATGTTGGTTGGGGTGGGGGGAAGGAGAAGGTAAAAATCTATTCTATGAAGATCTAAAATTTTCAAATAGAAAATTTATTATATGTGCCAAACATATCATAATTTAAAAATATAATTTACAAATTGTTTGAGACTCACCCCTTTCTGAATTCTATCTTGAAAACCCAGTGTTAATCTGTCAGCATCTCTAGAGGAGCTGGTCAGGAAAAGAGAACTGAGTTTCTAGAGGTCCATTTACAGTAGTCTTCAGAAAAGATTGTAGAATACTGGAAAACAATGGATTATTTTTTTCTATTTCTGCTTTCTCCCCTTGTTCTAAAGCTTCAGGACAATTTTCTTTAATTATATCTTGTATTATTATATCAAGATTCTTTTTTTGATCATAACTTCCAGATAGTCCAATTATTTTAATATTTTCTCTTCTTGATCTATTCTCCAAATATGTTGTTTTCTAATAAGTTATTTCACTTTCTCTCCTCTGTTTCATTATTCATATTTTATTTAATTGTTTCTCAATCTCTTATGATTTTCTTGGCTCCAATTTGCCCAGTTCTAATTATCAAGATGTCATTTTTTTCCTTAAGATTCTGGATCTCCTTCTCTAACTGACTGTCTTTCCTTTCATAACCTTCTTGTTTTTCTTGGATTATTCTTATTCTTTTGTAAGTTTTTCTTTCATCTCTGTCATTTGATTTTTAAAGTCTTTTTTAAGACCTTCTATGATTTTTTGGTGGGGATGGGGGCAGGTGTCCATTTGACATTACTCTTTGGGGGTTTCTTTAGATCAATAACTTTCTCTGAAGATGAACCCTAGTCATCTCTATTCCTATAATGGCAATTTATGATCGCATTCTTTCTCCTTTGCCTTTGATTCTTTTTTTTGTGTGTGGTAATACCTTAATTATCATAATCACCTCCAGCCCTGAAGTATGGGGAATGATGCCTCTTACTTCAGATCTTCAGTTCTCCCCTGTATCCTGGAACCATAAGAAAACCTCCAGCCAGCTGTCAGTGTCCCCAATCAGAGGCTTTCTGCCCCACTGCTTCTGCACTCACTGGGCACGTGATGGTTCCTTCTTGCCCCCTCTAGGCAACAGAACTGGATCTGGTGTTCCTTGTAAGTAAAGGTTCCCTTGATCTTCCCAGGCTCAAATGCCTAACTCTCCTAACTATTTCTAGGGTAAAAAGTTCCTGTGGTTAAGGATGAGGAAACCTCTCGAACAAACTTACCCCAGGACTTTCCACTTGTTTAAGCAGCTTAAAGCTTGTTAAAACTGAACATAGCCTCGCGGTGTTTACTCTTCACCAGCACCAAACCTCAACCTGAGATTTTTCTTCAGATATTATCTTTTCAAATAGTCCCAGGAAGACACAGGTTGAGGCCCTATTCTTACTTATCTCAACCCACACTTTGTTCAGTCTAAGGTGCTAGTTTAACTCTCTTGTGCGGAAAAACCTTGAGAGATTGGAATTTTTTGACCTGCTACACTATCTTGCCAGAATCCTCTCCCAAACATTTTCAAGCCCAATTGAGGGGTCAGTCATATACATAGGCAAAATAAATGATTATATGTTTGATGAGAATATCTAATGATAACTTACTAACATTTAAATAGCTCAATAAGGTTTGCAAAACACAGGTAAACTATATATGCATAATATATACTGTATTAATTATATATACATAAATATGTAAACCACTTATGTTTAATATATGATATAAACTATTTACAGGAGATATATGTTTTTGGAGAAGAAAAGGTGCATTTTTTTACATACTGACTGTAACATACTTGTGCCATATCCAGATGGAAATACACTGGACATGGTAGGTCCCTAAGGAAAAGCTGCTAGGGCTTAGGCTGAACTTCTTTCATCTGCCCCAAAGGACCTCTCCCTGCATTGGGCCTCAACCATTTCCTACTGTCACCTCAAAGCCTGCCTCCTCAGGTGGAAAGAATCCAGAGGACCTCAGACTAGATGCTAATACTTTCCATCTCTTACTGGCCTCAGGAAAAAGAAAGGGTCAAGTGTCTTCCATATGCCACAAAGGAACTACTTCAGTCTGTGTCCACAAAAGGCATTTTCTATTTGCTGCTGCCAGTCCAATCTCCCAGCTTGAATGTGGAGAACTTCCCATATGAAGATCAGTCTTCCCTTTGACTTTAGACTTCCCACCTCTATTTACAATTGACCATTGAGAGTAGTAAAGTGGCACTCTTTGTTCAATGATGAACATTTTCACATCAGTAGATACTATTTTTTTTATTTTTTATTAATTTGTTTGTTTACTTTTAGTTTACAAGATTCAGTTCCAAAATCCTTTGAATTTCAAATTTTTTCCCCTTCCCTCTCCCCTCCACCATGATGGCATGCAATCACATATAGAATCTGCAAATACTTTCACATTAGACATTAGCCAGCTTGTAAAGAAGGATTATAATTGAATGGATTGAACAATGGGAAAGAGGAAACAAAAGCAAACAAGAAAAAGAAAGAGAGCAGGTAGTTTATTACAATCTGCACTCAAACTCTGTTCTTTCTAGTTCTTTCTCTGGCTATAGATACCTCCTTCCATCATGAGTATTTTGGAGTTGACTTATAACCTTGTATTGCTGAGAAGAGTCCAGTCCATCAAAGTTGACAATCACACATATGTTGTGTCTCTAATTGTGTACAAATTTCTCCTGGTTCTGCTCTTCTCATTCAGTGTCAGTTTGTATAAGTCTGTCCGTGAAAATATGAAGTCTGTCTGCTCCTCCTTTTTAGCGCAATAGTATTCAATTATATTCATATACCACAACTTGTTTAGCCATTCCGCAATTAATGGGAATCCCCTTAATTTCCAATTCCTTGCCACCACAAAGAGAGCTGGTAAAAGTATTTTTGTACATATGGGTCTTCTGCTCACTTATATAATCTCTTTGGGATACAACCCAAGAAGTGATATTACTGAGTCAAAGGGTATGCAATTATTTAAAGCTCTTTGGTCATAGTTCCAGATTGCTCTCCAGAATGGCTGAATGAGTTCACAACTCCACCAACAATGCATTAGTGTTCCAATTTTTCCACAACCTCTCCAGCATTTGACATTTTCCTGTTTTGTCATCTTAGCCAATCCGACTGGGGAGATGTACCTCAGAGTTGTTATGATTTGCATTTCTTTAATCAATAGTAGTTTAAAGAATTTTTTTTTCATACACTTATAGATATCTTTAATTTCTACCTCTGAAAATTGCCTGTTCCTATCCTTTGACCATTTATGAATTGGGGAATGACTTGTATTCTTATAGGTTTGGCTCAATTCTCTGTATATTTTAGAAATGAGGTCTTTATCAGAGACACTGGTTGCAAAAATTCTTTTCCAATTTCCTACTTCCCTCTTAAACTTGGTTACATTGCCTTTGTTTGTACAGAAATTTTTCAATTTATCATAATCAAGATTATCATTTTGCATTTTATAATGCTCTCTACCTCTTGTTTGGTCATAAAGTCTCCCCTTGTCCATAAATCTCACAGGTAAACTGTTCCTTGCTTTCCCAAATTGCTTACAGTATCAGCCTTTATACACAGACTGTACATTCATTTACACTTGATTTTGGTACACAGTGTTAGATTTTGGTCTATGCTCAGTTTCTGCCATATTATATTTCAGTTATCCCAGCAATTTTTGTCAAATAGTGAGTTCTTATCCCAAAATTGGAGTCTGGGTTTATCAAACAGTACATTACAATTATCATTGAATGCTTAGTCTCGTGTACCCAGTCTATTCCATTGATCCACTACTCTATTTCTCAGCCTGTACCAAGTAATTTTGATGACTGCTGCTTTATAATACAGACTAAAATCTGGTATGGCTAGGCCACCTTCCCTTGAATTTCTTTTAATTAATTGCCTTTGATGTTCTGGACCTTTTGTTCTTCCAAATGAACTTTGTTACTATTTTTTTTCTATCCCTATAAAGTATTTTTTTGGTAGATTTATTGGTGTGGCACTAAATAAGTAATTTAATTTACATTAAATTGTGATTTTTATTATATTAGCTCATCCCAGCCATGAGCAATTGATGTTTTTTCCAATAAGTTACATCTGACTTAATTTGTGTGAAAAGTGTTTTGAAATTGTGTTCATATAGGTCCTGGGTTAGTTTTGGCAGGTATATTCCTAAATATTTTATTATAATGTCTACACTAACTTTGAATGGGATTTCTCTTGCTACCTATTCCTGTTGGATTTTGTTAGAAATATATAGGAATGCTGAAAACCTATGTGAGTTTGCAACTTTACCAAATTTCTTTATTGTTTCAAGTAGTTTTTTTTTTTCCTTGATTCTCTGGGATTCTCTAAGTATATCATCATATGATCTGCAAAGAGTGATATCTTAGGACCTTCTTTGCCTAATTTGATTCCTTCAATTTCTCTTTCTTCTCTTATTGCTGCTGTTAGCATTTCTAGTACCAGATTGAATAAGAGAGGTGATAGTGGGCATCCTTCTTTCACCCCTGATCTTATTGGAAATGCTTCTAGTCTATCCGCATTACATATAATATTCACTGATGTCTTAAAATATTTACTACCTATTATTTTTAAGAAAGACTCCATTTATTCCTATACTTTCTAGTGTTTTAATATGAATGGATGTTGTATTTTATTAAAAGACTTTTCTGCATCTATTGAGATAATCATGTGGTTTCTGCTAGTTTTGTTGTTGATATGATCAATTACACTAATGGTTTTCCTGATATCGAACCAGACTTGTGTTCCTGGAATAAATACTACATGATCAAAGTGCATTATTCTTGTGATAAGGTGTTGTAGTCTTTGCCTAATATTTTATTTAAAATTTTTGCCTCTATATTCATGAGGGAAATTGGTCTATAATTTTCTTTCTCCATTTTGTATCTTCCTGACTTAGGCATCATCACCATATTTGTGTCATAAAAAGAATTTAATAGGTCTCCTCCTTCTCCAGTTTTCCCAAATAGTTTGTAGAGTATTGGAATCAATTGTTCTTCAAATGTTTGATAGATTTGCTAGTAAAGCTATCTGGGCCTGAGATGTTTTCCTAGGGAGTTTGCTGATGGCTTGTTTGATTTATTTTTCTGAGATGGGTTTGAGTAATTTACTTACTCTTCAGTTAATCTGGGCAACTTATATTTTTGTAAATATGCATCTATTTCATTAATATTGTCAAATTTAAGTGCATACAATTGGGCAAAATAATTCTTAATTATTATTTTAATTTCATCTTCATTGGAGGTAGATTGATCCTTCTCATTTTTGATATTCATAATTGGGTTTTCTTCTTTTTCTTTTTATAATACTTATTAAAGGTCTACCAGTTTTATTGTTTTTTTTTCCATAAAACCAGCTCTTAGTTTTATTTATTAATTCAAAAATTTTCATAATTTCAATTTCATTAACCTCTCCTTTGGTTTTCATTATTTCTAATTTTGTACTTAATTGGAGATTTTCCATTTCTTCTTTTTCTAGCTTTTCAATTGCAAGTGCAATTCATTGAGCTCCATTTTCTCCAATTTATTAATGTGTGTAATCAGGGATGTAAAATTTCCCTTATGAACTACCTTTGCTGAATCCCACAAGTTTTGGTGTGTTAACTAATTATTGGCATTCTCTTGAATGAAGTTACTGATTGCTTCTGTAATTTCTATTTTGATCTACTCATTCTTTAGGATTAAATTATTTAGTTCACAATTAATCTTTAGTCTTTCTTTCCATGGCCCTTTATTATATATAATTTATATTGCATCATGATCTGAGAATGAAGCATTTAATATTTCTGCCTTTCTGCACTGAATTGTGAGGTTTTTATGCCCTAGTACATGGTCGATTTATGTTCATCTGCCATGTACTGCTGAGAAGAAGGTATATTTCTTTTTATCCCCATTCAGTTTTCTCCAGAGATCTAGCATGCCACACCTCTCTAAAATTCTATTTACCCCCTTAACTTCTTTCTTTTTTTAAATTTTGAGTTTGAATTCATCAAGTTCAGATAGGGGGAGATTGAGGTCCCCTACTGGTATAGTTTTGCTATCTATTTCTTCCTCTAATTCTCTTGACTTCTTTTCTAGGAATTTGGATGCTATACCACTTGGTGCATATATGTTAAGTGATGATATTGCTTCATTCTCGATGGTGCCTTTTAGCAGGACATAGTTTCCTTACTTATCTCTTTTAATTAGATCTATTTTTGCTTTATCTGAGATTAGGATTACAACCTCCACTTTTCTTACATTAAATGAAGCATAATATATTCTACTCCAGACTTTTACCTTTACTCTATGTGTATCCCCTTGTTTCATATGTGTTTTTTGTAGACAGCATATTTTAGGATTGTGGATTTTAATCCATTCTGCTATCTGCCTCTGTTTTATGGGAGAGTTCTTCTCATTCACATTCACAGTTAATAATTACTAGGTGTGTCTTTCCCTCCATCCTATTCCATCCCCTGTTTATGTTTTTGTTTCTTCCTTCTCCCTTCTCCTCCTTAAGAGTTTTCCTTTTGACCACCTCCTCCATCAGTATTCCCTCCTTGAGCTGCCCCCTTTTTATCTGCCCTTTCCCCTTACTACTATTTCCCTCACTTCTAACCACCACCCATTTTTACACTCCCTGCCTACCTCTCCTACTGCCTGTAGAGCACAATGGATGTATATATTTAACAGAGTATATTATTCCCTCATTGGACCCACACTGATGAGAGTAAATTTCATGAAATGCTCCTTTCCCTCTAGTATAATGAGTTTTTGTGTCTTTTCACATTAGAATCTTAAATTTAACTGAGCATGTAGATCCATCTTTGAACCAGGACCAATGAAAATAAAGTTCATATGATGTTGCAATGGCAATCACAGAAGTAATTCCAACCTTGGTTTCTATTGAATTAACACATTGTTTCAGTTCAAGTTTCTTTTGATCCTTGAATCAAGTCTGTTAAGAAATGAAATGTGTGAACCCCACAACTTGTTAACCCTAGAAGTCATGAACTCCTGCAACAGGAAAGAGAGGAGCTAATGACCATACAGAAGGAGATGCTGATACTGGTGGAGAGAGAGAAAAGAACTGAGAACTGAACTGAGAACTGAGAAGAACTGGGAAGAGGACTATTGTGGTCGCAGAGGCAAGAAGGAGACAACTTGTGATATTGAGGCATTCTATTTGTCTGCTCTGTCTGTAATGATGTTTGTTTGTGATACTTTGTACGGAAGCCCTGGGACCTTACTAGAAGCCCTTAATGAGGACTTTATGGTTGTATATTTACAAAAATCCTAGAGGAGGATTTTGGATGTCCTGGGACTTTACTGATGATTTGGCCTCTCAGACATTGTTTGTGGGTCTATGTTGATTTCTGTGTGGATGATTTGTGCTGACCTCTTGGACCTTGTTTTTAGGTCATTGATAATTTCTATGTTAATGATTTGTGTTGAGTTCTTCACATGCAAATAATGAATTCATGATGGTGCCATCAATGTGTATGGATATTATTGTGGCTCTGTTAAGCTTTGTTGTCCCAGAAACAAGAATTGTGAAAGACTTGAGGTGGAGTGGACACTGCAAACTTCAATATAGAATGGGAACTGGACAAAGAACTGGACAAGGAGCTGGACAAGGAACTGAGAGATGCCTGCCTTTGAACCCAGGTGAAAGTTGGAGCTGCTGCCATGGAAGAGGAACCATGAAAGCTGAGAGCCAAGTGAAGCTGAAAGAAGACTTTACTTGGATACTCTGTACTGACTGAGAAGACTATGGTTTACTCTGACCTAGGGGTGGAGAACTTTGACTTTTGTACATAAGGATTGAATTAAGGATTTTGTGAATGACTAAATGAATGTACTTTGTTGAAAATACGTGACCACTTTGGTGAAAACTATGTGGCCATTTTAGTGATAAGTTGTTGAGTTGTGACCTGATGAATGCTGTATTTTGATTTACTATGATAAGTTGTAACATTATATCTATAAGCAAATGAAAAGATGTTCTAAATCACTATTGATTCAAGAGATAAGTTGTAACATTGTGAATGCTGTACCTTGATATTTTTGTGACTTGTGGGGAGCCAAATAGGCCTGATCCAGGACTCAGACAGAGACCTTAGTATTGCACCCTAATTCCTTGTGAGGTGTCACTTCTTGCAAAGGCTGGAAGGTCAGTTGTCTTTTATCAAAATGTATCTTACAGGACAAAGGATGCTCCCTGAGAGCAGGCCACAATCTCAAAGACATTTGCATAGAAACCAGTCTCAAAGACATCTGTATAGAAGCTGGATCCCCGAGAATCAAGTATTTTGACTTACAGTAGTTCTTAAGGATAATATGATAAGGAATATGTCGTTTTTGGTGCCTGAAGTTTGGGAGTAAAGGTTTTGATGTCAGGATATCACACAGAAGTCCTTTCAAGTGCACCCCCGAGGTTCCTTCAGGGGAGCCAGTCTTTGCAAGCTGCATCACCTTGAGAGGAATTAGGGTGCAATACTAAGGTCTCTGCCTGAGTCCTGGATCAGGTGTATTTGGCTCCCCACAGTGAATGATTTGCTCTGATTTGTTACTGAATAGAGAGTTCTTTATACTATGTAATAAGAAACTTGAAAGGTGTTCCAAGCAACAGTTTTCCCTCCCGCCTCTATTACCGTATGTTTTTATGCCTCTTTGTGTCACATGATTTACCTTTTTCTGCCTCATCCTTTCCTTTTCTCCTTATAATCCCTTTGTACCCCTTAATAAGGCCTTTTTTTTATCATCAGATTAATTCATTTATACCCATGCCCTCTAGGTAAGTATAAGCCTTTTAAATGTCACAATAATTACATTTCAATATTGATAGGTATACATTTCTCATGCAGGGATATAAACAGGTTGCTCTTATTGAATCCCAAGTTGTGTGTGTGTGTGTGTGTGTGTGTGTGTGTGTGTGTGTGTGTTTTCTTTGTTTATCTTTTTATATTTTTTTTGAGTCTTTCAATTGGAGATCAAATTTTCCATTGAGCTCTGGCTTTTTCATCAGGAAAGTCTGGAAGTCCCTTATTTCATTAAAACACCATCTCCTTGCCTTAAAGATTACATTCAGTTTTGCCAGATAATTGATCCTTGGTTGCAGTCCTACCTCTTTTGCTTTATAAAATATCACATTCCAATACCTCAGGTCTTTTAATGTAGAAGCTACTAGGTCCTATGTGTAACCCTGACTGTATTTGGTATTTGAATTGCTTCTTTTTGGCTGCTTGGAGTATTTTCTCCTTGACCTTGCAATTCTGGAATTTGGCTACTATATTTCTTGGAGTTTTATATTTGAGATCTCTCTCAGGAGGAGTCTGATGAATTCTTTCAGTAACTATTATATCCTCTGATTTTAAGACCTCAGGAGAGTTTTCTTTGACAATCTCTTGGAGGATGTTGTCCAGGCTATTTTTTTCATTATGGCTTTCCAGTAGTCCAATAATTCTTAGGTTCTCTCTCCTGGATCTGTTCTCTGTGTCAATTCTTTTTCCATAGAGATATTTTACACTTTCTTCTAATTTTTCAATCTTTATGTTTTATTTGACTGAGTCTTGATGCATCATAGACTCCTTAGCTTCAATTTGACTGATTCTGATTTTTAGTCAATTATTTTTCTTGGTTATTTTTTGAAGCTCCTTTTCCATATGTTCATTTTGCATTTTTAGGGAAGTATTTTCTCCAGTTAGACTTTGTACCTCCAGTCCCAGTTCACCAGTTTTACTTTTTAAGGATTTGTTTTCTTCAGTGAGATTTTTTTTTCCAATTTGGTCATTGTAGATTTAAGTGTATCTTCTACCTCTCTAATTTGGCTTTTAATATCTTTTTTGAGCTCCTCCAAAAATGCTTTTTGGCCTTGAGAGTAGTTCATATTTCCTTCTATGGTCTCACATGTGACTATAGAGTCCATGTTGTCTTCTGAATTTGGTTGTTTTGCTCACTATAATAGGAGCATATCATTCTTGATTTGACAGATTCCTTATTGCCCATTGTGATTTACTATGTCCTGCATTTTTAGATCGTATATCTGCTTCTGGGGCACAGATGTAACACATTTCTCAGGCTGGGAGGTAAGAGTTTGGTTGTAAACTTTGTATGCTATAGCCTCTGTTTGTCTAGACTGAGACCAAGGCCAGGACTCTCAGTGTTTCCTCTGAGTTATCCTGAGGTTCACAGAATAACCTCTGGGAGAGGGGTGGTCTGGCCTCTTCAGGTTTCCACCTCTGTGCCTCTGGGCTACAGCTCAGGCAGGCTCAGCAACTGGCAGCCTACAGTGCTGGTGTCTGCAGATACTCCTGGTGGTCCTAAGGCCCACCTGATTTTGTGATGTTAGCTCTTGCTGGCTCTATCACCCTGGGCTTTGGGAGCTCCTGCTGGTCAGCTGAGTTGGGGCTTGTAAGGATTCCTCCCACTCTTCCCTTCAGACTCCTTACTGCCTTGGTTATACCTTTTATCAGTGACTCACGCCTGAGGCTATTTCTACTATTTCAGGATTTTATTATGGGTGAGACATTTATCTCTGGCCTTTTTGGGTCAGGGAGGGGGATTAGAACAGCTATGGTTTACTCTGTGATCTTGGCTTCTAAAAGTTCAAGTACATGATTTTTGAACTTTCAGGCTGTAGGCTGATATGCCTAAGATAGCTGCTGTGGCTGCTACAGGCCCTACACTTTCTCTTACCTAGCTCTGAGGAATCCTCCATCCTGTGGTGAGGTGGCAGCAAATCTCCTTTGGGGTGGGTGAGTGTGCTGGCTGGGGCTTCTTCTCACTCCACTGTAGTCTGCTCTCAGGTCTGCTCTTGTGCAGTCCCTGCATGCTCCACAGTCCCTCTGCCCAGACCTTGTGTGGGCACTTTCTTGAGCTGTGAATCTGCCATACTCCATATCCTGATGGATTCTGTCACTTTAAAATCTGTTCATATTCACTTTTTAAAGTTTAGTGATGGAATTAATAGAGGAGCTTAGAAAAGTTCCTGCTTCCTTTCCACCATCTTTGATCCACCCCTGGACATACTCTTTATATACCAGGGACTCTGAATTCTCTCAGGTTCTCAGTCCAGGAGACATCATGAATTCTTCACCATCTCTCACAAATCTGTCACCAAGGTATAATAGTAATCAGTTTAGCAAATACTTAGCACTTAGTACCTTGGGGCTAAGTGTGGAAGGTGCAAACTCTGTCCCACTTGGGAGAAGGCATGAACTCCCCTATTGATGTGGAAGAAGGGGATTGGCTGAGACAGAAGGCCAGTTTTTGTATGTTAGCAGGAGTTCCAGAGATGGAGAGACAGAATCTGAATGCTGCTCCTGGTGAAGTAAGAATTATGGAGAGTGAAGCCAGCTGAGAGAGAGGGAGAGAGAGAGAGAGTTTCTGAGTTTCTTTCCCAGCATCTGGAAGCTGAGAAATGAGTTGGAGTTTTCTTGAGAGAGACAGAACAGAGAGAGAGAGAGAGAGAGAGAGAGAGAGAGAGAGAGAGAGAGAGAGAGTTTCTCTCCCAGCATATGGAAGCTGACTGAGAACTGAGATGGAGTTTTTCTGAGATCAGAATCTGGTGAAGGCCACCTGGAAGGCCAATATTCCTTCTGGGTCCAAGGGCCAGCTGAAGTGCTGGAGGATTGAAGAAACATGACTGGGAAAATACTTTGTTTGTTCATGGCCTGGCCTGATCCTTGAGTTTCAGGCAAGAGAAGTGGTGAAGAGTTTGAGATGTGCTGGACCCTGTGAACTTCAACATGTAACAAGAACTGCTTGGAAGACTGGACAAGGAGTTGGGAGCTGGCTGCTTCTGAATCCAGGTGACTGGTGGATTCAAGTATGAGCTGGGACCATGGAATGGGATCCAAGGAATCAGAGAGACCACCCAGTGTCAAGATGAAGAAAAGCCTTCCCCCTAGATGAGATTGAGGTTTTCTGGACACCAAGGGGTGGAGGGTTTGTGTGGTTTTTCTAATGACTGTATTTGTGATTAATGATATTTAGTAATTGTGAATCTAGATTAGTGACTGATTAAGTTAATGTTTGGCCCATGAGTGGAAGTTTGATTATTCTATTGTGAATTGATTGAATGATTAAGTATTGAGGTGCCCCATGAGTGGATGTATTGATTACTGCATTACGAATTGATTGAATGCTTTGTTCTAAATATTGTGGCCACTGTAGTAAAAACTGTGTGGCCATTTTCTGTGATAAGATGTAATGTTGTGAATATTATATTGTGATACATTGTGAATGTTTGCCTTGATTCATAATGGAATAAACAGAGTGTTCACTATATTGTGTAATGTGAATCCTAAAAGTTGTTCACAGTAGCATTCTTTTGGGAATCTGCTGGTGCATGGCTATACGCAAGGGTTGTCAATTTCGCCTTTGCAACAGCTCTCTTATATGCCCTTTTCTCTCCTCTAACACTGCCTATACTTCCATTATAAGTCTTAATCACCTCATCCCAGATTATTACAATAGTCTGTTGTTGGGTCTGCCTCCCTCTCACCATTCCAATCCATCCACCAGTGAACCATGAAAGGGATTTTCCTAAATATAGTGAATGATAATGAAGCAAAAGAGTTGGAGAAGTAGATGGATGTGTAAGGAAAGAAGAAAAGAGAAGGGTTTGACAGAATTCCAGGGAAAAGATATCAGTAGTTTGAGGCAGCTAACTATCAAATGCAAAGAGTTATTAAGAAGAATGAGGAAAAAGAAGGTCAAGAGTTTTATGGGAGTTCCAATAACCCTTGAAAGATCAATTGGCTGTTCAAATTAGAAGTCAGTTACTAAAGAGTTCAGAAATAAAATGGTGCTAAGGAAGTGGAGGAAATGAAGGTAGATAGTTCTCCTTCCCCTAGGAATTTGGTTGTGAAAAGGAAGAGAAACATGATGATGAACTGAATGTGTGGTAAGATGCACTGGAAGATTATAAAAGATATGGACTTGTACACATTTGTAGATAGCATGAAAGGAGCTGGTTAATAGGTAGCAACTGAACATGAAATAAAGAAAGGGCATAATCTAAGGCAGGAGTGGGGAATATGTGACTTTGAGGCAGGTTATATGAAGTTTGGAGTCAATCAAAGGGTCACGCTTGAGTACCTAGAGAGACACATATGGCCGTGAGGGCACAAATTCCCTACCCCTGAAAGGAATCTTCCTGGAGGAGAAGGGAGAGAATGAGATCAAAGGCATTAGAAGAGAGGTTTGTCATGACAAGGGGAAGAGCTAGTTATTTAAAAGGGACTGAAGAGATAGAGTTGAGAATGAGCAATTATGTTAAGGGTCCTTCAGGCATAAAATATGGGAGAAGAGGGTATTTCTTATGGATCATCTTATTTTTTCTGAAATGCTAGCATCCAGGTCAGGCTTGTGGAACCTTTTCATATGGGAAGGTTATATATGAATATTTAGCTATAATCAAATAAGGTTGCATTCAAGGAACTTCAATTAGATATACTAAAAATATATGTTATTTTGTAAAAATCTAACTACTATGTATTTAATAATTTCAAACACTGAAAATTATTTGATAATTTTAAAATTAACTAACCTTTTAATGACTTTTTGTGTCTGCTTTTTGTTGGAGAGCATATTAATATTTGGTTGCAGCATGGAAGTCTGTAGTTTCAGTTGATCCTCTAGCTAGGTATGAGTCATTTGTGACTTGAAAGATATCTTGATTTGAGATAGGTAGGAGGATGTAGATTCATAGCAATAAGTGGTTGAAAATTAAGAAAGCATTTTTGAGGCATGTTGCCAAAAGCATGAGCATTCTACTGCATTTTTTCATATTTCAATTTAATCTTTCTTAGCTTTAAACAATGATTTTAAGATGTCATCTACTGAGAGTTCAATTAATTCATCTGTAGTTCTTTAGGTGCCTTGGTGATATCAACTAAGTGAGGCTGAAACATTAATTTGAGTGTGATGTCATGATTCTTGAAGTCAGTCAAACTTTCATTGTATTCACCAATTAATAGATATATAACAACTGTGTATTCTTCAAATGATTCATGTATATTATCATGCTCATCAATGACCTTTGCTAATGGGGAAAATGTTAATCAGAAATTTCTTTTGGAAGAAAAAATGTTTTGAAAAAAGATAGCTTTTCTTGAAATGCTTGGATTTTTTTTTTGCCACATATCATCTATAGACTTAGCTTTACCTTACAAATAAATATTCAAATTGTTTTGATTTGATGTGATATCACACAGAAATGCAGCATTCCTATAGAAACCTTCTTTAAATAATTAACATTGCTGATTCTATTCTTCATAAAATTTAATTATCTTTTCTCAAAGAGATAAAAATTTGACTAACACTAATTATTGCAATAGCCAATGCACTTTAAAATGATATAGGAAGTCCACACTAAATACCTCATAGCTCGACTGTGTAATTATTCACAAATTCCACTTCAAATAAGAAACACAGTACATCATCGTAAAATGCTGATAACAGAGTGGCATACTCCACTCTCATAAACTCTTGCCAGCTAGCCTCGTGCAGTAGTGGCACCAGTGAGGAGGGGGAAGTTTGAACTAAGTAATGAATATAGCAACCATCAATTTAGCCCTTATGGTTTACTAATGTCCTAATTGTGTTTGTCAATCTGGGGGGATCATTTTGTTGACATATTTTATTCTTTGGGATTTTTAAATCCATTCCTTTTAAAAATAAAATGAAAATTTAAAAGATGGACAACAATATATTAATAAAAACCAAATATTTTGATCTGTAAAATTTAGATTCAGTCAAAAGGCCACATTTATGGACCTAGAAGACCACAGGTGGCCTTAAGGCTGCAGGTTTCCCAACCCCTAGTCCAGGTAAAAGAGAGATGATTTATAAAATTTGAGGAAAGAAGAAAAAGTTTGGAACAAAATTGAGAAATATGTTAGAAAGCAACTGGAGAAGAAGAAAAGGATTATGGTGTCTCAATGTTAGAACAATTGAGATTAGATTGAATGAATTTGTACTAGACAGAGTTGGCATGATTATGTGTCTTCCAGAACTCATTAACTAGCATAATTTGACAATTGTCAGGTTCACAAAATCTGCTAGCTACCTGAGAGGGTGAGAAGCTGCAGCAGCAGACAAGGGGCAACTGAGGCCAGCCCTACCTGGCCAGTGCCTTCTATAATACCATTTGGAGAGAAAAAAGTTCATTTTTTTGTTTTCTATGAACAAATACCCTCATCAACCACTTTTTCTTTCTTTATTATATTTATAAGTCCCTATTAATGCAGGAGAAAACTACCCTCAACCTTAATTGCCATTATCTCATCTCCATCCTATCCTACCCATCCTCAAACCTATCCCAGCTTTTTCCTCTCCAACCCTATCAAGCCTTTCCAAAGTTTCTCTCTCAGTCTTATTCCACAGTGCACAAACTTCCCTTCTTTCTGGATATCTTTTATTTTTCCTTCCATGGTACTTGGAAATACTCACTGATTCATATTCTCCAACACATTGGCACTGGAGTAGGAGTGGCAATACTCTTTGTTCCCTATTGCCACCCTTAGATTCTCCCTTTACCTCCTTCATTAAACAAGCTCTCCTCCTTTGATATCTATTCATTCAAAATGTTCAACACAATTCAAATCATGCTGGACATTGTACCTTGGGATCTAGGTCATTCCCTCTTTTCTGAAGGCATTCACCTTTGACTTGTGACCTTTCTCAGCTTGTGATCTTCCACTCTTTCTTAAATCATGGCATTACGTTGGGGAACTTCACTATTCACATCAATCCTTATTCTACCTTCATAAATCCCTAGTTTCTCAGCCTCAAATCCCATAATATATTCCATCTCAGTCACACATAGGAATGGTCCACTTCCTCAACTAGAAATTGGCATTCATTTATATAACCATAAGCTATTTTTCTATGACCCTCATGTCTCATTTCTTATATCATTCAAACAAAAACAATTAATTAAGACTCTATTACATACCTGCCACTGTGCTAAATGATGGGGATATAAAAGGAAGACAAGACACAGTCCCTGCCCTCAACAAGATCACAATCTAATGAGTAAAGTATATATGTATATGTATATCTATAGCTATCTATCTATCTATCTATCTATCTATCTATCTATCTATCTATGCACATACATGCATATAAACTGAAAGGGGAGAGGGACAAAATCCAGAGGAGTATAACTAGGTGAAAAATGAAGAGATGAATGACTTGGACAACCCTTTAAATGAGAGTCCTCTGGTATATACTTTCTCTAATCAGTGTGAGAGGTGGCTCCAAGGGCAGAGTATACTGACAAGTTATGAATAAAGGATTGACCCTCTTCTTCACTCTAATTTAGGATGAGAAGAAAGAGAGGGATAGATAGAAGGCCAGTTGAACAAAAGCTTAGAGAATGAGAAGTGGAGTAATATGTATTGATGCAGGATATACAGGTATAATGCCATGTACAAGCAGCTCTCTAGAAGAATGCTACTATGAACAGCTTTTAAGGTTCTGATTACACAGTACAGTGAACACTCTATTTATTCCATAACAAATTGAAGCAAAGCATTCACAGTAAATGAAAGTACAACATTCACAATATTACAACTTATCAAAGAAAATCAAAATATAGCATTCACAACAACTTAACACAAAGCATGGCCACACAGTTTCCAGTACAGTGATCACAAAGTTCTGAACAAAGAATCATCATTTAGTAACTCAAGCATTCACAAATTCCTTATTTCAGTCACAAAATACAGTAGTCAAAGTTTTCCACTCATGGGACTTACTAGGTTACAAATCAATTACTTATTCAGTCTTCAATCACTAAGTACAATCATTTAGTCAATCAATCATCTGCCATTATTCAGTATACAATCATTAGATTCTACACAGTCCCTCCACCCCTAGGTCACTAGTAAATTTGCAATTTCTCAGTCAGTACACAGTGTCCAAGTAAATTCTTCTTTCAGCTTAACTCCGGGTGGTCCCTCAGATTCCCTGGATCCCCTTCCATTGTCCCAGACAGTACCCACATTCACCAAATTGTCACCCGGGTGCAAAGGCACACAGCTCCCAGGTCCTTGTCCAGCTCTCTGTGTAGTTCCTGCTCCACATTGAAGCTCAGAGTGTCCAGTCCACCTCAAATCCCTCATAGCCTCTGCTCCCAGGAAGACAAGTCCCAACAAAGCCACAAACAGACAAAGTCTCAGTATCACAGTCATACTTTCTCAGTCCCTTGGTTGCTCTGTCTGGCACTCAGACCCAAAAGAAGTCTCAGCTGGCTCCCAGAATTAAAATCACTCCATCCAGGATTTCAAAATCAAAACCATTCTCTTCAGCTTGAGCAGGGGAGAAGGGGTATTCCTCTTCCCTGCTCCAAGAAGATCTGTCTAAGTTCTCAATTCTCAATTCTCTCCAGCAGATTCTCTGCCTCCACTTGGTCCTCCTAAGAAATTCTGACTGTTCTTTTCTGAGGCTTTTCCTTATATACACACAGCATCAGCTGCTTCCTGATTCAGCCAACACCTGAATGTTATATCAGGAACTTCCTCCCAAGGTGTTAACTACTTCTGTGTTAATGAAATAGCTTTAACAAGTTGTTAATTTGAAACAAGGTGCTAAGTACTTGCTTACTTGCCAATACAAAGAGGTTTTCAAATTCAAATTATATTACCATTACAAAAGGTCAGAGCCAGTTTGTGAAAGATTTTAAAAGACTGATAGCAGAGCTTATAATTTATCCTAAATACAAAAGGGAGCACAGGCAAATATAGTTTATTGAGCAAGGGAATGATATGGTCAGATCCTCATTTAAAAAAAAATTAACCTTGATAGTGGTATGTAGCATGGATTCTTGTGCTGAGAAACTTGGAGAGCAGCCAATTAGGAAAATTCCAATAATCTAGGCAGAAGTTGATAAAGAACTGAATTAAAAGTAGTATCTGTGTTAACGGTGAGAAAGGGGAGGAAATGAAAAATGTTATAGAGGTAGAAAATGGACAAATTTGACAATTTATTTTGCTGTAATGGAGAATGAGGAGTTAAGATTATATCACAGTCACAAAACTATAAAAAAATGCTGTCTTTGAGAGAATTAGGTAAGTTTTGAATAGTGTTTTGTTTTGTTTTTGTTTTTGTTTTTCTGGGAGAAGAGGTTTGGAGATAATAATTCAGTCCTAGAAATGTTTCGTTTAGGACATATCTGGGACACCTTGTTTCAAATTCCTAATAAGTATTAATAATGCAAGACTAAAGTTCACAGAAGAGAGTAAGATATGTGATTCATCTTTAGAAGAATGAAAGCTAAATCCATGTCACCTATTCAGGTTAATAAGAGAGGGGATGTAGAGGAACAACAGAAGAGTGCTTAGGGCATATAACCTTTTGAAACATTCACACGAAGGGGAATGCTTTGGATGATGAGCCTGCAAAGGATACTAAGAAGGAGAGGTCTGACAGGTAAAAGAAGAATCAGGAGAGAGCAGTGCCAGAGAAAAGTCAGAGAAGAGAGATTATCCACTCATAGGAAACACCAGTGAACAGTGTCAAGTTTAGCAGACATGTAAAGATAGATGAGTACTAAAATCAGAATATTAGATTGCGCAAAAATGTAATTTTCAATAACTTTGCAGAGAACAGTTTTAGTTGGCTGGATGTATTAAGCAGTAACTTGAGGAGATGGTAGGGTCTGGTGAAGTTTTATTTTGTTATTTTTTCCTTGATTTTTTTGTTTTAGTGTTGTACAGAAATGGGCAGACTTCATCAGATCACTCAACTTCAGTCCCAAAAATTCAAGGAACTATTAAGGAATGCTATACAGAAACCAAAATCCCAGGTCACTATAGACCACCTGACTTGTGGCTTTTGTGGTTTTAACCTTTATAATCAAAGTCTATACCCCCAAAGATCACTACCAATTTGAGTGAATACTCTGTTAGTCGCACACTTGCTTAATAAATCCACACCTAAATTTATCTTGAATCCAGGTCTCGGCTTGCTCTTATTCTCTGCACAACATTTTGGAGGCCCCAGTGAGATTTGGGGGTCCTAGAAGCCCCTCTGTGGCCCTAGACCACCCCCTTTGAGACTTGGGCTTGACTAGGCTCTCAGCTTTGGCTGGTAGGCAACTTGGACCATTTCGCTCTCCAGGGTAGTCAGAACCTGGATTGTTTCCAGGGTTCTGGAGTTTGGAAAGGCCTAGAACTAGCTTGCCTGTCTGATGTTGACTTGCCTTTATTTGGCTCATAGCAAATTTCCAAAATCCTCCAGAGGTGATTGTTTTCCTTTCTGTTTGTCCTATGCCTGAAAAGGTGAGTATATCCTTTCTCTTTCCTCTTTCGTATCTGTGGCTTCCCTTTCTGTTTCTTCAAAGTACCCATGTTTGGTTTGGTGGAGCAGAGATCAGATGTGGTAGCGTGTGTTTTCCCCTTTTGGGCATCGGGTGTACACAGCGAGTGTAGGGCTCAGGAAAATTCTCCTGGGAGGTCCTCCTGCTTTATTGGTATCTCAGTCCTTTTGGGTTTAAAACACCTCTGCCCCCTGGGGGACCCCCAAGACATTGGGGCTTCTCAAGGATTTGGGATGAGGACCGTTTGTCCTGGGGTTGTACTACTAGGGGAAATTCCTGTGGCTGGTCGTCCTGCTCAAAGAAATTCCCTGTGGCAGGTCCTCCAGCTCTTTCTGTCTATTCTAGCCTGTTTCACTTTCTGTTCCAGTTTTTCTCCTCTGCAGCCCATTTGTGCTCTTCTCTAAGTTCTTTGTGCTTTCCTTTTGATCTATCATTAACAACCCTCTGTAAAGTATTGCCTTCTTCCCATAATCTCACACTTCTGTTGTGTTGCTTAAGTGTTATAATAGGGATTAGGTAAGGCCTGCTTAAATGCCTGTTCTATATTTTTTTGTGTAAAATATCTCTGCATTTGACTGTGTCTGTATTTTCTTGAGTATATCTGCATCTTTTGTCAAGCCCGTGGTTTCAGTGACACTGCCTCTTTCTCTCTTCCCCTTCACTGAGTGAATGGACCTGAGAGAAACAGAAAGCTAAAAAGTTGAGTGAATTAAGTGAGAGAAAATGAGAGTTGAGTTTAAAATGTCTGTTTTATACTGTTCTATGTGTAGTAACAATTTCTGTATTTGTCAGTGCTTGTTCATTTTTTTTTTGAGTGTCTCTGCATCTTTCTTCTATTCTGAGGTTAAGAAATGAGACTTTGTCTTTTTCTTTCCCCCTTCACCAAGTGGACAGGGCTGAGAGAAAGAGGAAGTTAAAAATAGTTGCTAGTTAAATTAACAGTGTAAAACCTTTCTCCTTCTCCCTCTATGTTCTAAGTCCTGGCCAGACTTGGAGCCTGAAGGGAGAAACAAATAAGGAAAAGGAAGGAGAGCTTTCCCCTCTCTGGGCTGAGGTTGACAAGCCTTCCTCACCCAAAAGCAAAGTTCTTGTTTAATGAGATGTGGGTCTACAGGATGGAAAGAGGTGAAATCATATGCGCTTTTCTCCTATTCTGTTTCGGTCTTGCTGTGGTTATCATTTATTTCCTTCTGAATCATTTCCTTTCCCCTGAAAATGTTACTTATTACTTCTCTCCCCCTCGCACTTGAGCAAGGATGAGTTATCAGCTCCAGATTTCCCCTTCTTCCTCTACCCCTGCCAATCACCCCCTAAAGGAGGCTCGAACTCCTGAAGGAGTTCCTTTTCTGATATCTATTGCCTTTTCTACTCCTGACATCTACAAGTGGAGAATCCTCAGGCCCTCCATAGTTTCCTTGAATACGTTTTCCATACCCATCACCCCACTTGGGATGAGTGCCAACAGCTACTAACTATTTTGTTCACCACAGAGGAAAGGGACTGCATTTGACTGGAGACTAGGACAGCAGTCATGGGACCGGGGGGGGCTTCACAGAGAAAAGAAAAGAGGTAGATTATATCTTTCCTACCTCCCATCCTAATCAGGACCCCAATACCTCAGGAGGGAGGGATGTATTGGATATGTCTATGGTGTTATTTGGCTTTAGAAAACTGATTCATTTTATAAACTCTCCTTTAAAATGTAGTACATTTGTAAAAGTGTTCTGGTTTTGGTTTGCACAAAACTCACTCAAATGGCAAGTAGTCAGTAAAATGTGTGTTTGGATAACAACTGGAGAGAAAAATGTTAATTGTGATTCAATGTAAAGTTATTTTCTGAATTGAAATCTCACACTATGAGTGATTTTTGTGTAAGGCAATCTGGTACTAATTACATTAAGATTATCAAATTGGTGATTCCTCTTAAAATTTAAATTTCAGGTATTGGATATGTGCTTTTAACAGTCTTGAAATTTCTGTATACAATTTGGTATAAATGCTGTTAAACTTGGGATTATATTATAAAGAAAAAGGCAAAATATTACAAAATTTGATTTATGTACAAGAACATAAATTTTAAAGGTTGTCTTTATTTCAGAATAAGGGGTTTCTGTTCTATGAAATGTGTAATTGTTACTTAAAGTTATTTATACACTTTTAAGTCAACTGTTTCTGTAAATATGTTTATGAATAAGTATTTATTGGTAATTGTGTGAAGTAGGGTCCTATAAGTTTTCTTATTTTTGTAAATTTTGATTTGATTTACATGTATGTGAAAGGGGCAAGGTCATCAAGCTCCAACAAAGTATTGTTGTCTTAAAATTGTTATAAAAATACTTAGGAATATAATTACTTAGTATGAGGGATTAAACCATGGACCTCTGCATGGTTACCAAGAGTCAGCTTTGTCTCACAAGGTGAGGCGTATAAACATCCTTTTTGCAGAGTTCAATATAAAATATAATTTTGCTATTAATAAGATAAGGAAGAAGTATATTAATTAATATTATTAATTAAAGATAAGCAATTATAATGCTAAAATGTTATCCTTTGAATTATGGTTGCGATTTTTCAGTAACAGAGGTAAAGTGTATTTGTGTATTTGCATGACATGGAATAATTGGGCATTTCAAAGTGATAAAAGAGTAATTGGGTATCACTGTAATTAATAATTTAATTGTTGAAATTTAATCCTAAATGTTTTTAGTTGAGTACATTGATATTTTACTATGTTTATTTATTTTTGAGAACAAAAACGTAGCAGTTCCTCATTTGTTCCTCCACCAATATAAGAATGAAAGACTGGAAATCTATTTTAGGTTGATTATTGGAGATTGTTACTTAAAAATTTGTTGGGACTATTAATTGGCTATTTCTTTGAGTCAAACTCCATGTATAAGAAGAGCTGCTTGAGCCACTGACTCATGATGCCAGGTCCGGTAAGAAACAGGTATGAAGCCCAAAGGAAAGTCAGGGGAACAATTGTTCTGCATGAGCTGAGGTAGGATTCCTCCTTGTTTGATTCCCACAAGGACCTGGAAAATTTTAGGCTTGACGTAATGCTGATTTGCAGTGTGCTGTGCATCTCCCCTGGAGCTGACATCCTAAAGTTAGGGAATTGTGGTTCCCTTATTGTTCTGTCCCTATTCTTGGTGACAAGCTTCAATAATAAAAAAGTTTTAGAATTCAGTAGAGGTGCCCCTGTATAACTCTGGGTCTTAGCAACCGGGTGGCTGCTACTGTGGTCCATGCTGCTGCACTCTCTGGGGCTGGTCCCCTCCCTCTCACAGATTCCCACTTTCCCCCTTGCTGCCTCTTCCTCGCTCTTGGATGATTCCTTTGTGGCTAAGA
>CM053580.1:111064923-111101569 GCA_028627135.1 Pseudochirops cupreus
GTTTTGTTTGGCTGACTCTTGTTGCATCACAGAGTCCTTGGCTTCAATTTGACTGATTCTAATTTTTAGTGAATTATTTTCCTCAATTAGTTTTTGGTGCTCCATTTTTATGGAGGTATTTTCTCTGGTTAGATTTTGGACCTCCTGTCCTAGTTCTCCCATTTCATTTTTGAAAGCTTTGTTGTCTTCTTTGAAATTTTTTTCCAATTTGGTCACTGTAGATTTAAATTTATCTTCTGCCTCTCCAATTTCATTTTTAAAATCCCTCTTGAGATTCTCTAAGAAATTCTCCAAGAATGCTTTTTGGGCTGGAGACCAGTTCACCTTTCCTTCTGTGGTCTCCAGTGTGTGTGTAGAGTCTGTGTTGCTTTCTGAGTTTGGTGGTTCTTGCTCACTATAGAATGATTTGATGGTTCTAGCCTTTGTAGTTTCCTTCTTCCCCATTTTGTTTGCTTATATCCTGAATTTTTAGAGTGGATGTCTGCTTCCGGGGTGAGTTTCTCAGGCTGGGAGGTAGGAGGTTGGTTGTTGACTTGGTGAGCTGTGGCCTCTGAGTATGTGGACTGAGGCCAGAGCCAGGAATCTCAGTGTTTCCCCTGAGTTACCTGAGGCCGGGGGGGGGGGGGGGGTAGGCTGTTTCAGGTTTCCACCTCTTTCTCTGAGCTTCTTCTCAGGCAGGCTCACTGTAGTAGACGGGTGGGGCTGTGGTTTGCTGATTGGCCTGGTGGTTCTAAAGCACACCTGGCCTTTTTTTGTTATTGCTTGCTGGCTCCACCCACCTGCGTTTAGACTCTGTACAGTACAATCTCCCTTCCCCCTTCTTCAGTGATTTCCAAGCCTGGGGCTGTTTACACTAATGCAAGTATGTACTCTAGATGGGGCTTTTAGCTCTTGAATTTTTTGTGTGTCAGGGAGGGGGATGAGAGCCCCTAGATTTCATTCCTCCATCCCAACTTCTGAAAGTCTGGGCATTTAGCTTCAAGAATCCAGGCCGCAAGTTGCTAGCCCCAGGAAAAACCGCTGACCCTGCTATGAGCCCTGCTTTCCCTCCTACCCAGTTCCGTGGGTCCTCACCTCAGCTGTGAGAGGGCTGCAGAAGCCTCCAGCTGGGTGAGTCTGCTGGGTGGTGCTTCCCAATCTGCTGCACTCTGCTCTCAGGTCCGTGCTGGTGCCACTCCTGTGTGCTCTGTTCTCCCTGCCCAGACCTGATTAGGCACTTCTCTGGGCTGGGAATCTGTCACTCTCTGTCTCACAATGGGTTCTGTCACTCTTAAATCCACTCAAATTTACTTTTTAGTTCCCAAGGACGAAATTGTTAAGGAGCTTGGACAAGTCACTGCTTACTCTCCACCATCTTAGCTCCGCCCCCTGAGAAATATACTAAAGTGGAAAGCATCATCTCAAGTGGTTGTTGGTTAGTTCCTTGGACATTTTCAAATGATAGCTAGATGACAACTTATCACATGTTATAGAAGTTTTGGTTGTTTTTGTGGGATGGGGGTTTGAGGTATTGTTTTCCTTCAGGTGAACATTGAACTATGATGTCCTTTCCAATTCTAAAATTTTGTGATACTGTGATTATGAGATTCTTCATTTGCTTACAAGTTTATCCATTTATGTCATGGTATTTAGGGTGTACAGTAGATAGAAGATTGGAGCTAGAAACGGAGAAAACTGAGTTCAAATCCACTGTCAGACACTCTTTAAATTTGTCTGCTTCAGTGTCTTCAAATGTAAAATGGGAGTAATGATATCATATACCTTCTGGGGTTGCTGTGTTTTGAAAACCTTAAAGTTTTATATTTCTTTCCAGGGTAATGTAAAATATTTGGCATGTTAAAAATGAGTGTTTTTTGTAAAATAAAAATGTTTCCATGGTCAATTTTAAAATATCTTAGCAACAGACATGTTCATAAATTCTTTTTTAATGTATGAATTTAGCACTCTGTCTTTTGCATAAAATTAACAAATAATGACAATAAACTCATGATAAGCCTTTTTAAGTCAACACTATGCATGATACCTTAAAGATCCCAGTAGAAATCAATCACTTTACAAACAAAAAATGAGAAAGCAACAGGACAATTTAAACACATATTAGCAAAACTAACTTTTCAAATAGTCACAGTAGGATTTTAGTTCTCAAGAAGCTGTAAAAAAGAGTATTTAGCAAGTAATGAATAATAGAGATTTGTTTTCATAATAAAAATGAATAAAAACATCAGCAAAAAAAAGTCCACCTCCTTCTGCCTTAGTTTCAAATACATTATTACTTGTAACTGGGTTTTAGCTTTTTGAATTCTAGGTTACATTTTTTAAGGAGTGATTGACTACCATCTGATCCAGCATGGAAATACTTATTTTTTAGCAATATGCATGGTGTACTTCATGTAGATTATTTGAAATGAAAAACGGCTCCATTACAGATTCATAATTAGCCTAGGTGAGAATTAACCTATGCCAGAAAAATTAATGAAATTCAAGCTTGAGCATGTGGAAACATACACTTTGCTTCAAAGAAATGATTACGTGCTTAAGGCTACATTGTTATGCTAGTAATGTCAATCTTGTCAGCTGATATTGTTACATTTGTTCATTTCTCACCAGCAGTCCTCAGCTTGTTATTTAAAAAAAAAAAGGAAATATTTCATCAATCTTTGCTGCAAGAATACAAAATTCCTAACAAATATCAGGATTTCCATTTGGTTATAAATTTCAGAACATCATTTTAATTTTCATGAGGAAAAATTCAAGTGGCATTATCAAGAGGTATAGTGTTCAGGTCACAGAGATATAAGTCCTTTTTAATTTGTATTTTTGCTACAGGGTGACTTTCTTTTTGAAAAAGTGTAAGGTGTATAACATAGTGATAACAAATAGTCTGTGATATAATTATGAAGTTTCAGTCTCAGGGAGGGGTAAAATGGTTGTCCTTACTCATTTCATAAAACACATTTTTATATGGTATTCTAAGGGTGATAATGTACATTCTTTGGAATACCCCTGAGGAGCAGACATTCCAACTACAGTACATTTTATAGATGATAAAGCTTAGGCTCAAAAAAATATGACTTGTGGGTGGAGTCAAGATGGTGGCATAGAAACAGGAGAATTCCATGGCTCTCCCCATGACTCTCAAATATCTATATTATATGGCTCAAAACAAATTTTAGAGGTCCAGAACTCAGAAAACGACAGAGAAACAAGGCTCCCACTGAAGGCAATATGGCAGATGGACGGGAAGGACTCATTACCACACTGGGACCAGAGCCCAACCCCATGCAGTTTTATCCCCAGGCCATCCAGGCAAAGCCCCAGCTGGAGCTTTCAAGAAAGTGGCTCACTGGCAGCTGAGGCAATTTCCAGAGTTACCAACCCATAAAAGCCAAGGACAAGCAGAAAAGGTAAGTGCACCTCAGCTAGAGTTCAGGGAGAGGGTCCAGCCAACTTCCTCCAGAGCAAGAAGCAGTCTGAAGTGACAGGCCTTGTGGTCACCTCCACCTGGCTGCTTCAGAAGCTCCTGGCCCACAGATTGCAGTATGTCCAAGCAATCACTCAGAGGCTACATACTCTTACTTTGAGTTGCCTGGATCAGGATGGTGGTCTTGGGTGGTGGTCTTGAGGTGCTTTTCAGTGAGCCAAAGCTGGTGGGAGCTGCAGAGTCTGTGGCCTCCTAAAGCTCCAGGAGCTGTAACAACCCCAGCAATTTGGGACAAAGCTCTCCCCCCTGAAAGCAGAGTTCTACTGAGCCCAAAAGTCAATTAATTGACTGGCAACATGAGCAGTCAAAGGAACCAAAGAAAGCTCAGCAATCCAACTTTAGATTCCTTTTTTGGCGACAAAAATTATCAAAGCATGGAATGGGAGGAAGACAACGCAGTCAGAACTCCCAAACCAAAAGCTTCCAAGAAAAATGTAGACTGGTTACAGGCCACAGAGGAGCTTGAGAAGGATTTTGAAAAGCAAATAACAGAAGAGGAACAAAACTTGGGAAGAGAAATGAAAATAAGGCAAGAAAATCATGATAAGAGAGTCAAGAACCTGACTGAAGAAAATAACACCTTAAAAATAAAATAACTCAAATGGCAAAAGAGGCCCAAAAAGCCAATGAGGAGAAGAATGCTTTAAAAGTTGAATTTGCGAGATGGAAAAAGAATCTCAAAAGCTCACTGAAGCGAATAATTCCTTCAGAATTAGAGTGGACAAAAGGGAAGCAAATGACTATATGAGAAATCAGGATACTATTTAACAGATCCAAACAAATGAAAAAATACAAGACAATGTGAAATATCTCCTTGAAAAAACCACTGACCAGGAAAATAGATCCAGGAGAGGCAATTTAAAAATTATTGGACTACCTGAAAGCCATGATAAAAAAAAAGAACCTAGAAAGCATCCTTCAAGAAATTCTCAGGAATATTTCCCAGATATTTTAGAGCCAGAGGGCAAAATAGAACTTGAAAGAATTCACCAATCACCTCTTGAAAAAGATCCCCCCCAAAAAACTCCTCAGAATGTTATGGTAAGGTTCTGGAGTTTCCAGATCAAGGAGCAAATATTACAAGCTGCCAAGAAGAAACAATTTGAATATTGTGGAAGTACAATCAGGAAAACCCAGGATCTAGCAGCTTCTACATTAAAAGATTGAAGATCCTGGAATGTAATATTCCAGAGATGAAGGGAGGTAGGATTAAAACCAAGAATCACCTAACCAGCAAAATTGATTATAATATTTCAGGGCAAAACATGGTCATTCAATGAGGTGGAGGACTTTCAAGCATTCTTGAGGAATAAACCAGAACTGTATAGAAAATTTGACATTCAAGCACAAGAAGCATGAGAAGGTAAACATGGAAAAGAAATCATAAGGAACTTACCAAAGTTGAACTACTTACATGCCAACATGGAAAAAATGAGAATTGTAACTTATGAAAGTTTGCTCAGTATAAGGATAGGTGAGGGGAATATAAATGTGAGTGTGTATGTATACACACACACACACACATATATACATATACATATATATATATATATATATATATATATATATACACATATGTCTATATAGAAGGGAATATGCATAAGAATATATATGGGAGTATTTTTATATATGTGTAGATAGACACAGGGCATAGGATCAGTTGAATAGGAAGGGAAGGTACTTTAAAAGGTGAAATTAAGAGGTAAGAGAGGAATAGAATGTACACATACAGCCTGTATTGAATTCCTTGTCTTTCCAGTTGGGTTGGGTGACAAGGGAGGAAGGGTAAAAATCTAGAATTTAAAGTTCTAAAATCATATGTTAAATAAATAAATAAATGCATGAATAAATAAATACATATACACATGCGTATGCATATATACACACATACATACATAATATACATATATATATATACATATATTATTATTGTTAATTATTTATATGCAACTGTGAAATAGGATATATAGGAACTGGGATAGGGAGATCCATCTTGCTCTACCAGAAAGTCAGAGGGGTGATGGGGAAGGATATAGGAGAGAGCAGATTGGAGGAGGGGGTATACAGTGGGATAGCTGTTTGGTGAGAATTGGTAGGGGAAAGACAGGGAGAAAATTTTAAACTCAAAATCTTGTTGAAATCAATGGTGTAAACTAAAAATAAAGAAAAGTTAATTTAAAAAAAAATATGAGTTGTGCACTGTCATATGACTAATAACTGCCAGAACTAGAATCCCAAATGAGGACATAAGAAGAGTGAGCAATAGAGAAAATTTTAGATCAGCCTATAACAATTAGCAATGGCGTCAATTATGAATATAGATTATCTAGGTTTCACCATTTTAAGATTTTGAAATCATAAATTTAAGATTGATTATATGTGTATTAGCACAAGAAAGCACTTTTTTTTCCTGAATTAATCCTATTTGCATGTATTAGATTATTTACCCAGTGATCAAAATGCTGAACAACTAGACACTTTCTCTGATCTTCATGACCTCTCAAACTTATTCAAAATGGTAAGTGTGCACAAGAAGTAAAACAATTTCATCTGTATTAATGTTCTAAGACACCAAAAATCTTAATGAGATATAAATCCAATGAACAGCAGACAATTCAGGGATAGGGATCCTATGGCCTTGAGACCACATGTGGCTTGGGTGCGGCCTTTTGACTGAGTCAATATTTTAAAGAATAAATCCTTTTATTAAGGGGATTTGTTCTGTGAAGTTTGAATTCAAAGTGCCCCACTTGATGACCCAGAGGGCCATACATGGCCCCAAGGCTGCAGGCTCCCCATCAACAAATCTCTAAGCCTTAAAATGTTCACTCAGCAGCCTCTGTTTCTTCAGCTACCATCTTCCAGAAGAGCTTACAAGCTAACCCATGAACTTGAAACAGAAATAATTGTGTCCCCCTTCCTATGTCCTATTGATGTGAAGAACCAAAGGTCAAAAGCTTGTTATGACTGGGACTTCATTATGTCAATCTTCTGTTTTGAAATAGTACTCAGCTAGAGAGGTGGGGGCAGAGGAAACAGAAGAAATTGGAATAGGATTTCAACATATGTGATATGTATGATCCACCACTAAGTCCTAGAAAAAAAAGTGATTGGAATCGAGCTGGGCTCGGTACTGTCCTCTAAGAAATCATTGTCACAGAGACTAATATTGAGCAGAATTTTTGCTCCATACAGCAGAAATAATCAGCCGAATAGAAAAAATGTAACACAAGAATGGAAACCTACCCCCCAAAAAACAATGAAAAAATGACTCATTGGGAATGAAAATACAAAAAAAAAAAGAGGAAGAAACTTGAAAAAAGAAAGAAAAACAGCCCAAAACATTAAAAGAAACACATCCATCCAAGTTAAACATATTGAACTTAAATACAGGGTGGGTAAAGACAAATTATGGTTTTCTCAGAACAAAAGTAAAAAGAAAAAAAGGCCACAAAAAATGCAAGGAACTATATAAAAAAACCATCCAGAACTTCTAAATAATAAAGTATTGCATCAATAAAATACATCAGTATATTTTTCTTTCAAATACTTAATTTAATATCATTTGGCCTATGTGAAAATTTGTTTTGTTTGACTATGTATATTTTTTAAGAAAATGTTTTCTTCTTTTTTTAATTATTCAGTTCGGAGGGAGAGCAGAGGGAAGGAGAAATAAACATTTGTAAAATAAATATAATTAAAAATTACTAGTAATATTGGATGGACTATACATATTTTGGGCAATATGATTGACTTCTTGAAAGTGTTTAATTTATTCTTAGAGACTAACTAATGTATTTAAGTATGTCAAAATTTAATTAATACAATAATTTTAAGATTAGGATACAAAAGAACCATATTTTTTCAGTATTTGAACATCATCTAGAGATCAATTATCTATCAATAACATTTAAGTCTTAGAAAGTCACCTATAGTGATTGGTGGTAAAGTAACTTACATGGAGTATCATAATCAAATGTCACACATATTCCCTGATGATGTCTTCCTGACTCCAAGGCAATAAATAGTAGGACTCTATGCCAAATATCACATTGACTATTTAGTATGATTGTACTTCTAATACTGCCTTGACTATATCAATTGAAGGATCTGGCATTCTTTCAACAAAATTAAAATGCATTTCATACATTAATAACCTACGAATTTGGAATTTAATATTTTTATCCACAATTACATGTAAATACAAATTTTAACACGTATTTTAAAAAAATGAGCTCCAAATTCTCTCCCTTCCTTTCTCTCCTCATTTCATTGAGAAGGCAAACAATTTGATATAGGTTATACATGTGAAATCATGTAAAACATATTTCCATATTAGTCATGTTGTAAAAGGAAACACAGATCAAAAAACAAAAGAAAAATAGAGAAAGTGTATGCTTTGATTTGCTTTCAGACTCCATCAGGTCTTTCCCTGGAGATGTCTAGCATTTTCATCAGAAGTCCTTTGGAATTATCTTGGATAACCAAATTACCTAGAATGTGAACATACAAATAGTTTAAATCAGATCAAATCCTATGACAAGAAATCTTGTTGCCACAAAAATCCTTACATGAAAAAGAATTTCCATGTCGAAGATAATTGGCCATGTGAATATTTTTTTAATATATAAAATTGAACTGAAGTAAATGTGGTCAAAGAATTTTACTAATAGAAATGAAAAAGAGTTTAACTTATTTTTCATAGCAAAATCAGCATGTTCCTTCTGGAAAATAGAAAATCAAATTAAAATTATGAAATGTATTAAATCTAATTGAAATTAAATTAAATACAATTAAAACATAACCCATATGAATCCTATTTTTGTCTTTTGAGTAAAAATAGTCTAATATTAATTGGGAAAATAGCTTCTTTTGATTAAATATATCTTGTTAAGTATATTCATGTGTGTATTTCTGTGTTAAACAGTGTTGACTAACATCTTTTAAAAATAAGTTCTATCCGTTATTTTTTTACTTTTATGTTTCAAATTTCATTGGACTTTGGCCATGATTCAAATCTTCCATTTTAATTTGTATTACATTATGGTTAATAACAAGCTGATTAAGAAATCCATTAAGTCTCTATAACTGTTGTTTTACAGTTCTTGATGGTTAATTTATGCAATGGGCTTGTAATGTGCAATCTAAATAGTTATTAATGCTCCAAAGAAACATTTGATGCACTGAACTCAATCAAATATAAAGTGAGTGTTCTATTCAATATGAATGTTTTCCCTTTCCCAGGTCTTTTTGTTTAATTGAAAAGATCTCTCAATTACTGACAAATGATTGCTTTAGGAGGGGTATATACAAATGGTATTAACTATCAAAGCAATTAATCTCTACCTGTGTGAACCTCTGTCTTTTTGTTAAGTGCAATCAATCAAACAACCATCAATTAACATTCAAGTAATGTACCAGTTGCTGGGGATACAAAGAGAAAAAAATAGCAACAGCATCTCTATTCTCAAGGACATAATTCCTGTCTCAGAGTATACATTATTTCAATTAGAAAATGTGGATATATGTAAGTATATAAAAATAAAAACTCTTTCTTTTTTTTCTTATGTACAACGACTAATATCAGAATGTCCTTTATGATAGTACATGTATACAGAATGGGATGTTTGGGGGTCTATTGAGATTCTTATCACTGAAAAGCTCGAAGCAGAATCAGCTGACCATTTATTAGAGTTAATGTAGCAGAGATTTGTCTTCAAATAAAATTGGACTATATGAGCTCTGTGATCATTGCCAAATCTGAAACTCTATGATTGAATCTATAAAAGAGGGATACATATATATATATGTATATATATATATATATATATATATATATATATATATATATGTATATATGTGTGTGTGTGTGTGTGTGTGTGTGTGTGTGTGTATATATATATGTATATATTTATGAAGAGAGAGAGAGAGATTATTATATATATAAAACTTCCCAGATTTAGAGGAAAGTACAAAGCAAGAGATGTTCCTCATGCTAAAATAGATTGGGGATAGTTGATAAAGGAGTCTTTATATATGGATATATATATTGTGTAGTCTATTCAAATCATTCACAGAGTGATTTCATTGTATATGAGAATGCAATCTGAAAGAGTATTGATAAATAGGATTTTTTTTTAATTTTTAAATTGATTTGTTTATTTACTTTTAGTTTACAAGATTTGGTTCCAGAGTCCCTTGAGTTTCAAATTTTCTCCCCTTCATCTACCCCCCACCGCATCCATGGTGGCATGCAGTCAAGTATAGAATCTGCAAATACTTTCACGTTGGATATTGGCCTGGTTGTAGAAGGGTTGTAACCAATGGAGTGGACAACGGGAAAAAGGAAACAAAACCAAACATGGAAAAGTACGATAACATGTAGGTTGCTTCAGTCTCCATTTAAACTCTGTTCTTTCTAGACCTTTCTCTGAATGTAGGTATTTTCTTCCATTCTGAGACTTGTAGAGTTGTCTTATACCTGTGCATTACTGAGAAGAGTGCAGTTTATCATGGTTGGTCATCACACATATGGCGTGTCTGTGATTGTGTACACATTTCTCCTGGTTCTGCTCTTCTCACTTAGCATCAGTTTATAAAAGCCTCTGTAGATGAATTTGAAGTCCATCTCATCCCCATTTCTTATAGCACAATAGTATTCCATTACATTCATATATCACAACTTGTTTAGCCATTCCCCAATTGATGGGCATCCCCTTAGTTTCCAGTTTTTTTGCCACCACAAAGAGAGCTGCAATAAATATTTTTGTACATATGGGTCTTCCTTCCACTTCTGTGATCTCTTTGGGATACAACCCCAGAAGTGGTGTCACTGGGTCAAAGTGTAAGCGAGTATTTGGGCATAGTTCCAGATTGCTCTCCAGAATGGTTGTATCAGTTCACAGCTCCACCAACAATGCATTAGTGTTCCAATTTTTCCACATACTCTCTAGCATTTGTCATTTTCCTGTATTGTCATCTTAGCCAATCTGGCTGGTGAGGTATGGTACCTCAAAGTTGTTTTGATTTACATTTCTCTAATCAATAGTGGTTTAGAGCATTTTTTCATGTGCTTTTAGATATCTTTAATTTCTACCTCTGAGAATTGCCTGTTTATATCCTTTGACCATTTATCAATTGGGGAATGACTTGTATTCTTATAGATTTTACATAATTCCTTGTATATTTTAGAAATGAGGCCTTTATCAGAGACACTACATGTAGAAATTCTTTCCCAGATTCCCACTTCTCTCTTAATCTTGGTTACATTGCCTCTGTTTGTACAGAAACTTTTCAATAATGTACTATCTGTGTCTTTCCCTCCATCCTATTTCCTCCCCTATTTATGCTTTTGCTTTTCCCTTTCTCCCTTCTCCTTTTTAAGAGTTTTCCTTTTGACCATCACCTCCCTCAGTATTTCCTTCTTATCTGCCCCCTCTCTTTTCTTACCCTTCTCACTGACTACTTCTTCCCTCCCTTCTAACCCACCCCTTTCATTGCCCTTCCCTCCTCCTACTGCCTGTAGGATATGATCCATCGTTATACACACTGCTGTATGTTATTTCTTCCTCAGACCAAGCCTGACGACAATAGATCTCATACAGTGCTCGTCTCCCTCCCCTCTTTCCCTCTGTTATAAGTTTTACGTCTCTTCTTGATAGTCTTATTTTTAACCGGTTGTGTTATTCCCTCCTTGCACCAGAACTAGTGAGGGAAAAGTTCATATAATTCTCATTGTCCTCCCTTCTTTCCCTCTTCTACATTGTTTTGATGTCTCTGTGTGTAGCATAATTTACCCTTTTCTGCTTCATTCTTTCCTCTTCTTCCATTACAGTCCCTTAATAAGGATTTTTATCATCATTTTGCATAGTTTATACCCACACCCTCTGTTTATCTATATCCCTTTTAGATGTTGCCATAGGTATAGAGTTCACAATATTAACAAATATCAGCTTCCCATATATGGATGTCAACAGTTATGTGTGTGTGTGTGTGTGTGTTTTTCCTTGTTTACCTTACCATGTCTCTCCTGGGTCTTGTAGTTGGAGATTGAATTTTCCATTGAGCTCTGGTTTTTCATCGGGAAGGTCTGGAATTCTGTTATGTCACTGAATGACAATCTCCTTGCCTGGTAGATTATGTTCAGTCTTGCTGGATAGCTGATCCTTGGTTGTAGCCTGAGGTCTTTTGCCTTGTGAAAAATCACATTCCAGTTCCTCTGGTCTGAAAGATCCTGTGTGATTCTTACTGTGGTTCTGCAATATCTGAATTGTTTCTTTCTAGCCACTTGTAGTGTTTTCTCCTTCACCTGATAGTTCTGGAGTTTGGCCACAATATTTCGTGGAATTTTCAGTTTGAGATCTCTTTCAAGAGGTTTTTGGTAGATTCTTTCAATTTCTATTTTGCCCTCTGGTTGTAGGAACTCCGAGCAGTTTTCCTTGATGAGCTCTTGGAAGAAATTGTCCAGGCTCATTTTTTCATTGTGATTTTCAGGTAGACTAATGATTCTCAGATTGTCTCTCCTGGATCTGTTTTCCAGGTCAGTTATTTTTCCTTTGAGATATTTTACCTCTTGTTCTAATTTTTCAGTCTTGATGTTTTGTTTGACTGATTCTTGGTTCCTCATAGAGTCATTGGCTTCAATTTGGTTGATTCTAGTTTTTAGCTAATTATTCTCCTCAGTTAGTTTTTGAAGCTACTTTTCCATATGCTAAGATTTTATTTTTAGTTCACACATTTTACTTTTTAAGCAGCTGTTCTCTTCATTGCAATATTTTTCTAATTACACAATATTGTTTTGTTTGGAGGTGTTGATTTTATCTTCTACCTTTGTAAGCCGGATTTGAAAGTTCTTTTTCAGCTCATCTGGGAATGCTTTTTGTGCCTGAGACCAGGTCATAGTCCCTGTTAAGGCTTCTGCTGTGGGTGTGCAGTCAATAATCTCTCCTTCTGAGTTTGATTCCTCACTCTCACCATAATGGGATTCCAGAGTCTTTGTCTTTGTCTTTGTCCCCTGCTTTCTTCCCATTTTGAGGCAGGACCTTATTCATGCCCTTCCTCTGCCGTTCCTAAGCCTTTACTGCTTAAAATTTTCCTTTGGGGCAATAATTACTGTGTTTTTGGTTTGGGGGCGGGGAAGGATTGGAGAAGCTGATGTTCAGTCTGTCATCTTGGTCCCTGGAGGTTCAACTAGGGGCTTTTTAAATTTCCAGGCTGTGAATGGGTAGTCCCTAGGGGTAGCTACTGTCCCTTCTGTGGGGCCTCCCGTTGTTTCTTACCCAGCTCAGTTTGTCCCCACTCTGTGGTGATATGCCTAGGAGTAGCCCTTGTGGTTGGTGGGTCAGCAGGCCATGTCCAATGGTGGCCTCTCAGCAGGCCATGGCTCTCCGGGCCTGCCTGGTGAGTTGTGCCACTGCATTGGGTCTCTGGGACTGCTTCAATAAATGGGATTTTTATTCTAATATTTACTGTCTTTCTGAAAGTCAAGTTAGCCTGGTGGAGTGGATAGAGTCTACTTCCAAATAAATATTTGACATAGAGTTCCCACTGTGATTCCCAATGGTGATACGACCTTGGTCAAGTCACTTAGCTTCTTAGTTCTCTGACCAATTCACTAAGTCTCTAATTTGCAGAGAAGGAACCATGCTTAGGGTTTTGTCATTCAGATGGTTCCTAATATCATGGATACTAAATGTATAGTCCATATCACTATCCCATAAATAACATTAGCTCAACAATGAGTGATACTACAAGTTCTAAATATAGTTATCCCTTCCATATCATGGGGATTAGGAGTATTGTGCTCCCATGATCTAGAAAGTGTACACAAGATTTTTTAACCCTCTATACCAGAGAAGTATATTTTTTTTCTTTTTTTTTCCTTTTATGAAGTGCTTATAGTATTTTATTGTAAAATTTTCATTAAATATTTGGTCATAGGCTATATGTAGCTCAACACTGAGCAAAAATCCTGTATGAAAAGGGAAAAAAAAACATGAAATAAATATGGAAAATTTTAAAATGAAATTAATTTAAGGAGACTAATACTGAACATGCTGCTCATATAATGAAAGACATTTTAACAAAATAATCATTGAATGTCATGTGTAGTGTGTCTTAAATGTCCATATAATACCCTGATCCAGAGGCTGAAAGACAGACATGGTATTAGGTGGCATGTACACAACTTCAGTGTCTTCAATGTAGAATTCATAGGGTTCTGAGTGGCCAGGTGCATTGTCCAGAAGAAACAACACTTTAAATAATTTTCCCTTGCTGGCAAGGGATTTTCTAACTGATGGAACCATTTAATGTCTTATGTCAGTGAGCAATATAGCAAAACCAGGATGGTGTTCATGATGTTGAAGGGATAAGTATATAAAAATACAAAACGTGGCTATTATTTTTGTTCCTAAGTGACTTTTGAGTCTCTTAGTTAAGAGTGTTAAGAGTTGATGGCTGGCTTGATTGATATACCTGAGAGTCATTTAAATATTAACCACACAAACTGACATATATATATATGTACTTATTCTCTTCCTTCCTTCCTTCCTTTCTTCCTTCCTTCCTTCCTTTAGAAGAGTGGTCATAAACCTTTACTTTGAAAACTAGGCAGATGTCTATATGCTAAGAAATCTCATGATATTTACATAAAATTGGATGGATTAACTTGACTAGTGACCCTAATTCTAAAGAAGTTGGATATTCTTGGAGTATCAAGAATATTGGGATATTCTTTTTCCTCGTCCTTATGATAATTCTAAGATCTCTTGTACAGGAATATTTTTAAAATTCTGAAATCAATTATAAGCAATGGTTACAAGAGAGTTAATTGATAAAATACAAATTATATCATGCTTTGGGCTCTAATAGGAAGATTAGGAAGAATTATTGCCATCTGCCTGTCTCTACCTCTCTCTCTCTCTTTGCATACCTTTCTGTCTTTCTGTCTGTCTTAGTCTCTTGTGCTTTTTCTTTATATATATGCATATGTACCCAGGCACAAATGCATATATGTATATTCATGTGTGTGTGTATGCATATATTATTTTACTCTCTATATCTATGTCAAATTAACCATATGTAGATATGGAGATAAATTACAATCTTTCATATTTTTATTTCCACAATAATTTTGAAAGAAAGATGGGCTTAGTTCTTAAGAATGTAAGTTGCATAAATAGTCCTGGTCATCATCAATATCCTACTTCAGCTCAATTGTTGGTATCAGTGAAATGCAAATTGACATTCTGAAAAACACACACAGAAATGCAAAAAAAAAAAATGGACTCTTTCAAAGTCAGATGATCAAACCTGTGAAATCATCTAAATTGAATCCTCCTTTCCCCCCCCTTTTTCTGTCTACTTTCCAACCATATCACTATATGCTAACACCTCCAACATGTGATAGGTAGTTATAGAGAGAAGAAAATATGAATTATTATACTGTATTCATAATTAACAGTCCTGTCAAAATAGATTTGATGCCACTGAATATTTTAACTAATGAAAAAATTAGGTTTCTGTTTATTTTTTCCTTGAACCCCATTACCACAGATAACTAAATGCTCGTACATACAAAGGCATCAAAAAAAATATCTTTCATTAATTCAATACCATATTCATTACTGTAGAAATTCTTCTGGGTCCTTAGGTAGAAGTACTTATTCTCTTTACATTTGTTTGAGGAAATATATTTAAGCGAGAATATATTGGTGGTGATGATATGGCTAATGGAAACATAGTTCAGATGATGATGACAAAAATGAATAAATAGCAAGCCAATTATAATATTATTATAATTAGAGGATAGCAAAAATTTTAATGACATTAGTCTGTGCATATTATGCCAGATTTTCACTTTTAAATTCATAATGAGACTGTCAAATAAAAATATTTCCTTCTCATAAAAGCATTTGTTCCAAGGTAATAATATAGGTCTCCCCCACCAAAAAAAAAAAAATGTAATTCAGGTAAAATGTAGAGTTGCTCATTGGAAAGCTAAAGGCAAGATTAAAAAATAAATAAATCTGGTGATTATTTTGAAAATTGTATATTTTTATTTCAGCTAAATAATAATAATAATGTTCTTTACATGTCTGAAGTCATTATATTATTTTTTTTTTAAGGAACAAGTAGAATGTTTATAACTGTCTAAGGTACAACAAGAAATTAATAGTGTTGGTAATATTTAAACACATCCTAGTTTTATATTCAAGGCCAAATAATCAAAGAGATTTTCAAGGCAGTAAAAAGAACCTTTTACAGAAGAAAAATAAATATATGTTCAGAAGAAAAATAAATATATTCTCACACAGCAAAACAACTGAAAAAAATATAATTAGTACTGTCTCCTTATCCATGTATAACAATTTGTAACAGATGTGTACTTTAAAGAATGCCAAAAAGTGATTGTTAACTTTAACTTGATAGTTATTCCTTACTCTCATTTTCTGTATTTTCTTTTAAATAGCAATCATATTTTACTTTTAGTTTAACTCTAAGCACAGTAAAATGTTTGGAAGTCTAACAATGCCCAATCATAAAGATTACTTAAACTACTAGAGTATATTATTTAATAAATACTTAGTTTGTATGAATAATCTATGTTTCCCTCAGTACCTATATGAAATCAATTTATTCAACTTTACGTGATTAAAATATGAGGTTGATAGGGGTGAGGACTTAAAGAGCAGAAGAGTAGGAATGACAATATCAGAAAATGGAAGATAAATTTAAATAATAAAAGCTATGGATAAGGTTTCATATTACTGGAGGTTTTCCCCAAAACAATCAATGCCTAATATATTGGTAGGTTTGCATTATAATTATGACTGGGTTCTTCAAAGTAGTGAGAAGTATGAGTTGAAAAATGTTGTATGAGACAATGATGAAATTAAGCTGGGTGCAAAACAAATGAATCTGATTGGATTGACTTGAAATTTTAGTAATGTTATTTTTTCCCTCTTCCTAACTCCTTAAATATTTATGTGTGCTAGAATTTTGTCATTCATTTATTCATACCTCCTTTAAAAAATAATTTTTTGAAAACCTACTGTTTAGAAAGAATCAAGGAACTCTGTGCTTAAAAAAATGAAAGAAAGACAGTAAGGAATGAAAGATGGAAAGAAGGAAGGAAGGGAAAAAAGGAAAAAAGAGGGGAGGCTGAATGACATGGGGTGGCACATGGAGGCCCAGACAAGCCCAGACAATGTGATGGCAAGTTGATCCATGAACTGCAAGGGCCATTTCTAGGCCTATCACCACAGTGATGGGATCTGTTACAGCGGTGTAAGAGATAATTTCAGGGCCCTTGGCAGTGACAGCAGCTACTCCTGAGAGTATCTACCCAAAGCCTGGGCATTTAAAAAGGACCCATCCAAACAGGATGGGAGAGTGAACCCCAGCTGCTCCCATCTCCCCCCTCTGACACTGAAAACATGAGAAATTATTGCCCCAGAGCAAAATTGTAAATAGTAAAGGTTTCAGAGTCCTAGAGGAAGGGCATGGCTAAGGGTCTGCCTCAAAATGGGTAAAAAAAAAAAAAACAGATTGCAAAGACAAAGACTCTAGAATCCTATTATTAATAACAGGAAAAACCAAATTCAGAATGAGACAGCATTGACTCTATACCAACAGCCAAAGCCACAACAGGGAATGTGAATAGGTCTCAACCCAGAAAGCATATTTAGAAGAGCTCAAGAAGGACTTTGAAAACCAAATTAGAGAGGAAGAAGATAAAATGACTAATTATCTTAAAATCAAAATTGCAAAAATAGAAAAAACATTTCAATGAAGAAAACAACTCCTTAAAAAGAAAAATTTGTAAACTAAAAATTAAATCTGAACATATGGAAAAGGAGCTTCAAAAACTAACTAAGGAAAATAATTGGCAAAAAATTAGAATCAACCAAATTGAAGTTAATGACTTTCTGAGGCACCAAGAAACAGTGAAACAAAACATGAAGAATAAAAAAATAGAAAAAGAGGTAAAATATCTCAAAGGAGAAATAACTGACCTGGAAAATAGATCCAGGAGAGATAATCTGAGAATTATTGGTCTACCAGAAAACCATGATGAAAAAGGACCCTGTACAACATCTTGCAAAAGCTCATCAAGGAAAACTGCGCTGAGATGCTAGAACTAGAGGGTAAAATAGAAATCAAGAGAATCCACCAGACACCTCCTGAAAGGGATCCCGAATTGAAAAGTCCACAAAATGTTGTAGCTGAATTCAGGAACTACCAGGTAAAGGAAAAAATACTACAAGAAGCCAGAAAGAAACAATTCAAATATGACATAACTACAGTGAGGATCACACAGGATTTGGCAGCTTTTACATGAGAGGGGTAATGATGGAAGGGAAGGCAGGTGGGGCCTGGGAAGGGTAGATAGAAGCACATACTTTTTGAAAAGGGACAGGGTCAAAGTTAAGGGGGGCAGAGCCAAGATAGCCACATAGGAGCTGCAAGATATGGCAGCTCCTACACAGCCACCTCAAAAACCCATACAATATTACTCTAAATAAATTTTAGTGCTCTAAAACACAAACAAATATACTTCCCACTGAAGGCAGCTTGGCTAGAAGGGACCATCTCAGCGATGAGAGCCCAAACCAGCCCATCCTGAAAATACTACATGGCCCAAGGGGTAAGGATGAGCCAAACTGAGCCGCAGCTGGAGCTTCAGGAGAGTGGATCAGAGGCAGCTATGGCAGTTTCCAGAATTATCAAACCATAAGACACAAGGACTAAGTTAAAGGTCAGTGGAATTCAGCTGAACTTAGGGGAGAAAAGCAGGTCTGACAAAATGGCCTCCAGGGCAAGGAAGCAGCAGAAGTGGATGCTCTGCAGCCTCCTCCATGTAGCTGCTTCAGAGCTCCCGGCCTTTAGACAGCAGGGGGTCCAAGTGATCATTCTGAGGCCAAGTGCTCTTGCATTGAGCAGCATGGATTGGGATCTCGGTTTTGGGGGGTGATCTTGGGGTGCGTTTTCAGTGAAATAAAGCTGGTGGGAGCTGCAAAAAAAAGGCATCCCCCTAATAGCTCCAGCAGCTGAAAAATTCCCAGCAATTTGGGACAGAGCTTTCCCCTCTGAAAGCAGAGTTCCACGGAGTTAAAAAAATCACTGACTGGCCATCATGAGCAGACAAAGGAAGCAAAGTGAGAACAGCAACCAAACTCTAGATTCCTTCTTTGGGGACAAGAAGGATCAAAGCATGGAACAGGAGGAAGACAACCAGTCAGAACTCCCACACCAAAAGCTTCCAAGAAACATGAAGACTGCATAAAAGCCATAGACAAGCTTAAGAGGGATTTTGAAAACCTAATGAGAGAAGTGGAAGAAAAATTGGGAAGAGAAATAAGAATGACGCAAGAAAATCATGAAAAGAGAGTCAACAACCTGACTGAAGAAAATAACACCTTAAAAAATATATTAACTCAACTGGTGAAAGAGGTCCAAAAAGCCAATGAGGAGAAGAATGCTTTAAAAAGCAGAACTTGCCAGATGGAAAAAGCATCTCAAAAGCTTTCTGAAGAGAATAATTCCTTCAGAATTAGAGTGGAGCAAATGGAAGCAAATGACTTTATGAGAAATCAAGATACTATTAAACAGATCCAAACAAATGACACAATAGAAGGCAGTGTGAAATACCTCATTGAAAAAAAACCACTGACCTGGAAAACAGATTCAGGAGAGGTAATTTAAAAATTATTGGACTACCTGAAAGCTGTAATCAAAGAAAGAACTTAGAAAGCATCTTTCAAGAAATTCTCAAGGAAAGTTGTCCTGATATTTTAAAACCAGAGGGCAAAATAGAACTTGAAAGAATTCACCAATCACCTCATGAATAAGATTCCCAAAAGAAAACTCCTAGGAATATTATAGCCAGCTTCCGGAGTCCCCAAATCAAGGAGAAAATATTACAAGCTACCAAGAAGAAACAATTTGAATACTGTGGAAACACAATTAGGATAGCCTAGGATCTAGCAGCTTCTACATTAAGGGATCAAAGGGCCTGGAATATGATATTTTGGAGATCAAGGACGCTAGGATTAAAACCAAGAATCACCTACCCAGCAAAATTGTGTATAATGTTCCAGGGGGAAATATGGTCATTCAGTGAGTAGGAGGAGTTTCAAACATTCTTGCTGAAAAAACCAGAACTGAAAAGAAATTTTGACACTGAAATACAAGAAGCATCAGAAGGTAAACATGGAAAGGAAATCATAAGGAATTTATCAAAGTTGAACTATTTACATGCCAACATGGAAAAGGGACAACTGTAACTTATGAAACTTTTCTCAGTATGAGGATATGTGAAGGGAATACAAATGTAAATGTACATACACATACACATACACATATGTCTATATAGGAGGGTTTATATATGCAAACAAACACATATCTGAGTATATGTATATATGAATACATAGAGGGCACAAGATCAATTGAATAGGAAGGGACAATACTCTAAAAGGTGAAATTCTGAGGTGGGAGAGGATTAGAATGAGAGGAGACAGGAAGAGACAGAATGGGGTTAATCATCTCATAGAAGAGCCAAGGATAATTGTTACAATGGAGGGGAAGAACAGGAAGGCAAAAGGGAAAAGGTCAACCTTACTCTCATTGAACTTGGCTTAGGGCAGGAACTATATAAATTCTAAGCTGGATATCTTGCCACACAGGAGAGTAGTGGATGGGGATGAGAGGTGGCATGATGTAGAGGAGGACAAGTTGGGGGGGACGGTTGATTGAAGTACGCACTTCTGTAAAGCAACAGATACAAGGACAGGGTAGAGAATAGAACAAAGGGATGGCCGGATAGGAAGGAGAGACATATAATCAGTCTCTTACAATATGCCCACTGTGGAGAGGTTCTCTGTAATTACACATGTACAGTTTGTATTTAATTGCTTATCCTTCCAGTGGGGGTGAGTGACAAGGGAGGAAGGGAAAGAATGTAGAATTTAAAGTTCTATAATCAAATGTTTAAAATATATATGTATATGTACATACAATTATTATTATTATTATTATTGTTATTATTATTGTTATTATTATCGACATCCAACTGGGAATTAAGATACACAGGTAGGAAGATCCATCCAGCACTACCGGAAAGTCAGATGGGCGAGGGGGAGGACATAGGAGAGAGCAGATTGGGGAAGCGGTTATACAGTGGGATGGCTGTTTTGAGGTGTTGGATAAGGGAAAGATGGGGAGAAAACTTGTAACTCAAATTCTCGCGAAATGAATGATGTAAACAAGAAAAAAATATATATACATATATATATTTTTTTTAAGGAAAATAACTGGTTCAAAGTAGAGAATAGAACAAGTATGAGGAAGGATAGGATGAAGGGAAACATAGTCTTTCAAAATATATCCACTATGGAAAAGTTTTGCAGAATGACACATTCACAACCTATATTGAATTGCTTATCTTCCCAGTAAACATAGGTGATGAGGGAGGAAGGGAAAGAATCCAGATTTCAACGTTTTAAAATCTAATTTTAAAAATACTGTTATTGTTATTATTATTATTATTATTAATTTATTTACATGCAACTGCGAAATAAGTTATACAGGCACTGGTGTATGGAGATCCATCTTGCCCTTCCTGGAAAGTCAGAGAGGACATAGCAGACGATATAGGAGAGAGCAGATTGGGGTAGGGGGTATACATTGTGATCACTATTTTGGGGTGGTGGGTAGGGGAAAGATGAAGAGAAAATGTGTAATTTAAAGTCTTGTGGGAATGAATGATGTAAACTAAAAATAAACATAAAAGTTTATTTAAAAAGTAAGATAAATTTTAAAAGGTAGAACAAAAAAAATAAAGTAACCTTAAAATCAAGGATGGGGAGATTTTTATGTTTGAAAGTCATATTAATATTTAGCTGTAAACAGATAAAGCTGCATTAAAGAACCTTCAATTAAATATACTTAAAATGTACATTATTTTGTAAAAATCTAACTACTACATACTTAATGATTTCAACAAATGAAAACTTCATGTTCATTTTAAAGTTGACTAACCTTTTAACGTCTGATACCATAAGCAATCTGAGAGAGCAAGGAATAGTTTTCTGGTGAGATCTATGGAGTGGGGGAATATTTTATGACAAAACGAGAATTAGAAAGCATTAGAAAATGCAAAATGGATAATTTTTGTTACATGAAATTGAAAAGTTTCTTTTCAAATAAAGTCAATGTAACCAAGATTAAGAGAGAAGTGGGAAACTGGGAAAGAATTTTTACAATTCCTTTCTCAACTCTTAATTTTACTTTCGGATATCATCCCTTCATATTCAACTCACCCTGTGTCCTTTATGTATACCAACACACACACACACACACACACACACACACACACACACACACGCATATGAGAAAACTCAATTAGCATTTTTCAATGTAGGAATGTAAATAGTTCAACTTTAGTAAGTTCCTTATGATTTCTTTTTCCTGTTTACCTTCTCATGCTTCTCTTGCTTCCTGTATTTGAAAGTCAAATTGTCTGTTGAGCTCTGGTTTTTTAAACAAGATTGCTTGAAAATCCTCTATTTCGTTTAATGACCTTATTTTCCTCTCAAATATCATACTCAGTTTTGCTGGGTAGGGGATTCTTTGTTTTAATCCTACCTCCTTTGACCTCCAGAATTATCATATTCCAAGCCCATCAGTCCCTTAATGTAGAAGCTGCTAGGTCTTGTGTTATCCTGATTGTGTTTCCACAATACTCAAATTGTTTCTTCCTGACTGCTTGCAGTATTTTCTCCTTTACTTGGGAACTGTGGAATTTGATTATGATATTCCTAATTGTTTTCTTTTGGGGATCTTTTTTCAAGAGGCAATTGGTGAATCCTTTTAATTTCTATTTTGCCCTCTGGTTCTAGAATATCAGGGCAATTTTGCTTGATAATTCTTTGAAAGATGGTATCTAGGCTCTTTATTTTTTTAATATAATGGCTTTCAGGTAGTCCAATAAATTTTAAATGATCTCTCCTGGATCTATTTTCCAGGTCAGTGGTTTTTCCAATGAGATATTTCACATTGTTGTCTATTTTTTTTTTGTCTAGCTCTGCTATACAGTATCTTGATTTCTCATAAACTCATTAGCTTCTAATTGCTTCAATCTAATTTTGAAGAAGTTATTCTCTTCAGTGAGTTTTTGAAATTTCTTTTTCATATAGAAAATCTGTCTTTTTAAGACGTTCTTCTCCTCACTGGCTTTTTTGGCCTCTTTTGCCATTTAAGTTAATCTATTTTTTAAGGTGTTATTTTCTTCAATGTATTTTTCGGTCTCCTTTAGCAAGCTGTTGACTTGTTTTTCATGATTTTCTTTCATCACTCTCATTTCTCTTCCCAATTTTTCCTCTACTTTTCTTACTTGACTTTCAATATCCTTTTTGAGCTCCTTCATGTGTTGCAACCAATTCATGTTGTTTTGGAGGCTTCTGATGCAGAAGTTTTGATTTTGTTGTCTTCCTCTGGTTCTTTGTTTTGATTTTCTTTGTCACAAAAGAAAAGATTGCGTGGTCTGATTTCTTTTCCTCTGTTTGCTCATTTTCCCAGCCAATTACTTGACTTTTGAGCTCTTTGCCATGTTAGAACTCCACTTCCAGAGTGGAAAATGTTGTATCCCAAATTTCTGAGGTTTTGCACAGCTGTCATCAGAGCTACTTCTAGGTACCTGCTTTAGAATTTTGAGGAAGGATCCTTCTCCACAGCCTCCACCAGCTCTTCCATGTCAGCACTCCTCTTCACCTTAGGACCAGCACCTAAGACTGACCACCAGATACAAGCAGGACAAGGCAAGAGAATTCTGCTTCAGTGCCTGCAAAGATTTGCCTGCAATTGCCCCCCTGATCAGTCACTTGGTCCCCCCACCATCTGTGGGCCTGCAGCTCCAGAAACAGCTGTTGCTTCTATTGCTTCTGCTGCTATTGCTGCTGCGGCACCAGCCACCACCACCTCTGCTACTCCCTTGGCAGGGGCCAGACCAAGCTCTTCTCTCACCCTGATCCAACAAAGTTTCCACAAAGAACTTTTACTTTGTCCTTGGTGTTTGGGGGTTGAGAAACCTGGAAACCACCACAGGTGCCAGTGATTCAATCCCCAGAGGTCTACCCACTACTATTCTTCAGGGTTTCTGATCCCTTAGGACCAAAAGTGATAATGTTCCTCAGGTTTCTTATCCCATTTGACCAAAGACAAAACTTTCCCTCAGGACTTTTGTTATCTTGAGATAAAAAAAATTGTTAAACATTTTATTTTCCTTCTCAGCATGGCTCCAAATTGCTTTTCAGATTGATTGGACCAATTTACAGATCCACCAACAATGTTTTAACATTCATGACATTTCTATAGGATATTTGGGGGGGAAAATTCTGCTGTGAAAATATATTCCTAGTCACTCTGTCCCATTTCCTAAAATTTGACCATGAAAAAATATGTGCTTCCAGATTAAATTCTTACATTTTTATATATTATCTCCTAAAATGTAGATGTATCTAAAAGGAGGCATTCATATTCTATCTACCCCAAAGTGAATTACTTTCTTACATCATGGTAAAAGAGTCATGAATCATGAACATGCATTTTGACTTCTTCCACTCAAAAGATGTTCTCTGGCTCATAAAAATGGTAATAAGGAATAACAACAATAACCAACAGGGTAAGTTGAAATTCATAGATGCAATTTGTTTAGAAGCCATTTGGGGATTCTCTTGCATGTCATGATTAATGAGAACATCTTCCACCCTTTCTTAGTTGAGCTGTTTCATTTCCATTTTCACATACCTGTAGTAAGCAGGGAATACTGTAAACATTCAGAGGCAAAGTAACTGGAAAATGCTTTCTGGAAGATATAATTAAACCTACTATGCCCATAATAAAGGCATGTATGAAATGACCACACATGGTGATATTCCTAAATTGTTAATCCCCAAGCAGTCACTAAATGCCACTCTGTTATGAGGCACCAGTGATTAAATCAGCAACAACAACAACCAAAAGATATGAAATGACTTTTTTCCTCAAGGAGCTTGCTTGCTATTACAGAGACACTATGTATACCTAGAAGCATTTAAAGATACATACAAAACATATGCAAGGAAAATATTTGGAGAAAGGTACAAGCAGCTGGGGTTGAGGAAAGTTTGTGATTAACTTTGGGGGCAGAGAAGCAAAACTTTATATTCTAAGAAGCAGAGGCAAAGAAAGCATTTGTTAAAAGTATGGGAGGTGGCCAATAAACACGGAGATGTAAGATGCAGTGTCTTATGTGGGGGACAGCAAGAAGGGCAATTTGAACTACAATGTGTAAAGAATAGTAATCTAAAATAAGGCAAGTGGGAGACAGGTTGTTAAATTCTTGAAAAGCCAAAAGGAAGAATTTGTATTTGACCTGAGAGGAAATATAGAACTTTTTAAAAAGCTTATTTAGTAGTGTATCTTATTTAATTTATTATGTAAATCAGCTTTATTGATTGTCTTTATTTCCTATATTATTATTGTCTGAGGCAACACCCATTGAATGACTAAGGGGTAGTTAAGAATTGAGTCAAAAAATTAACCAATTTACAAGAATAGCCATCTGGTAGGGGAAGTTGCTGGGGAGAGTAGGAAACTATTGTTATTTACACTCATTCTAAGCCGTGAAACGTAAATAATGAGCCATAGAGGATTGGGTGAGGGTTATTACTGGGCATTCAGAACAAGGGCTTTAAAAAAAAAACCAACACGGTCTCATATTCACCAGATAGTCAACCCCTCATTACATGCTTTAAAGATTTATTATCTTAGCACTTTGCCACTATGAAAAAACTTTCAGTGAAACATAATCACGTAATTTATTAATGGTGTTCTACAACTTTACTTAACGTAAAAGAATTAATGGTACAGCAAGAAATTTAGTTGTGATTTTAAAAAATAGTCCATAGTCAGAGATTTCCAATTATATTTCTTGATGTTGCCTATGCATAACCGTGTGAATCATCATCTGTATCATATAATTTATTCGACTGAAAAACAGATTTTTAAAAATCTGGAGAAAGTGAAACAGTTCTGTTGGCCTGACAAGTTACAAATTGCTGACTATTGCCACTAGAATAATAACAGTATGCACCAAATATGAAATTACAGTAACCTAAATAATAAGTGAAGCCAATAACTGGGTTATTAAAATCCCTTAAATATCCTGTGTAAAAGGTGACATCTTTTCAAAACAAAGAGATGGTGTCAAAAGAATTTGTGAGTATTTGTAAAGCTTATGGAATTTTATAGACTTCAAAAATCTAAAATTCACAGCTTTATGGGTTGTAATTATATCATTTTAAATTGTTTTTATATTTTCATAAAAATATAAGTGTACATAAAAATATTCTCTCCTTTTGGAAAGAATCTTGGGTGGAAAACCTTATGATATTATCTGTGGTCATTTTACTGAACTTAGTATGAGATCATGTAGGAATTTGGTTTTAGCTGTATTTACCATTTATTAATTGTATTTATTACCAAATGAAAATATAGTCATGAATATTATATTCATCACAGTGTATTGGCCAAACCTCTATTGTAAGAATAATATTAGTGTTCCATTTTTGCTTCTTAACATAACAGATCTATGACCAGGAGACAGAAGTTACCCAGACAAATAAGACTGTGCATCACAAAAGAATTGCAGTTATAGACTGATAGAAGGTGCTTTCTCATGAGGAAATAATTTGCATATGGAAACAACAACAACAACGAAGAAATAAAACTATAGCTATGAAAAAAAATCCTTTAAAAACATCATAATAATTTGCGATAAGTACTTAGTATTTATCTTAGGTGGGGTCAACAGGACTGTGGTGCACTACACTAGTTAATATGCATACTAAACTCCTACTACTCAACCTGCTAGTTAAGTACATTATTGATTTTCAACTTATTTCTAAAATAATTGAGAAGAATATTCCTACATTTCCTAAAAGATCAATAGAAGTATATAATTTATTTTAACATCAGCTCATACCTTACCCTTGTTTATGGGATATTATATATTAAATAGCTCAGATATATTTTCCTCTAAATTTTAGTTGTATGTGTCTCTCTGCTCTCCTCTCTCTCTCTCTTTCTCTCTCTCTGTCTCTCTCATTTAAAAATATTCTGTCCCCTAAAGCAAGATTTTACCCATAACAATCTTAGTTAAAGGAGATATTCCATTATTGAAAGCAGGACCCACCAGACAGACCCTGGAGACACGCAACTGCAGGACAGCCAGCTATACCAGGCCTGCTGATCCAACAACCACAAGGGCCACTCCCAGGCCTATCAGCACAGGGCCAGGATCAGACAGAGCTGGGTAAGAGACAAAGGGAGGGCCCACAGAAGGGGTAGCAGCTACTTCTGGGACTACCCATCCACAGCCTGGAAATTTAAAAACCCCATATCTGAACTTCCATAGACCAAGATGACAGTCTGAACAATGACTGCTCCAATCCCTGCCTCTAACCCCAAAACAGAGTAATTATTGGCCCAGAAAAATTTTAAGCAGTAAAGGCTTAGGAACCCTGGAGGAAGGGTGTGGCTAATGTCCTGCCTCAAAATGGGAAGAAAGCTGGGTACAAAGACAAAGATAAAGACTCTGGAATCCTATTACAGTGAGAGGGAGAAATTAAACTAGAAGGAGAGGGTATTGACTCCACATTGAGCCTTAACAGGGACTATGACCTGGTCTCAGGAACAGAAAGCATTCCTAGATGAGCTGAAAAAGAACTTTCAAATCCACCTTAGAGAGGTAGAAGATAAAATCAATATCTCTTACAAAAACAAAATTGTGAAATTAGAAAAACATTAAAATGAAGAGAACGGCTCCTTAAAAAGTAAAATGTGTGAACTAAAAATGAAATCTGAGCATATGGAAAAGGAGCTTCAAAAGCTAACTGAGGAGAATAATTGGCTAAAAACTAGAATCAACCAAATTGATGTCAATTACTCTATGAGGAACCAAGAATTGGTCAAACAAAACAACAAGACTGAAACATCAGAAAAAGAGGTAAAATATCTCAGTGGAAAAATAATTGACCAGGAAAACAGATCCAGGAGAGATAATCTGAGAATCATTGGTGTACCAGAAAATCGTGATGAAAAAATGAGTCTGCACAATATCTTCCAAGAGTTCATCAAGGAAAACTGCTCTGAGACCCTAGAACCAGAGGGTAAAATAGAAATTGGGAGAATCCACTAGGATACCTCCTGAAAGAGATCCCAAATTGAAAAGTCTGTGAAACATAGTGGCCAAATTCCAGAACTCTCAGGTAAAGGAGAAAATATTACAAGCAGCTAGAAAGAAATAATTCAAATATTGTGGAACCAGAGTGAGAATCACACAGAATCTGGCAGCCTCAATGCTGAAAGATTGGAGAAACTGGAATATGATTTTTCGAAAGGCAAAAGAGCTTAGGCTACAACCAATGATCACCTATCCAGAGAGACTGAATGTAATTTGCCAGGCAAGGAGATGGACATTCAGTGATATAACAGAATTCCAGACCTTCCTGATGAAAAAGGCAGAGCTCAATGGAAAATTAAACCTCCAATTACAAGACCCAGAAGAGACATAGAAAGGTAAATAAGGAAAACACACACACACACACACACACACACACACACACACACGCACACACACACACAACTTGTTATTTAACAAGAGCAAACTGTTGACATCCCTATATGGGAAGCTGATACCTGTTAATATTGTGAACTCTATACCTACAGCAACATCTAAAAGAGACATAGACAAATAGAAGGTATGGGTATAAACTATGCAAAATGATGATAAAAATCCTTAGGGGACTGTAATGGAAGAAGAGGAAAGAATAAAGCAGAAAAGGGTAAATTATGCTACACAAAGAGGCATAAAAACAATATAGTAGAGGGAAAGAAGGGAGGGAGGTGATCATTACATGAGCTTTTCCCTCAATGATTCTGGTGCAAGGAGGCAATAACACAACCAGTTAAAGATAGAACTCTATCAAGAAGAGACATAAAACTTATCATAATAGAAAGAAAGAGGGGAGGGAGAAGAGCATTCCACAAGATCTATTCTCGTCAATCTTGGTTCAAGGAAGAAATAACATACAACATTGAGTATAAAAATTCATCATATCCCACAGGCAGTGGGAGGGGGAAGGTCCAAAAAAGGGGAGGGAGGTTTAGAAGGAGGGAAGAAGTAGTAAGGGAGAAGGGTAGGAAAAGGGAGGGGGCAGATAAGAAGGGAATACTGAGCGAGGTGGTGGTCAAAAGGAAAACTCTTAAGAAGGGGAAGGGAGAAGAGGAATAACAAAAGCACAATCACAGACACGTTGTATCTGTGATGACCAACTTTTACTGGACTCTTCTCAGCAATGCACAGTTATAAGACAACTCTACAAGGCTCAGGATGGAAGGAGATTTCTATACTCAGAGAAAGATCAAGAAAGAACAGAGTCTAAATGGAGATTGAAGCAATCTACATGCTATCATTCTCTTTCTTTTTTTCCCCATTGTTCACATATTTGGTTACAACCCTTCTATACAACCAGACCAATGGTCAGTGTGAAAGTATTTCCAGATGCTATACTTGATTGCATGCTGCCGAGGCAGGGTGGGGAGAGGGACTGGAGAAAATTTGAAACTCAAGGGATTGTGGAACTGAATCTTGTAAACTAAAATTAAATAAACAAATCAATTTTAAAAAAGAAAACATTTTGAAAAAGTATGAATTAAAGACTCTGATGTCCTGTTACCTATCATGAGGTTAAAAATAATGAATATTCTTTTGTTCAAAGTTGAGTGAAGTCTCACTCAGGTAATATTGTGATCTATGAATCATTTGACATATATATGAAAAAGAAAATACTACCAGTAATAGTAATCAGCTCTTCTAGTTTAAAAATAATCAGCCTCACTCTCTCTCTCTTTCTCTGTATACACACATATAAGTAATTATACACACACACACACACACACACACACACACACATTCATACTCTAATTTCTTGTACTACATAAATATTGAGGTAATTTTATTGGCTATAATATTGTATGAAATAATAAGAAGTCATAAACAACAATTTATAATATATCAGGTTTGAGAAAGATAAATTCTGATAATCAGTTACAATTCCAAAATGCTCTAGGGTATATTCCAATCATTCATCTTTCAGGATGGTAGTTAAAGTCACTTTTCATCAAATCTTTTTCATTATTTTCTTTCACAAAATACAAGTCAGGTACATTTCTCACAGAAAATGTATCCTTACACTTTTTCTTCTTGAAAATCACTTGCTTTTCCAGGGAAAAAGAAAAATTGAGTCCTTTCTTTGTGTGTTCAAAGCATATCTCTATAGCAATGATATCTGATAGTTTTGATATACAATAACAGTGAATTCTTTAATCTTCACACAAATTGCACACAGATGACAATTAAACTGTAGATAATCAATATTCTTTGTGTCTTAAAGAAAGTAACAGTACTGATAGTTTCCATAGCAGAGACTTTTGAACTTTGGGCTACAAATTTTTTACTACATTTCATGCACAAGAGAACTATTATTTTAGCATATGCGAAAATTTCCAGTGGGAAACTTTCATAAGACACTGTATAAGTCCTAAACTAGTTTAATCAGGACTTTTGGACTCTATCCACTACACCATACAACTTCTATATTCTAAGTTGCTTTGATAATATAGTTTGCAAACTTAAAACAATAAAGGAAGTATACTTAGTCATAAATCAGAAGAACTATGTTTTGCCCTAGCAATGCAATAAACTAGATGTATGTCCTTGAATAACCCAATCTCTCTTTCCTTTATGTTCCTCAACAATAGAGGAAGTACCTTGGGTACATTAAATCTAGTATTTATTTCACTTTGAAATCCTCTGAAATACCATTTCCTTTTTAAGTGACCGTCAATCCATTCAGCAAGAAAGTAGCATTTTGTACCCAAGAAAGTTCTGGATTTGGAGAGGTAAAAATTGATTCAAATTTCATCCATACTGCTTACAACAAGTGTGAGCTTAGAAAAATAATTTTAAAGCTTTGACTATCATTTTCCATATCAGCAAGCTGGAGAAATGGAGTATGATAAGCTCTAAGTTCTCCTTGGGCTCTAAAGCTATGATCCATCCATTTGGTATTCTGTTTTGTCATTTTTCCAGTAATGCATTTATAGTGTTGATGAGACTACAGTTTCCACAATTACACTTCTTTACTAAACATTTTTTTTCCCAAAAGGAAGACATTTACACATTCCCAGTTCTGTGTACTACTCAACTTCTCTAAAATTCCTCAAGGATCAACAGTCATTAGTAAAACTGTCAATTCTACAGGGTCTTTCAACATGTATTTTCAGATTTCTAGGACTGCTGACATGAATTTTTTGTTGCAATTAAGTATTAAACCCCAAAATAAACATAAACAAAACAAAAGAGAAAATATTTCAGTTGGCTTTCATTTATATTCTTAATATTGTCATTAAGATTTAAACCTAAAATTTTCTTTAAATATAGGCTTTCAAATGGTTTGTATAATTTTCTTTTTTATGTATTGAATCCAAGACATTCAAGAAAAGTGTCTCATTTTACAATTGAAAATTCAGAGAGAAAATTGAATTCAACATAGAAAAATCCTCTCCAGAATCAACTTCCCTGAATAGATTTATTCTCTAAAGCAAGATTTTTCTACCACCCTCTCAAAGTTAAAGGAGATAATGCATTGTTGAAAATATGTAGGAAAAGTATGATTTAAAGACTCCTATGCTCTGCGAGCTAGCATGAAGTTAAAAACTGTTTAATTTTCTTTTATTTAAAGTCGAGTAATGTCTCATTTTAGCTAAATACTGTGATCTGTGAATCATTACATACATATGTAAAAAGAAAATACCAGCCATGATAATCAACCCATCTAGTTTAATTATTGATAATTTTAAAATTAACTTTTGTTTATTTTTAGTTTACATCTTTCATTTCCATGAGATTTTGAGTTTCAAATTTTCTCGCCATCTTTCCCCTACCCACCACCCCAAAACAGCAATCCCACTGTATACCCTCTCCCCTATTTGCTCTCTCCTATTTCCTCCCCATCACCCCTCTGACTTTCCAGTAGGGCAAGATGGATCTTCCTACCCCAGTGCCTGTATATCTGATTTCCCAGTTGCATGCATTTTATTATTTAATAAAATAATAATAGTAATAATAATAATAATAAATGTTTTTTAAACTTTTGATTTTAAAATTTTAAATTCTAGATTCTTATCCTTCCTCCCTCATCACCCACCCCCACTGGAAAGACAAGCAATTCAATACAGGCCATACATATATAGTTACACAAAAACTCTCCACAATGGACATATTGTGAAAGACAGAGTATATTTCCCTCCATCCTTCCCCACTGCCCACTTGCTCTATTCTCTACTTTGTCCCTGTCCCTTTACAAAAGTGTGTGCTTCTCACAACCCCCCTCCACCCTGACCTCCTCTCCATTATCCCGCCCTCATCCCCTTCCCCTCTACTCTCCTGTAGGGCAAGATAAAAAATTTAGAGTTTTTGTCAATCCCTCCCTAAGCCAAATTCAGTGAGAGTAAGGTTGACCCTTTTGCCTTCCTGTTCTTTCCCTCCATTGTAACAGTTATCCCTGGCGTCTTCTATATGAGATAATTAACACCATTCTGTCTCTCCCTGTCTCCTTTCATTATAATACCCTTCCACCTCTCAATTTCCCCTTTTAAAATATAATCTTTTCTTATTCAATTGATCCTGTGCCCTCTATCTATGTATACCTGTACACATAGATACACAAACTCACATATGTATTCATATGCATATATGCCCTCCTATATAGACATATATATCCACACATTTATATCCCCTTCAACTATCCTCATACTGAGAAAAGTTTCATAAGCTACAATTATCATTTTTCCATTTAGGCAAGTAAATAGTTTTACTTTGATAAGTTCTTTATGATATCTTTTCCATGTTTACCTTCTCATGCTTCTTGTATTTGAACGCCAAACTTTATTCAGCTCTGATTTTTTCCTCAAGAATGCTTGAAAGTCCTCCACCTCATTGAATTACAATATATTGCCCTGAAACACTATATGCAATTTTGCTGGATAGGTGATTCCTGGTTTTAATCCTAGCTCCTTTGATCTCCAGAATATCATATTCAAGGCTCTTAGATCCCTTAATGCAGAAGCTGCTAGTTCCTGGGTTATCCTAATCATGTTTTACAGTATTCAAATTGTTTCCTCTTGGAAGCTTGTAATATTTTCTCCTTGATCTGGGAACTCTGCAACCTGGCTATAACATTCTTAGGAGTTTTCTTTTGGGGATCTTTTTCAAGAGTTGATTTGTGAATTCTTTCAATGACTATTTTGCCCTCTGGTTGTAAAATATCATGGCAATTTTTCCTTGAGAATTTCTTGGAGGATGATTTTTAGATTCTTTTTTTGATCATGGCCTTCAGGTAGCCCAATAATTTTTAAATTGTCTCTCTTGAATCTGTTTTCCAAGTCAGCATTTTTCTCAATGAGATATTTCACATTGCCTTCTATTTTTTTCATTTGTTTGGATCTGTTTAATAGTATCTTGATTTCTCATGAAGTCCTTTGCTTCCATTTGCTCCAATCTAATTCTGAAGGAATTATTCTCTTCAGTTAGCTTTTGAGATTCTTTTTCCATCTGGCAAATTTGGCTTTTTAAGGCATTCTTCTTCTCATTGGCTTTTTGGGCCTCTTTTGCCATGTGAGTTAATCTATTTTTTAAGGTGTTATTTTCTTCAGTCAGGTTGTTGACTCTCTTTTCATGATTTTCTTGCATCATTCTCATTTCTCTTGCAAATTTTTCCTCCACTTCTCTTATCTGGTTTTCAAAATCCTTCTTAAGCTTCTCTATGGCCTGTAACCAGTTAATGTTTTTCTTGAAAGCTTTTTTTGCAGCCATTCTGACTGTGTTGTCTTCCTCCCATTCCATGCTTTGGTCCTTTTTGTCCCCAAAAAAGGAATCTAAATTTGAATTGCTGTGCTTGCTTTGCTTCCTTTCCCTGCTCATGTTGCCAGTCAATTAAGTTGACTTTTGAGCTCCCTGCCAGAGTAAAACTCTTCTTCCAGAGGGGAAAGCATTGTCCCAAATTGTTGGGGTGTTTGCAGCTGCTGGAGCTATTAGAAAGCCTCCATATCTACAGCCCCCACCAGCTTTGGCTAACTGGTCACACACTTCAAGAACAGCCCCCAAGACCATGATCCAGATCCAGGCAGGTTAAGGCAAGAGCAGTTAGCCTCTGAATTGTTGTTTGGCCCTTCTGCAATCTACAGGCTGGGAGCTCTGAAGCAGCCATGTGGAGGTAGCTGCAGGGCGAGTACTTCCACCACTTTTGGCTCTGGGGGCAGGGGGTTGTTCCTGCTCCTCCATCCCTGCCAAAATCAGCTGCTTTCCAGTGACCTTTCAATTTGTTTTAAGCATTTATTGGCTGATAATTCTGGAAACCACCCCAGCTGCTGGTGATCCAGTCTCCTCAATGCTCCAGCTGCTAAAGGTCCTGGCCACCATGGGACTAAAACCGTGGCGAGGCTGGTCTTGGCTGCTAGTGTCCTGTAATGAACCCTTCCTGTCTGCCTGCTGGGGGGCCTTCAGAAGGAGATTTGTTTCTCTCTGTCACTTTGTGGGTTCTGGAGCTCTAAAATTTTTTTAGAGTCGTATTTTATAGGTATTTGAGGTGGTTATGGTGGGAGCTACAGAGTTTTCCTACTTCTATGCCGCCATCTTGACTCCACCCAACTATTGATAATTCACTATTTCTCTCTCTTATATTCTTTGATCATTTTACAGATGAGTTCTCTATTTAATCAGGTGGATCCAAAAAGAATTCTTTGTTATGACCATTATGCTATAAATGTTTCATGCTCCCTCTTCAACTTTTCTTGTCTCACTATAAAGTTGAATTTCAGTGTCTTTTCAGGATTAAAAATTTTCTAGTCATAGAAAAAAGTATTTTTTTTTTACTACTTTAAAACATTGTAAATATGCCTTCTTCATTTTTTAAGACAGAAATGTCTAATAGGAATTTGTTATCTGTTTCAATGTGAACAGGAATTATTTATTCTTCCTCTGTGTAACAGGGCTTATTGAGTTTCAAGCCACTAACCATATTAAGCTCTGGATGATCTCCTATGAAATACTTTGTGTTCTCAAGGGAGATGGTGGGTTCTCCTTCATCTACTCAGAATTTCTTTTGTGTGAAGAATCAGCCCACAACCTTAACTCTCCTTGTGGTTGATGAGAAAGTACAGGATGTAAGAACTCAAATGGGAGAAAATTAAGAGCCACAGTCTTCTCTAGACTGTGTTTAAACATCTTACACTTCCATACAGTAGCTATCTCAAATGTATTTATCAAAATCAACTTAAAATCTGTTGAGCTTTAATATGCTTTTGATAAATTTTCTGTGTGTTTATAAAATACCTCTTCTAAGTTATATCTATCTGTAGGAGTAACTTTGAGGGGGACAAACTATTAAAAATTCATCATAAATCTTAGTAGATAAATAATAAGCCTGATTGAATTCTATTTGACCAGTTACCTTATTGAGTTCCCTTGACAAGGTTTTTATCTGAGACATCATTTCCAATCTGTAAAATCCTAAAAGGTAATTCAAATGAAATTTTGAACATTTCAAATTATAGTGTCACTTTCTGTCTAGATTGTATTTTGCCCTTTTCAAAGTGCGGATGAAATATGAGACAGGGTTTGGCAAATAATAATTCTAAAATCCTTTTAACATCTCAAGAATTTCCTACATTCCAGCTAGGGAAGCTATTATTTGTGGTAAATTTCCTTTCAGTCTCGCTCATGTCAAATAGGTTGTTATCAGAGATGAGCCTTTTACTAGTCTCTGTAAGATAAGTGCAACTAAAACTCTTGAAGACATCACCAAGTAGAGTACTTCCAAAGCAATGCTTTGGCTGACTCCTAAAGTTGTACACTTCGATATGGCTCCTTTCCATTATTTTCAATAACCTATATTTGGCATTCCGTAACTCTCAGTCCCAACTATCCTGTCTACTATGGTCACACCTCTACAGAAAGGATGAAAAAGCCAATTATTTCAGGACTAAATTTCAAATGTGCTATGCATACATTAGCATATTGAAGTCAAAGTGAAATACTTAAATTAATCAATGTAACACGTTGCATTTGAATGAAGCATAAAATGAATAAAGCATATCACATTATACAAGTATATGATATATTCTAATAAGCAACAGCAAAGAAAGTGATGGGCCTATTATTTGATATTCAGGGAAATTCCCATCCTATAGTGTTAAGCTAGGCTGACATAAGCTCTGCCTTATTGGTTTATTCATCTCACATACATATTTTTTTTTCTACAAGAGGATATATTTTAAAGGTAAGAAAAATTCTGTGAATAAGCCAAGATTAGGAAAGGAGGGACAAAATCAAGAACTGAATAAGAAAACCATGACTACTTCATTTCTGTTCATGGTCATATGTAAACAGATTTTGAAAAATAGCATAACAAATGAATCATTACTTGTATAATACATTTCTTTTTATAATCTGTCACATGACTTTTCTATAATATCTTATTTTTTTCCTACAATTGTGTGAGACCTTATTTTTTCCTCATACTTGAACCTTTCTTTCCTCAAATGGATGTCTAATTTCACTACTGAGGAACTACTTCTATTAATGCAACTTCTCCAGAGCTACAAATTAAAGTTTTATTTGATAAGGGCATTGAGAGATATAATGACTTCCCCAGGCCTAGATAAGCCAGTATGGGTCAGAAAATTTAAATTTCAGTCTTCCTGAATTTCTCTGTCCAGCTCTATTCACTATACAGAGCTACTTCTCTAAACAAAATTATCTAAAATTTCTTCATATATAAAGTTTCTATTTTCCTCTCTTGATCATTATATTTCTCTTTGCCATCATTGGTTGGTTTTCATGTTTTCAAAAATCTTTTTCTCTGTAGCAACATACTTTCTTCTCACTGCTCTTTTATCTTGGGTTGACGTATTGCTTTCCTCTTTAGTCTTTTAAATTTGAAACACAAAAACTTTAAACTACAATTCTTCTTTGATCATACCTACCCCCCCCCCCTTCCC
>CM053580.1:111102069-111118567 GCA_028627135.1 Pseudochirops cupreus
GTTATCCTAATTGTGTTTCCACAATATTCAAATTGTTTCTTCTTGGCAACTTGTAATATATTTCTCCTTGATCTGGGGACTCCAGAACCTGGCTATCATATTTCTAGGAATTTTTGGGGGGGGATCTTTTTTAGGAGGTGATCAATGAATTCTTTCAAGTTCTATGTTGCCCTCTGGTTCTAAAATATCTGGGCAATTTTCCTTGAGAATTTCTTGATGGATGCTTTCTAAGTTCTTTTTTTGATCATGGCTTTCACGTTGTCCAATAATTTTTAAATTGTCTCTCCTGGATCTGTTTTCCAGGTCAGTGGTTTTTTCAAGGAGTTATTTCACATTGCCTTCCATTTTTCCATGTGTTTGGATCTGTTTGATAGTATCTTGATTTCTCATAAAGTCATTTGCTTCCATTTGCTCCACTCTAATTTTGAAGGAATTGTTCTCTTCAGAAAGCTTTTTAGATTCTTTTTCCATCTGGAAACCATTGGGTTTTTGGGCCTCTTTTGTCATTTGAGTTAATCTATTTTTAAGGTGTTAATTTCTTCAGTCATGTTGTTGACTCTCTTTTCATTATTTTCTTGCATCATTCTTATTTCTCTTCCCAATTTTTTCTCCACTTCTCTCATTTGGTTTTCAAAATCCTTCTTAAGCTGATCACTAGCTTTTAGGAAGTCTTCATGTTTTTTGGAAACTTTTGGTGCAGGAGTTCTGACTGTCTTGTCTTCCTCCTATTCCCTGCTTTGATCCTTCCTTTGATCCTGCTTTTCCCAAAGCAGGAATCTAGAGTTTGGTTGCTGTTCTTACTTTGCTTGCTATGCCTGCTCATGGTTGGCCAGTCAATGATTTTTTAGCCCTGTGGAACTCTACTTCCTCTGGAGAAAGCTCTGTCCCAAATCACTGGGGTTTTCTCAGCTGCTGGCCAGGGTAGGTTTCTTAACCCTGCTTGCCTCAGTTTCCACATCTGTCATATAATTTGGAGAAGCAAATGGTAAACTACTCTAATATCTTTGCAAAAAATGGAGTCAAGAGTTGCAAATGAGAGAAATGAGTGAAGAATAAAAAATTCTTCTTGACTTACCTTCTTCGTAATTGTTGTCCATGAACCCCCACCTACTCTATCTCTGAGCTCCTTGAATACAATAATCTTCACGTCTAAAGCATGCATAAAACTCTCCCTGATATACTGTTCCTTATTTATTATAAACTGTCAGTATGGACACATTCATGGTTCTTCTAATTTCTAATTTACTCCTTCTTGCTTCTCTTTAATTCTGCCTATTATTCCAGCAGAATAAAACCCTTCCTGTGTACACTGATTTTTGGAAGATGATATCAGCAAGACAAGTGAAAAATTAGTCCACTTTTTTTGAAGGCCAGGCAATCGAGGTTAAGTGAATTGCTCAACATCCTACAGCTAGTAAGTGTCAAATGTCTGAAGCCATATTTGAACTCAGGTCTTACTGACTCCAGGACTGGTGCTGTCTTCACAGTACCACCTCTCTGCCCCCCACTTTTGTGCTTTAAGGAGAAACCTCTAGAACCTGGCTACATTATCTAAATTCTCTGTCAAAATTAAAGTCTTCCTGTATATAAGTTTGGTAATCTACATTGGGAAACTATCACCCCAGCACAGGAAAGCAATATTTATAATATTTATTATTATTATCATAGCTAGCATCTCTATGGTGTTTTTAAGTAGATGAAACAAATACATATAATCTTATTTTACTTTCATGATAACCCTGGAGAAAGTTGTTATTATTATTCCCATTTAACAGACAAGAAAATAGAGGTGTAATTGTTAAATGACTTTCCCAGAGTCATATAAATACATGTCTGAGGCACGATTTGAATTAAAATGATAGTGACTCTATGTACTGTAACAACTAGCTACATAGTAATATGTCTCACAAAAATAGGAGTCTCACAAAAAGTAGTTTAGTTTTCCTCAAAAAGAACATATGACTTATGACCTATTTTCTGACTATTGTGCAGTTTAAGTCTCGCAAAACAAGGACATCTTATCGAGTAAACTTTTGATCCTCTCTGCTTTTCTTCAGAGAAACAAAGAATCCTTTACATTTTTTTTTCACATTTTAAGAACTATCTCAGATAAAAAATCAAATCCTTTTGCTGTGACTTCCAAATGCTTTGCCAGCTTGATAAAGGACTTAGGTTCTACTCTAAGGCCCTCTTGTTCCTGATGCTCAAAAAGTCATATATAACTTAAAGAAACTTGGTACAAAGACCCACTGGGATTTGAAGATGTCTGTCAATAGAACACTTTCAAAACAATTCTTATTCTAAGAGTTCAGAGGAAGAATATGAGGACATCTAACTCTGTAGGTTAGTTGCCCTATCTCAGTGAAAGAAGCATTTATAGCAAAGGCAGTTTTCCAAAGTCATACATCACAATTATATTTTAACAACTAATGGGTGCAAAGAATTGTATGGTAAACTGTAGAGAATAGAAAGAGGGAATAAATCAAATAATAATAAAAGCCTTCTCAAATTTCACTTACAAAGGAGAAATGGGTCTATAAAATTTTCATGTACAGGGGGCTGGGTATTTGAGTACTTTTCTTACTATATAGTAAGGATTATGTTAAGGAGAGGGGGACATGTGTATGTATGTATATGTGTAAAGTATATACAGACATTTGCAGTATGGTGGGTTAGAAAGTCTTTTGAGATCAAACTGATAATTTATGGATTCAAAACCAAGTGCTATTTACTAGGTAAGTGACCTCAGACAAGTTTGTCAGCTTTTCTTCAACCTCACTTATTAAATCTCTAAAGTAGGAATAATAATCCTTTATCTAACTGAGCTATTGTGAGGAATTAAGAGATAAAATGTGTTTGAAAGCTCACACAAACTGGAAATCACAAATAGAATAAAATAAAATAAAATATGAAAGGATATGTGTTTGCATACATACCATACACAAAGAGGAAACTATTGATGGTCATTCCTAGTTGTGTCCTCAATTATGGGGATGGAAGAGAGGGATTTGAGATTCTGTAGGGAAAGTTTCTCTCCTATCATGAATACCAAAACTATATACAAAACTATTTCTTTGCATATTTCAGCTTATAAACATAATGATATTTAGGGTCTTACTTGGACCATAATAATTCTAAATTGATATCATTAGTTGATCATTGTTGTAGGTACAGTTGAATAATAGAAAAAGAAAACAAAAAAAAAGTTAAACACATAGCAAGTCAATTTTTATGTTAAATTATTAAACAACAGGGAAATAGTATTCTCTACTATAAAGTTTATTCAACATTTTTCCTACTATGTGCAGATTATTGTCCTATGTTCTGGGAAACAAAGATAATCAAGAAACTATTCCTGTTCTCGAGGAGCTCATATTTGATTGAGGAAGGAGGGTATGCACCTGGAAAGGGGTAAGTAAAAATAAAGTAAGTGTAAAGTAATTGAAATAAATCTGGTGAAATCTAATGGTAGAAGGGAGAAGAAACAGTATCTGAATTGTGACTTTGAAGGAAGCTATCGGATTTTTCATATGAGTGCATTTTAGATATGAGAACACACATGCAAAGGCACAGATGTCAGAGATGACAATGAATTAGAAATTAAAGAACCTGAATCTTAATTAGCATATATTAGCTACAACACCTTAACCTCTCTGAATAATAGACTCTGTTTTAATAAAAATCAGGTTAATCATTCCTGCCTATTATACATGGTTGCTATGAAGATCAAGTGAAGTTGTATATTTGAAAGAAAAAAAAAATTCACAAACTTTGATCAAAGATAATATATCACTTTTTACATTCAAATATTTCCAAAAAATCATGTACTACATTTTCTGCATAATAATATTTTAATATTATGAGTTAAAATTAAAAAAAAATAAATATGAATTTTGCTCTATTCAGATATACAAAAAGGTTTTGAAATTATATCCCTATATTTATTATTTTCCTGAGAGCCTTTTTTAATTAATGGAACTTAATGTTACCTTTCATAAATCTTTAATTTAGAAACGATCTTTGCTCAAATGAAGAAAAATCAATGTTAATGTCATTTGTTGTCGTGTTTGTGCTTTGTTTTTGAAGAGGACCATGGAATGAGCGTAATGATGATATGATGTGCAGTTGCCTTTGATTTGAGTGAGGGATGACTGTGCAATGTCACCAGCCTCACTTTCTGCTCCAGAGCCATCTGGATCCAGTGACCAGATATTCATAAGGACGACTGGAGATGACACAGGATTCAGTGGGAAAACCTGGCCCTTTTACGTTAAGACCTTTTCATGTTCTCACTTAGAGTGACGTAATGCTCATTTTGTCAGAATCAAAGTCAACTGCAATTCATGTCATTGTTTTTCTGATACCGGGGTCCTCTTCAAAAACAAAGGACAAACACAACCTGTGAGTATACCGAGCTGCTTTAATGCAGCTAGTTGGGTAATTCAGCTCATCCTCTCCCTCTCCTACTCCTCTTCAAAGGAAGGTAAATGTTGATGTCCAGAAGCTGCCCACCTAACTTGGGGTTTACTGGCTAAATTTCTTCTTTCCTTCTTTCCTTTCTTCCTTCCTTTGTTCCTTCCTTCCTTCCTTCCTTCCTTCCTTCCTTCCTTCCTTCCTTCCCTTCACAAAATCTTAAATCCACTTCACTCTGAAGCTCATAGATTGGACCACAATTAGGTCCCTGCCCAAGCTGCACTTAATGGCTGTATTTTGGGCCCTCCTGGTTTAGAGTGGATGTCAATGGTAACTGTTTCTCTTTGGAACAGCAACCCTGAGGGTCTTCCCCTCCCAGTCTGATTTCTTATTTTGTTTTTTTTCCAATTTAAGGGGCCATCCCTTGACTAATTTCTTAAAGTCATTAAGACCAAATTTTTTTCAAAATGTCCTATTAAAAGTCATTTCTTTCTCTTTCACAAATACTTAAGAAAATTTAGTCCAATAAGACATTAAATATTGCTTTTGAATTTGATCTTATGTTTTATCAAAGGTATCAAAGAAGAAAAACTAGATTCTGTAAATTAGTGCATTATTTGACATTCATTAAATCTCTTGCCTATGAACTTTAAGAAAAATTTGGTACAAAAATTAATACTCAAAAATATTCCCAGTCAATGAGAATTAAAATAAGTTTCAAATTTTTAGACTTGTATATTGGATTAAATTTAAAAATCACTATTATTTTCTATTCATGAGATATAGTACGTTTTAAATGTTTCAAGGTTAAATAATAATTAATGAATTAGCCAAACATTTAGAATCAGGGAAAATGTGCTTGACTTAATATTTTTAAAATAAATTCAGTGTTAATTTCTTTTTAAAGCCATATCTAAAACGGAATCATCCTCTACTAGAGTTGTAATTTACTATTATATCATTGAGTGATGGTAATAATGGACTCAAAAACTATAGCAACATAACATAAGTTCAATGAGTCCTACTAAGTTAGAAAATGTTTCTGAGCCAGCAACAACTTATGTCTGAATACTCTGATTACTGAAGCATTCAATGATATTCAAAAGGTCATGGAGAATGGGAGAATTACAACAGAGAACTGGAGAATGACAATTACCCTACTGTACAGGGCAGCTACATGACTCAGTAGACATGTCATTGGACTTGGAATCAGGAAGACTCATCATCATTAGTTCAAATAAACTTATTAGCTGTGTAACCCTGGACAAAGCACTTAACTGTGCTAGTCTCAGTTTTTATTCTGTAAAATGAGCTAGAGAAGGAAGTGGCAAATGATTTACAGTATATTTGCCAAGGAAATCTCCACTGGGGTCACAGAGAATCAGTCGTGGCTGAAAAACAACTTACCAATAACAACTGGAAAGAGAAGTGATGGGAATCTCTAAAATATACTTTATACCAGGGAATGAAAACTTTAATTCTGCTTCAGGTTCTAGAATGCATTATTAAATGGACACTTGGTGAATATCTAGAAAATGTCTCAGTAATTATAAAGATCTACCATAGCTTCATCAGAGTGTCATTTTGGGATACGTTGGGGAAAGATCATTTGAAAAGAAGAACAGACACTTTCCCAAGTGAAATGCAGCTCCATTGTCAAAGCTCTCATCATGATTGATACTGACAATTCATAAAGGAAATAACTGGGCTATAGAATCACACACTGCCAGCAATGAAGACAGTATAAAGTTAATATGGTTCACCAAGAGATTAAGATGGGAAATGCAGAGGTGAACATGAAATCATGCATAAAAATGACAATATCATTTTATTCTGTGTCAAGAAAGGTGTAATGTCCAATAATAGGTAAATGGTAGTTCCATCTTTTCTATTCTCAAATATTCTATTCTTGGTCACTTGGTCACTTATGGGAAAATAAATATATATTCTTTTGCAGAGCTATGTCAAATCATTTTCTGAATTTGTGAATCTAATTTCAGCCCTTAGTCAAGGTTTTAATGTGAACAATTATTAAGATTTGCTACAAATTTCCCTTGTTTCTTTTACACAACACAAAAGCTCATAACATAAAGCAGACATGGAAATAATGGTTAGTGAGTTCTCCTATTATCATGCTGAACTCCTCACTGGCCTTTAGAAACACCATTCCAATGAATACCTGTCTCCTGTGTTTGGGGAATGAAGAAAAAACAGAATTCCATTACACCAGATTTCAAATGTACTCTCCTGCCTCTCAAGATTTCCCATGAGAAACAAAGATTTCAAATGTACTCTCCTGCCTCTCAAAACTTCCTATGAGAAACATGACACACTAATCTTCTGCCTTTGATGTAATGGAAGAAATACTCATTTCAATATGCAAGGTCTCTATCAGGTCTCTGGCTCCTGTGGGAAAACACCATTCCATTGAGGAACAGATTTCTTCCCTCTAGGCAGGACAAAGAAAAAGCCATTTGAACACATTTCAACATAGTCTTTGCTTTAGGGGAAGAAGAATAACACAATTCATTCAGCTCCTAGAACTTAACCCTTAACACAATTACCTAAGATGGTGAGAGGACTCCAACATGAGCTCAATGTCCTATAGAAAATGAAACCCTACCTAAAATGATTCCTCAATTATTAACAAACTTTTACTTGGTCATAGCCTTCCCAGCTTTCCCCATTCAATACCCATTGTCCATCTCACGCTACCTGATCTTTATTCCCATTTCAATCAACCCAACTGGTCCCCTCCCCAATGGCTCACTCTAAAGCTATCCACTCCTTCCACTGTCCTCTCTAAAATGCTTGTACCATAGGTAACAGTCTTGTTTTCATCTTAATTTTTTTTCTTTCCCACTCCTTCCATTTTACTGAAACCTGACTGATCAAGCAGACTCACTGGCTTTTTTTACATTTCTGACTGACTTATTCCCTCACAACTAGGTGAGAAAGTGAAGGAATTGGAACTCTACTTATCCTCTTTGCCATGTCTACATTCTCTTTCTACCACCATGACTCAGTTTGATGCTTTGAGGGTCACTCAATCAAAATCTACCATCCAACCAAAAATCTGGCAGCCACTGTCCATTGATCTACAGAAATTACCCTTCTTTCCTTAAGGAGTTTAGCATCTAGCTCACAATCTTTTTTCTTTAACACCTGCTTTTATTCTGAATGACTCCAGCATACAGATTGATACAGATACAGCTAGGTGGCATAGAAGATAAAATAGTCAGCAACTCTGCAGTTTAAATCTGGCTTCACACACTACCTATGTGACCCTAGGAAAATTATTTAACTTTGCCTCAGTTTCCTGATGTGCAAAAATGAACTGGAGAAGGAAATGGCAAACTGCTCTAGTGTCTTTGCCAAGAAGGCCCTAATGGCGACAAAGAATCAGATATGACTAAATATCAACATACATATTGATATTTCCTCAAATATCCAAACCTTATATATTCAACTCTGCTCCTTTCACACATATCTCTGCCCTATTTCAGCTATATACAAGTGGCCATAGTATTGATTTTGTAATCATTCATAAATCCATCACTTCCATGTTCATAAACTCCAAAATTCCTTTATCTAATTACAGTATGTTGTCATTCCTTCATTTCCTCTGCCTTGCAACCCAAAATCCAAACTATGTTATTCATCCTTGCCATCTCCTCCAATCTCTCAATTCCTCCTTTGTTTCATGACCACCTCTGTATTAGCTATAATTTCCTCCATTTTCAATCTTAACCTCTTGTAGAACCACATCGGCTTTATATTGTCTTCATTGCTGAACTTGCTCTGCCAAACTTCAGCCTCAGACTGATCAATCCCAACATCTTTTTGCCTTCACTTTTATATAAATGCTGCTGAAAGAAGCTGGAGAAAATCACAAACCATGATGTCTTCAACTTCTACAAATTTATGTTACATAAACTCTACTGTGTCTCAGTAACGCTAGTCAATACTCTTACACCAGCTTATTTCACTAACTATATGACTTACCATAGTAACTCTCTCGAACATTTTCATTCTTCCTGTTAAGATATTAGGAGACACACTGTTTTCCAGAGCTAAAGCCCAGCAAGCAAGCTGTGCCCTGGTATTGGCATAACAACAATCCTTTGCACTCACCCTCTGGATGATCTCAGTCACAGGAAAATCCCAGAATTGTTTCATAGAATTATTGTATTGTTTTCACCAGCACCAGGTATTCTCTGAGTTCAGACAAGCATTTGCTGTATCCACGTTCTGCTCATAAAGCTATGATATGAATCAAATTTGTCACATTGTTGCTGTTAACCTTCATTATCAGGACTACAGCTCACTGTGCAGTCATTGATATAGTAAGTATTGGGGTCTCTCCGCATTGTCTCTGGTCCCACCCTCTAAGGATGTGGTTCCAGCTCATGTGTCCTTGCTTGCAAGCCCTTTCTGTCCCTTTGAAATTAAACTTCTTTTTTATCCCCAGCCCTTCTGTCTCTATCCTGCTTTGTTTGACTCTGGTCACCCACAAGTTAGAGGTTGGTTCTGTCTGGTTGACACTCCTCAACCTTCCTATATTTCCTCCTAACATTCCTTTCTCAGCTGAGAACCTTGCCTTAAATATACTGAAAAAATGAGGCCATTTCCTGAGAGCTCCCTCTTCTTGCTTCCTCTTCCTCATCTACCATTACCCTAGCACAGGCTCTTATCACTCTATACTTTAATATTGTAATAGCCTAGTTTCGCTGCCACAAGTTTCTTAATGCTCCAGACCATTCTCCACTTCACTGTGAAAATGATCTTCCTAAAGTACATAGCTGACCCGGTTAAAACCTGAACCAATAAACTTCACTGGTCCTCCATTGTTTCTATGCCAACATATACAATACTGTTCAGCATTCAAAGTCCTTCACAACTTTGTCAGTTTCTACCTTCCCTGTCATCTTGCACCCTATTTTACTCTCCTTCACCCATGCAAACTGCATGATCCACTGACACTGGTTTACTTGCTGTTCCTGGCACAAAACACTCCAACTCAGATTGCTAGCACTTTCACCAGCTTTCCCCCATCCCTATAATATTCTTATTCCTTTTCTCTGCCTCTTGGCTTCCCTGGATTACTGCTAGGCTCAGAAAAAATCACTAAGACCTGGCATTGGTTTACTCCATCTTGAACAATCAGAATTTCACTGTCATACTTGGTAACTAGACTTTTTTTTTTTTCCCTAGAGGAATAATATCATATCTACCTGATTGTCTTCAGGCTAAGGTAAAGATTTGATATCTGGCATACACTCCTAGTTTCCTGTTTGATTCATATTCCCAATGGACTGCTTAACAAGTAACACTTTAAGAATTCCACAATCTCAATTTACTTTTGAGTCTTAGGTAAAGCTGGGACAAATCTTGTCAGTGTGTATCTGCAGACACCGTGCGCAATAAGAAAGAACTTTACTTCAGAGCCCTTTTTTTATTCTCTTAGCAATTCCAATTATTCCTTGATAGAAGTGGTACTCTCCCAATTTATTAGAATTTCCATATCAATTCTGTTGACACTATATAGTTTGCATGGCACATAGTGGTTAAATAGAGTTTAAATAAATATTCATAATTTTATTGATTAAAAGCCAGAAGAATCTTACAGGTCTTCTTACCACATCTTGGTTTTACAGATTGGGAAAATGAAGTATCTTAGGCTAAGCAACTTGCCCAAGATCACCCAATGAATAAGTATTGGGGTAGGATCCTCAGAAATCTTGATGCTAAAAACAACCAAAGCTAAATCCTAGCTGATGCGTTATTTCATTTTTTAAGATAGTGAAGTCCTAGGTAAGTAGGGTCAATCCAACATGATCTCCCCACCTGAAGGTAGAGTTGTTACTTCTGGAATTCAAGACTGTGTTGGTATATGATTAGATTATGGAATTTAGGCTCTTTTCCATATTTATTTTTATAGTAAAGACAGAGATATTTAATTAACACAAACCAAAGTCCTTAATAACATTATTTACATCGCAACAATTTACAATATAATGGAACATGCGTTTTCGCTAAGAGAAAATAATGATGTCGTTGTATGTGAATTTTGATAATTTACAATTCAGTTCAATTCTACCAACCAAAAGGTCACTTTCCTTTGAAGAATTTACAATATCAGTATGTTTCATATATGGTCTAACATAGTAGCACTAACAAAAAAATATAAAAGAATATAATTCAATTAAAGTATCATTTGCCCAATAATCTGTTTTTATTTTATTTTTCCCATGGATTCAGATTGTTTCTTTATGTATTAAATTTCACTTCATAATCTCAAAGAGCAGGACATACAATTTAAAATCTTGTGTTAGATGAGTTAAATATGTTAAGTATTTATTTTAAAATGCATAATAATATTTTACATGTGCTTTAGAATATGCTTTCAGATTTAATTCTAGTAAAAATAGAATTATTCATAAATTTGGCAAAAAATACAAAGAGAAAACTGGTTTAATCAATGATTTAAACAATGTTGAAGTAACCATAGAGGTCATTTCTTTGATGAGGAAAGAAAATGAGACCCAGAAAAATTAAGTGACATGTCTAAAATCAATCAGGTATGGAATGATAATACCAAATTTGGCTCATTTCCATTCAACTTCAAATCTAGAATTATTGCCATGTCAAAAACATATTTCCATTCTGAAGATTATCAAATTGTTTAATTAAGACATACAAAGACTGGAATATACAAACAAATTTATATGTGATTGATGTAAAATGATTATCCAAGTTTGTTTACAATAAGTTTTACTTAGTTCCATATTTGATTTTTTTTTCTGGTGATACTAAGAACTCCACAATCAAATTAGACCCTAAATGATCAACATTCTCTCCAATGTCTCCACTTCTTGAAGCTTATATCCAACTCAAAATGAACATTCTCACCTTCTGCCCCATATTAGAATCTTGTTTTCTCCATTTGTACTTTTTTTTTTTTGCTTATACTGTATCCTATTCCTAGAATTCTCCCTTTGTTTCCATTGAATATTAACTATTATTTAAAGGTCAACTCATTGGAGAGAATTCTGGGAAGATTGTGGAGAAGTCAAAAATTTGACAAACAAAAAGAGTAAACAAATAAAAGTAGGGGCAGAACAGGGGTCCTCTTGGGACAATCCTGATGAAAAATTCCAGGACTAGATTTCCTCCCTGTGAAAAGTATACATCTTGAGCATAGGATCTTCTTTAGTAAGTGGCAAGCTACTTAAACCACAAGCAACAAACCCTGGAGTTGGCTGGGTTGGCAGACTGCCTCAGCAACACCAGAACTTTTACTCTGAGGACTGTGAGGGTAGTTAAGTGTCTCACCCTGGAAGATCTATGGAACCTGTGCTGACAAGGAATTACAGACCCAGCTGGGCTGCAGAGAGCAACCAGGGAGAGAAGGAACCCTCACATGCCAGTTGAGTGCAAAAGTAGTGGGGAGGGATTTTCCTGGTCGGGGGCACTTATAGGAAACTGGAGATTTGGCTTTGGTCCCAAGCTAGAAGGTATAAAGTAAGATCAAAGGGCAGAGGGACATTACCCACTCCTCAGGAATAGAGGTGATTATAGAAAAATTAAATTATTACCAAAAAAAATGCACAAAGGAGAAATAATCCAACCACAGAAAGCTACTATAGGAATAGAGAAGACTGGGTTCATCTTCAGAGGGAGATACTGGAACAAAGAAATCCTCTTCAAACCCAAATAGAAATTATGTCATATAGACACTTGCCTGAAAAGAATTCATAGAAGAACTTAATAAAAGACTTTAAAAATCAAATGAGAGAGATTGAGGAAAAATTTAAAAAGAAAAAAATAATAATAATACAAGAAAAACAAGGTCATAACAAGAAAGTCAACCAATTAGAAGAGGAGATCTGCAATATTATGGAAGAAAATGACTCCTTGAAAATCAGAATTGGGCAAGGGGAAGCCAGAAAAGCAATATGAGGTGAAGAAATTTATATGTGTATATATGTCTGTGTGTATGTATGTATGTATAATGAAAAAATAGAAGAGAAGGTGAAATATCTCATAAGAAAATAATGAATCTAGAAAACAGATTAAGAAGAGAAAGCATAAGAATAATTGGACAACCTGAAAGATTCTATAAAAAAAATAATCTTGATACAGTAATACAAGAAATAACTAAAGAAAATTGTCCTGAAGCATTAAAACAAGAGGGGAAAGTAGAAATTAAAAAAAAAAATCAATGATGACCACCTGAAAGAGATCATATAAGGAAAACTCCCAGGAATATGGTAATTAAATCTCCAAACCCAAAAGATCAAGGACAAATATTATGAACAACAAGAAAGACGAAGCAATTTATATATGATGGTACCACAATTAGAATTAAATAAGACTAGCGTTGGTGACACTATATGATCCCAGGTCTTGAAACACCATATATTGAAGAGCAAAAGAATTGTACTTCTGGCTGAAAATGTCAGACTTAGCAAAGCTAATCATAATTTCAAATGGGAAAAATGGACACCTGAGCACCTGCCAGACTTTCAGGACTCTGTTTAAAAAATTCCCTGAACTCAATAGAAGTTTTGACCTACAAGAGCCATGAGAAATACAATGTCCATACCAATGAACAATAACAAGGGACTAAATAAGGGTAGAATATTTATCTTTTATGTATGGAAAATGTAAAACCAATTTCTAATATTATTACTAGTAATTAGGTAGCTTATAAGAAAGATTGGGGTAGACATGAGTATGGTATGACTTTAAGAATGAAAATTGTTCAAGGACAGCTAAAAGAGTAATTATGTTATACAAATGAGGTGCAAATGGAAGAACCAATACAAAGGAATGAGATGGAGGGCAGAGGTTGTTAGTTCTGGAACCCTACTTCCACAGGGAATGGGTTTAAGAGGGGAAAATATATATACATCTAGAAGAGCATAAAGTCTTCTTAATTTAAAAAGAAATAAATTTCTAAGGGGAAAGGGAGGAAGGAGAGGATGAAGGAGGAATATTTAGAGGGGAGGGTAAGGGAATATATTAAAAGGGGTAACAAAAGGGTGTTCAGATTTAGGGGAATGGAAATTTAAGGGATGGATTGCTAGTGTGGGGGTATGTTAAGTAACAGGAGGGCAAGGAAGCATGCTAGAAGTAAACTAGAGGAGTTAAGAGAGCTAGGAAAAAAGGGATATGCTGAAACAAAAACATGATTAGGAGTAGAATCTCTTAGGGAAAGTAGAAGTTTACATATGTATGTATATATATTTGTATGTGTATGTATGTATACATGTATTTATACATCAATACATACATACATACATATATATATATATATATATATATATATATATATCTTCATGTTCAATTCTAGTCTTGGCATGGCAGGTAAGGGGAAAGAAAAGGGGAAAAAACAAAGTAAAAAGTCACAGCAGAGAACAAAAGAAAATTTACAAGGAAGCAAAGAAAAGATGGGCAGATTTCAACAAAACATAATATTTAATATGTAAGCTTTCTTGAAATGATAAGTTATTGCTTTGTATTTTGAATCTTCACCTATGTTCTGTTGTGCACATGACATGTTTTTTCTTTTCTTATTTCATATTTAAATTTATAATATTTCTTTTTTCTTTTCCTATTATGTTTTGAAGTTTTAGTAGTTGTCTAAAATTTTAAAATAAGTTGATTCAAATATCACCTCTTTGCAATAGCATTCTCTGATTTCCAGTGCTGAATGAAATTTCCCCTGCCACACATTTAATTTTTCTTCATAATTTAATAATTTATTATACCTATTAAAATAAGTGTTGCATAGTAAATCCATATGTCCTGTTGTCTAGCATCTAGGAACACCTCATTTCAAATCAGACTCCTATCCCATTTTAACCTTGTGACCATGAGCCACTCCTTTATTCCTTCAGTGCCACAAATAGCTATCTAAAATTATAATTCCAGACAAATTGCCAATCTGCTTTGGTAGAAGAGTTCCATCTCAGGTCTAGATTAATTCCTAATTATTATTATTATTATTATTAGTTGTTGTTGTTTGAATTGTTTTAATCATCCCAAAATTAAACGATTAGCTGCAGGAGGGCAGAAACTATATTTCGTCTAACTGTTGTCTCTTAGTGCTTATCACAGTGTTCTCCATCAAGTAAACTCTTAAAAATGTGTGTTGAATGTCTGAGTGAATAATCTGCCAATGCCAGCTGAAACTAGGCAGTTTGTCCTGGGTAAGACAGTTTTGACAACTGGAGGCTTTCCAGCAAGCCTTGAGTAAACAAGCATATTTCCCATTGCTGACACTTGGGCAAATTGGTAAACAATTCTGGTCTGATCCCAGCACTTCATAAACCACCTACTCTCCCCATACTATGAGGACTAAGTCCAGATAAAATAACTCTTTCATTGGCATATCTCCATCACTCCTCATTTTCATGACAGTAAAGCTTCCCCTCAGGGCATTGACTTAAATATCATCTGTCCTTCTCTCCACATTGAGTATACAATCACTTTTAGGGTAGCCTACATTATCTATTTGATATGTTTAGACATTAGTGCAATGTTTCCAGAAAGTTATATTGTCATTAATATAAAATAGTTACTATCAACAATTTCCTAAGTTTCTACACAAATTACCCAAGGTATCATTCCAGTGTTCAAAGAGTTTCTGCTCTAAGAGAGCCAGAGAAAAATTACTCATAAAAGAGATATTTTTAAATGCCTTCATCAAAATTATTTTCTTTATAATCTAGTTTTCCTTTGTCTCTTTTCTATAACTTGGCCTTGAGGGAGAAAACAATAGGAGAAAGCAAAAGAAGAATGGCAGAAGATACAAAGTAGGGAACATTAAAGAGCATTCAAAGTATGTGCTGATGGGCATTCATTCTAATGAAATTAATTATTAACAAGAAGAAAAACTTTGAAAATACCATTAACCTTCTGCCAAGCTGAAACAAGATTTCAGTTTACTCACAAAATCAGAGCCCTTTCCCTACTCTTTTGAAATTTAATTAGGGTTTATTCCCTGGTCAATCTGTATGATCTTTTTAAACTTCTGACAAATTGGATGCCCAACAAAGTTGTTACAGCTGGAAGTCAATTCCCATCTAAACCAATAAAACAAGAAAATCTTTTCAAAAAATATCAATCAAGTCATTACAATAATTATACTAATAAGATTTTAATTATTGAAGTTCATATATGCAAATAAAGTAATAAAATAAAATAAAATATTTTAAAAACTTAAAACTGTCAGATATCATTTATTACCTCATGATCATTAATTTAAATTCACATCATTACGTTTATTAGTTTCAAATGCAGTTGTGTTGCCCTAGCACAGCAAGGTACTTACATACTTACATACTACATACTTAAAACACATATGATACTAGGCCTGGAAACTACCATGAATCATTGTTAGAAGAAAACAGGCATCAGAACAAATAAAAAAAATATATATTCAGATGACGACCTGCTAATTCAGATCAATACTATATTGCATTAGCTTCTACTTCCTGAAACCAACAAATTAATCATTAAAACTCTGAGGTAGAGAATCGCTCCTTTTTTCCACTTTCAAATTATACTACAAGTTATAGGGGCAATACTCCCTCTTCTAACTAATTTCCAACTCATCAATTCTTCCAAAAGTACTAGAGTACAATATTTAGACATGAAGAATATTTCTTTAGGAAAGCCCTGCTTTTGATGAAGTGACACTGAACTCTTTGCTGTTCCATACACAATCAGATCCAGTCATTTTCATTGGCTGTACCCCATGTCTGAAGCATTTCCCCTTCCTCACCTCTCTTTACTGAGCATCCCTGGCTGCCTTTAATTCCCAACTAAAACTCCATATTCTATAGGAAGACTTTCCCAAACCATCTAAATTCCAATGTCTTCCTTCTTATTTCCTATCTCTCCTTGTATAGCTTTTTTGGACATATTTTTTATTTGTTGTCTCACCCATTAGACTGTGAACTTTTAGAAGCTGGGTACTATAATTTGTCTCTTTTTATATCCTGTAATAGCAAGCACCAAAGTAGTTCACACCTTGTTTCATCATTCAATTAGTACCTTGTTTTAGTTCAAGTTT
>CM053580.1:111119067-111147579 GCA_028627135.1 Pseudochirops cupreus
GATTCCAGAACCTGGCTATAGTATTTCTAGGAGTTTTCTTTTGGGGATCTTTTTCAAGAGGTGATCAACTGAATTCTTTCAAGTTCTATTTTGCCCTCTGGTTCTAGAATATCTGGGCAATTTTCCTTGAGAATTTCTTGAAGGATGCTTTCTAAGTTCTTTTTTTTTTTTGATCATGGCTTTCTGGTAGTCCAATAATTTTTAAGTTGTCTCTCCTGGATCTGTTTTCCAGGTCAGTAGTTTTGTCAAGGAGATATTTCACATTGCCCTTTATTTTTTCATTTGTTTGGATCTGTTTGATCGTATCTTGATTTCTCATGAAGTCATTTGCTTCCAGTCTAATTTTGAAGGAATCCTTCTCTTCAGAATGCTTTTGAGAGTCTTTTTCCATCTGGTAAAGTCAACTTATTAAGGCATTCTTCTCCTCATTGGCTTTTTGGGCCTCTTTTGTCATTTGAGTTAATCTATTTTTTAAGGTGTTAATTTGTTCAGTCAGATTGCTGACTCTCTTTTCATGATTTTCTTGCAACATTCTTATTTCTCTCACCAATTTTTCTTCCACTTCTATCATTTGGTTTTCAAAATCCTTCTTCAGCTGATCTGTAGCTTTAAGGCAATCTTCATGTTTATTGGAAGCTTTTGGTGGGGGAGCACTGGCTGTGCTGTCTTCCTCCCTCTCTCTGCCTTGATCTTTCTTTTCCTCAAAGACGGAATCTAGAGTTTGTTTGTTGTTCTTACTTTGCTTCTTGTATATATTGTCATTCATGGTTGATCAGTCTGTGATTTTTTTTTTTAATATCTGTGGAGCTCTGATTCCAGAGCGGAAATCTCTGCCCCAAATTGCTGGGGCTTTCCCAGCTGCCGGAGCTCTTAGGAAGCTCCTGGTTCCCTCCCCCACTCTGGTTCACTGAAAAAAAAAACAACAAACAATCACAGGACCAAAGCCCAAGACAGCAATCTGGATCCAGGCCAGTTGACGTGACAGCACTTGGCCTCTGAAAGATCACTTGGTCCCCCTGCAGTCTGCAGGCAGAGAGCTCTGAAGCAGCAGTGTGGAGGCAGGCGCAAGACCTCCAGTTCTGTGGTCTTGTTGCTCTGGAGGCATTTCAGCCGCACTGCTTTTCTCTCCCAATTTCCCAAGCTCCTGTGACCTAATTCCAGATACTGCTGCAGCTGCTGCTGATCTGCTCACTCAAAGCTCCATCCAGGGCTTGGCTCCTCTCACCCAGCCACCTCCTGGCTCCTCTTCTCTAGCCTCCTATGGGGCAGGACCATGTTTTCAGGCTAGGCTGGTTTTGGTTGCAGAGCTGATATCGTTCTTTGTAGCTGAGCTGACTTTAGTGGAAAGTATATCTGTGTGAGTTTTGGAGTTCTAGAATTAGTTTAGAGTCATATTTTATGGATATTTTGGGGTGGCTATGTGAGAGCTGTGATATGTTGCTGCTCTTATGCCTCCATCTTGGCTCCTCTCCCCCAGATTTATTTTTTCAATAGCTCTATTGACCCATGTACTTTTTTTCACATATTGGTTCTTCATTTTATGTTTGTATGTTTCTATAGATGTGTATAAATAAGTAGATACATACATATATGTATATATATATATATACATATATATATACACACACACACACATAAATATAAGTGTATGTATGTAGTTGTATACTTATCTATGTAAATACATTTATCTCTTTTTTGAATTTTCAAAAAATGACATACGCGATTAAAATTCAAAGATAGATAACATTTTACTAAATGACATTCACATAATAGTTGTCTAGCAGAACATTAAATAAGAAAACAAAAACCAAAAGAATTCATGCTAGATCTTACAAATCTCTTTACATAGGTTCTTGAGAGGCATTTACAATAGCCTTAGATGTTTCTGCTCAAAGTGTAGTAAGCTTTAATGGAATTAGTGATAGTGGTTAGACCTGGTATCATCAATATAGTCAATGCTGGTGAAAATGAAGTGAGGCATAATAAAAATTTGAAGTGAAGTGTACAAAAACATAATATAGGAAAGCACGAAGCATCAGTAATGGGTAAGAAAATATTTGGAACTCCCTTTCTATTATTCAGATTACAATTCATATATAGTCATTGGATAAATCTTGAGAAATGAATGAGGTTCAAAATTAGTAAATGTGGTTTCCAGGATTATACAGCTGTTAAATTGTAGCAGCAGGGATTAGTGCCAAGTCCTCCTGATTTAAAAAATAGCACTCCATTGACTACCCCATTATGTAAACACATAATATGTAGCATGAATTCTTTGCTCATATTTATCTTATACATTTTACATGTATTTATTTTATATATTTTACATATATTTCTTACAAAATTTTTTAGTCTTAATTAAGAAAAGCTGGTGGTATGTAGTCGTCCTCATAACAGTTATTATCTTCACTATTTTTATCACACATACACACACACACACACAACACATAGTATAGGGCATTTTTCTCCTTACATGGTGAACTTTAAGTACTCTAATAGTTTAATCAGTGAACCTAATAGGTATTTATTAATCATCTAGTATGACGTCAGGATCATGTTAGACACTGAGTAAAAGAACAAAAATGTAAAATCCTACTCACAATGAACTTACTTTCTAAAGAGAGAAGAATGATATGCATGCATGCATAAATAAATAAATATAATTTAGAAAGAGCATCAGCAGTAACGTAAATGGGCAGGGAAGGCTTCATGAAGAATGTGGTACCTAAGCTTGGATTTATGAAAATACAATACTCGAGATAATGTATAATGACAGTGGAAAGATAGGTTGGAGCACAGTTGTCTAGCATTTTAAGTGCTAAACAAAGGAATTAATGTTTCAACCAAGAGGCAGTAGAAACCACTAGAGTTGGTTTGGGGGGTGAGGATTGGGTTAATATGGTCAGATCTTTACTTAAAGAAAATTACTTTGAAAGGAATACATAGGAGAAGCAGAGAGACTTCAAGCTTAGACACCAATTAGAAAGCTGTTGCAATGACATAGTTGAGAGCTAATGAGGTCATGAACTAAGTTGTAGTGAAAGAAAAGGAGCAGGATTCAAGACATGCTGTGAAGATAGAAATGGAAATATTTGGTAACTTAGTATTTAGGATGAAGGAGATTGAGGATAATGCCAAGATGGTGAATATGAAACAATGGAAAAAATGGTTGTAACTTTGGAGAGAGAGATGGGGGGCAGGGGGAGGTATCAAAGAGGAAATGATAATGGGAAAGGCAATAAGTTCAGTTTTAACCACATTGAGTTTAGAGTGTATCTTGGACATTTGTTTTGAAATGTTCAATGACTAATTGGTTGTGTTGAACCAGAATAAAAACTGGTGATGGATATGGAGTCATCTGTATAAGACAATTAAGCACAATGTTATATAGTTTCATTGGTATGTGTATTTTATAACATTTCAGCGTTTTTTTGCCTTTTTAACCTGCAAGATTTCTTTTTCTTTGCCTTTCCATGCAACTTCTGACCCATGGAGGACTCCCTCTAGTTCATATAAGTTATGTCAAGTTTTATACAGGATTTTAATTATCTGTCAAAATGTAGAATAAGCTTCATGATTTCTAAACAACTTTTTCATGTTTTTTTCTCCATTGTACTTGTCTTTGATGACTTTTATGATATAGTTTTGCAAATAAATCACCATGGACAATATAATTCACTTTAACAATAACCATATTACATATTTCTTCTTTCTTTTACATCATCCATGTATCATAGAATTCAAGTTGTAGAAAAACAGGCAAAAAGGGAAATTATTTTTCCTTTGTCAAATATAGCCAGTCTCTGACAACATGATTCCAGTAAGAAAATAAAGGAATCACTATGAATATTAATTCATCCAAAGAAGGTAGTAAATCAGTTACCTTAAACATAATAGGTAAAAATGAAGATACAGTAAAATACACTAAAATATGACTTTCATAATACTTTTCCCATATTTTTATTCCAGAGGGGATTTTAAAATCTAAACTGTAACTTGCACATAGTGCTTGAAATTTTTTTTTAACACTAAATAGGTCAATATTTTAAAATAAAATCAATCTGTATAATGTTGAACTCCCCTACCTTTGACTGTGATTGTATAATGAGATTTGAAATCCCCAATTATTTTAGAATATTTAGCTGTTATTAAAAAAGAGAAAGCTTTAGTTTTCCTCATTCAACTCATCTGTCAAAACAGCAATCTATTAGGTAGTAATTTTCTGGGCTTCATTGAAGTCAGTAGATATATGAAATCATTGACACTGTTGTACTTCAAATGATGTGACTTCATTTAAAAAAAAATATTTCTTTTTAGTTTACAACATTCAGTTCCACAAGCTTTTGAGTTCCAAATTTTCTCTCCCACCCTCTTACCACCTTCCCCCCATTGTGACATGCAATCCCATATAGGTTCTACACATACCTTCACATTAAACATTAGTCATGTTGTAAAGAAGAATTATAACCAATGGAATGAATAATGAGGAAGAAAAAACAAAACAAAATAGAAAAGAGCGAGAGCAAGTAGTTTCCTTCAATCTGCATTCAGACTCCATAATTCTTTCTCTGAATGTGGACACCCTTTTCCATCATGGGTCCTTAGGAGCAGTCTTATTACCTTGCATTGCTGAGGGAAGCCCAGACAACCAAAGTAAGTTATCATAGATATGATGTGTCTGTAATTGTGTAGAGTGTTCTCCTGCCTCTGCTCCCCACACTCAGCATCAGTTTATGTAAGTCTCTCCAGATTATTATGAAGTCTGTCTACTCATGCCTTTTTATATTCTTTGACCATTTATCAAATGGGGAATGACTTGCTTTCTTATAAATTTGACTTAGTTTTCTCCATATTTTAGAAATGAGGACTTTATCAGAGATATTGGTTGTAAAAATTATTTCCCAATTTTCTGATTCCTCCTAATCTTTATTACATTGACTTTAGTTGTACAAGACTTTTCAATTTAATGTAATCAAATTTATCCATTTTGCATTTCATAATGTTTTCTCTTGTTTGGTAATAAATTCTTCCTTTATCCATAAATCCAACAGGTGAACTAATCCTTGTTCTCCCAGATACCTTACATTATCATGCTCAAATTGTAAAGCCATGCACAAGCATCTCCCAAAAGAATGCCACTGTGAACAGCTTTTAAGGTTCTGATTACACAGTATAGTGAACACTCCATTTATTCAATAACAAGTAAAGGCAAACATTCACAACAAATTGCAATATAATATTCACAACATTATATCTTATCACAGAAAATCACAATATAGTGTTCTCAACAGCTTAACATTAGAATGGTCACATAGTTTTCACCTAAGTGGTCATAGTATCTAGAAAAAAAGAAGAAAAAAAAAGAATAATCATCTGGTTTCCCTAAGGAGGAAACCCTCTTTTCTTAATCATTCAATCATTTCACAATAAAAGTCAGTATTCCACTCATGGGGAAATCATAAGTTGACTTAATCAGTCACTTATCCAGATTCACTATTACTATGTATCATTAATCACTAAACACAATCATTAGAAAATACACAAACCCTCCGTCCCTCAGGGTCTAGTAAACTTCAATTTCATCACACATTCAATATCCAAGGGGAGACCTTTTCTTCATCTTGACTCATGGTCTGTCAGATTCCCTGGATCTCTTTCCATGGTCCCAGCTCCTCCCTGAATCCACCAGTCACCTGGTTTCAGAGGCAGACAGCTCCCAGGTTCCTGTCCAGTCCTCCAGGCAGTTCCTATTTTACACTGAAGTTCACAGGTCCAACACATCTGAAAACCTTCACAACTTCTGTTGCTGAGAACTCAGGGATCAACCAAGCCACAAACAAACAAAGTCTTATCCTGGTCATGATTCTTCAGTCCTCCAGCATTTTGGCTGGCACTAGTACCCAGAAGAAATCTCAGCCTTCCAGGTGTCAGCATTCACTTCAGCCTTGCAGGCAGCTCTCCAGGCAGCAACTTCCGCCTTCATCAGATTCTGGTCTCAGAGAAATCCTCTCTCTGTTCCCAGTAAGCTTCCAGATGCTGGGAAGATTCTGCTTCCTCCAACAGCGGCTGCCAGGAGGAAAAATTCTTGATTCTAATTGTCTCTGGGGCTTTTCTTATGTACACACAAATACATTGGCTTCCTTTCTCAGCCAAACCCTTCCTGTTATGTCAGCAACAGGAGATAGAGTTCACACCTTCTATTTCTTTCACAGAGGTACTTAGCCTTTAGTAACTAAGGAGCTTAGTTACTAAGCACTAAGTACCAGCTTACTTGACATAACAAAAACGGGTCTTCAAATGTAAATTAATTACCATTATGCTATATGAATTGTGAACCCATTTAGAATTTATTTTGCTATACAATGTAAGATATTGATCTATGCCCAGCTTCTGTCATATTTTTTCCAGTTTTCCCAGCAGTTTTGGTCAAATATTGAGTTCTTAACCCAGAAGGTAGGGTCTTTGAGTATATCAAACAATAGATTACTATAGTCATTTAATACTATGTCTTGAGTACCTATTCTGTTCTACAAACTACTATTCTATTCTTCAACCATTACCAAGTAGTTTTGATTACTACTGCTCTATAATAAAGTTTAAAATCTGGTATGGAAAAGCAACCTTTCCTAGCATTTCTTTTCATGAATTCCTTTGAAATTCTGGACCTTTGGTTCCTCCAGATAAATTTTGTTACTATCTTTTTCTAGCTCATTAAATAAAATAATTTTTGGTAGTTTGATTGATATGGCACTAAATAGGTAAATTAATTTAGGTAAAATTGGCATTTTTATAATATTAGCTTGGTCTAACCATGATCAGCTGATGTTCCTTTGCTTATTCAGATCTGGCTTTGCATGAAAAGTGTTTTGTAATTGTATTCATATAGTTCCTGGGTTTGTTTTGGCACACAGACTTCAAAATATTTTATATTGTCTACAGTAACTTTAAATGGAAATGATGTCACTTCTGACAAAGAATTCTTCAATAACCTTTCAGGAATTTGAAGAGGTTAATTAAAATAAAAATTAAATAATAGGTCTTTATCCTACTTTGACCAATTATGTTACAAAGAATAGGGACTGATTGAAAGAGTTACAATTTTAAATAATTTAAAACACTGTTAGAGAACCAAAAGTAGTTAAAATCTACATTCAACATTTAATAAATAAGGAAATACAAATAGAGTGCTAAAATGGACATCAAATATTCACTTGGGGTCTTCAGCATATCATATTTCAAATTATGTTATGATGGACAAGTGACATACTTCTGTTATGTCAAGTTTTTTGTTTGTTTTTTTGTTTTTTTTAATAAAATGAAGTTTGGACTACATGAAATCTGAAGGCCCTTCCGTTTTGAGATCTATACTTCAATGTATATGGAGACATAAATGAAAAAGAACAGATGAGTGTTTTATATTAGCATCCAGTGCCCACTGACAGCCGATATTTCTGCTGTACTAGGTAGGTTCAATGAAGCAATTATTACAATGCAGTTGGCCAGAAGATGATAAAGGTTCTGGGCCTTGCTAACTAAGGAAATGAAAAAAAATAGAAGCTGTAAACTTTCTCCCATTCCTGTATGAACTCTTTCTTTTATGACAGTGATAGAAAATTGATAAGGAGAACATGATAGTACTACCATCTATGCCTCCTTCTTCAATCCAAGAATAGGATTAGTTTAGTTTAGTTTTATTTTTCCTAAAAGTAAACAAAGTGGTACTTGGGACCTTATTGGCCCATTTCCCTACCATCCTACCATAGTTTTCTGGCCACCAAAATGAATAAACTTCCCCACCCTCATGCAATGTGGACCCTTCCAACTTAGTGAATTTGAGTGCCATGTGAGTCACCCTGTCCTTCACTATATCCTGCCCGGATAACCAAAATAATTTCATATGGTGAGGCATGGTTATAGCACCAATGAAATATTCATAGTGTCAATAGTCACTATAAATATACCTAGTGTTCAATGGCAAAAAATATAACAGACTTTCCATATAGAAGACAGAAGCAAAATATTTATTCAGACACCAGAAAACCAAATCCCAATATCAGAAAACTGAATCCATCATAGCATCATAAAAGTAAACATACCACAACATAGCAGGGAGTCACACAATCCTTTAGCCTTCCCAGAAACCAACACATAATCATCATTTACTCACAAGCCTGTCTCCCTCAGAAGTGTTCTCTCCTCACAAACATGTCTAGATGCTCTGACTCCCGGCTTCCTGTGGGTTCTGATCCTCCCTTCAGCTAACTCCTCCCGCCATAGGCTCTGTGTGATGACATTCAGCCTGTTATGGGACAGAGTATATTTTTAAAGCAAGGAAGGTCTTCAGATTCCCTTAGACTTATGAAGGGGCAGGGAAGATCTTGAAATTACCATCACCATTACAAAGGTGTCCAGAAAACCTAAGTGCAAATGTGTCCTTATTACAAAGTAAGATCCTCGTGCCCCAGCCCTGCCCCCCTCCAATACACACACTTTATAACCACTTTAATGACTTAGTAATATCTTAGAAAATACGTGATGCTAGATTGGAGAGAACTGAGATATTAGGTAGAAACACCAGTCTGAAGGCTATCATAAATGCCCAAATAAGATTTCAACTAAATTGAAGATAATGGAAATGTAGAGAAGTTGATTGATGATGGAATAAACAGTAAAGGTATAATTGAAAGAGTACAGGTCAGAGAGAAGAAAGAATTCATGTTTTCATTTTGACTTAAGTATCCTAGTCATCATTTAACTCATCTGCAAAATAAGTAAGCTGACCTGTGAGGCCCCCTTTCAACTCAGAACCTAGGATTTTGTGCTGCTTTGATTCTATACAACCTTGAAATACTTGAAGAGAATTATGATGCCCCTTCAACCTCTGTTCATGGTCTAAACATCCAAAATTCAGCTGAATGTAAGAATAGAAACTGCTTTCCATATTTGTCTTCCATTTATAAGATATGGGCTAGTCACTAAAGCTCCAAAGACAAATATGGAAAACAGTTTCTATTCTTACATTTTACTACTCCCTCAATTGAAGCCCACAGTACCAAATCACCAGGGCCTTCACCATGTTGACTGAACTCGGGATAAAAATAGCCTAGCCAAAATTTCCATAGGTATTCATCATTTGACCAGAGTAGTGTACAGACACACTAATGCTTCCCCTTTTTAGTATATTGGCACTCACTTTATGCAACCTTTTGTTGTTTAGTCATTTTTGGTTATGTTTGACTTCTTGTGACACCATTTTGAATTTTCATGGGCAAAGATAATGGAGTGGTAATTACTTCTCCAGCTCATTTTGCAGATGAAGAAACTTACAGTAAAAAGGGTTTAGTGCCCTGCCCAAGTTCACACAGCTAGTTAAGTGTCTTTGAGGTCAGATTTAAACTCAGTAAGATATCTTCCTGACACCTAGCTTGGTACTGTATCCAGTGTACCAACTAGCTACCCTATAATGCAGTCTAAAGAAAAGATTAATTGTTTTGGTGGTGATTTATGTAGAAGTTTAAGTCCACTGTAAAGGTCAGGATATTGTTAGAACTATTGTCCAGTAATGCATTTACTATGTAACATATTTGTCCTATGCTTGTAAAATTGATTTTTTGGTATCTAAGTGTGAGGTTTTATACAAATTAAATATTAAATTATTAGATTCGCCCCAAAGTTCTAATCTGTCAAAACTGTGTTTGTTGCTAACACTGATATTCTTTGTGTTAGCTCTCCTTACTAGCACAATGTGACTGGCAAATTGGAAAAGCATGCCATGATATGTTTTTATCTAAATCATTAATGGAAAGTGTGAACCAAACAGGAACAAGCATGCATTCCTGAGGCATTAAATCAGAGAACTCCTTCCAAGTTAACATAAAAAAATTTCTGATTGCTCCTTTGGCCATACTATTCAACCAACCAATTTCAAATTAATATACTGATATAAACATTAACAGGCATGCGTGTATACAAACATACATAAATCATCACCACAAGAAATGTCTTGAGAGAGGAATTTTGTCAAATGTCTTGCTAAAGTCTAGGCAATCCATGTTTTGCAACATTGCTCTATCTACCCACAAAGTAGGCCTATCTAAAGGAAATGTGATTATTCTGGCATGAATGAATGAAGTCTTGTCAGCTCCTTGTGATTACAGTTAATTTTTTAGATGCTTACTATTAATCTCTTCAATAATACTACAGAAAAATGAAAGTAAAACTCCAAGCCTAATTTTAGATTTTATTCTCTCTCTCTCTCTTTCTCTCTCTCTCTTCCCCACCCCCCTTCTCAGCTGGATAGCATGGCATCAATTCACTATTATATTACAAGGATCAGTGAGAGTAAGGTGTGAATTATATTTTCAAATTCTTTAAGTACCATATAACGTATTTAATAAAGATTGGAGTTGACTCATCATTATACCGTTTTGTATTTTAGACCTCACCCTAAAACTATTTTTGTTCCATTTATTCTAGACCAGAGGTAATTTCCCTGTAAATTGTTGTTGACTTTTGCTTATTTTCTGAAATGTTTCCTTCCATATCTATACTCTATATTCCAAGTATGTTTTTCTATTTCTCAGAGCCTCTACTTCTATGAATGGTGCTCCCATCTTAAGACATCATAATTAAATTTCCATTACATCACATTATATTCACCTAACAAGTTACATCCCTGTTGATCAGAATTATATCCAAAAGAGTAATTCCCTCTATTTTTGCACTGATTGAAGAATAAAATTACATATTTTCTGAAAGTCAAGAAATTAGTAGCTACACTGCTTTGCATACAAATGAGGTTTCTGTAGATACATGAGTTAATAAATTTGTCTGTTATTAATGTATAAAATGCCTACATTTTTTCCAAACTCATCATGAATTTCTCATTTCTATCCAGGTAAACAAATACCTGTCTCAGTATTCCTCAGCATGAAGTCAAACAATGTTACTATCCACATATTCTTCCTTTGACCATACTGGATGATATCTTAACTGACAGAACCTATTTAACTGTATTACCTCTTCATAAAAGATGTACAGCTTCTTCCTCAGTGGAGCCAAGCTGAACTTGTTGGGTAGAACCTTATTTCTGTTATGTAGTTTCAAATATTTGGAGTTCTTTTCTATTGTGCTTAAGTATTTTTAGAACCCTTCTTTTTTGCTTTCATTGTTAAACCATTATTCAATAACTTTACAGGAATTGTTCATTTTTTCATATTAACTTGGACAGTTGAAAGACTTTCCTCACGTACTTTACCTCTTCTCTAAGAGAAGAACACCTACACCTTGAGCCTAAATAAGTCACATATTTGTGAGAAAAGACTTTTTAATGCTAAAACATGATCTTTAAAGTTGATGGCAGGACTCAGAATGGACAGGAAGTCTACAAACCTGGAGACTAAGGAGATTATGCATTTTAATGGATTTTCTGTGCCAGTTGGCATAATGGAGAGAGAGTTAGGCCTAGAGCAATGGAGACTTAAATTCAAAATTGGTCTCTTACATGAGCTTTGTGAACCTAGGCAAGCTATAACTTCTACCAGCCTCAGCCCCTTCAGCTGTAAAATAGGAATCATGATAGCACCTAACTGTCTATGGTTGATGTGAGTATCAAATTATATAATATCTAAATAGTACTTAATACACTGCCTGGCACATAGTAGGCACTTAATAAATGCTTGTTGTCTTCTTTTCTCTTCCCCTTCTGGGTGCTGTAATAATTGAGTTATTTTCAAGGATACAAATGCTCTTACAATTTGGTTGACATTGATTCTTGTCTTTCTATGCACTATTAAGGGTTGAAACAAGACAATTTTTATTGATGATGAGTCTTTTCAAATATGTATGTCTTCAAATGGAATTGAACAATCCATGAAGTGATAAAAAAGGTTTTATGTAGGAAATCTATCATAATGAGTTTGAGACCAATCTATCCATTTTAGCCAAAAGACCAAATAATATGAAAAATATGTATTGCCAAAATTGTGACATGGATTTAAACCAGAAGCCTGTTTACTTAGTCTATTAGTAAATACATTTTGTAGATATTGTGGAGATGCACAATAAGAGAGGGTCCAAAACTGAATAGTAGCAAGAAATGAAGCTGAATTTCATCTTAAAGATTGACACAATGCTTTCAGCAGTCTTTAATTGCCCACTATTTAAAAAGCCCATTACAAACACAAATATTCATCTTGTGTTGCTTTACAGCTATGCATTATGACAAACCTCAATCTTGTAATAATCAAAATTAGAACCAACCCAGAAGGAAATAGAAAAACATACAATGGGTACAAGCCAGCTATTGAGTGGTACAAACAATGACTCTCCTTTCCAAAGATGGCATAAAATGTATCATGAAGCTTATGTATGACAAGAAAGAGTTCTCAGGATTTTGAAGCAATTTTGAGAGAATTAATACAGCAAGTAGATACTGTGAGTGCTAGATTAATATATCTTCACACACACACACACACACACACACACACACACACACACACACACACACAAACATCAGGAGTCCTCTCATATTTTGAGTGGATTTTCTAAGGAAAATTTCTAGAAATACATTGACATGGATATTTCAAGGTGAGAAAAGCAAAGGAGCTGTGATCATAACTACACTTCCAGAATTAAAATATCAAAATAGTCAGGTGAATTTAAAAAAAATATATATAACATTCACTAAAACTTCAGGAAAAAAATATTATTTAAAATTTAAAACAAGAAAATTTCCATCCATGAGTTTCTTCCCCTTGCCAAATTTTGACAGAAAAAAAAATCAATCATATCTTGGAAGCTGACATTCACCTGGAGAGACATTTTCTGCGAAATGCATTCTTTGAGTAAGTTTAAGTTATTTAAAACCTACAGGTTGTCCTTACTTATTTTGATATCCCTTCTCCTATTATCTACAAATAAATCTATGTTCCCTAGGGATGGTTTCCTGAAGGGTCTCTCACCTTTCCCCCCTAAATATCAAAGTACAATTACCTTCTTGTATTACATATTTTAAAAATGCAATTAACAATCTATGTCATAGAAATTATTTAAGCAAAACACGTTGAGGAGAAATTACTTAAATAGTATTGGCAAGATCACTACCAAGGTAATAAAGCTGAAGTATCATCAATTCTTTCTGATAATTGGCAAAATAAAAAAAAAATTAAAAGTGACATGTAATTTGATTCTCAACATTTCTCTTAGTGAAGGGATACTTAAACTTTTTTTAAAGTTCATTGTCCCATTTGCTAATCTTATGAAACCTCCTCAGAAAAAATGAAAATACATAAAGAAAGCTAATTTTATTTAAATTTAGTTGTAAAATGAATATTTATTCAAAAGACAAATTTGTGGACCTTGATTTAAGTGCCTGTGTATTAGTGGTTCATTTTTGTTTTTCTTATGAGATGTTCATATTTCATAGAAAATAACTTGTGTCAAAACAATACATATCAATAAAATTCAAACCAGCCTTATATAGAATGAAAATCACAACAGATAATAACATATATATACACATAAGATATTTATGCATATATACATACTATGTATATACAAGATGCATAACATAGACAGTTGTATATGTATGTGTATATATATATGTATATGTATATATATATATATATAAACACAAAAGAGCTGTGATAAATGTGTACATATATGCACATACAAACACACATATATACACATGGGGAGGGAGGGAGGAATGAAAGGAGCAAGGGAGAGAGAGAGATAGAAAGAGACACAGAGAGAGACAAAGAGAGAGAGAGACAGAGACAGAGAGACAGAGAGACAGAGAAAAGGCGGAAGAAGAGAGTGTGAAAGAGAGTTGCTGTTGTTGTTTTCCTAGTGGAGATTGTCCCAGTCTTTGCATGTGCATAGTCTGGTAGAATGTCTTACATATATTAGGCTCTTAATAACTTCTTACTGGATTTTACTGGAGTGAATTAAAAATGATTCTCCTACCTACTCTTCCACCCTCCCAAGTCACTGCTGACATTTCTTATATTTACAAATGATGCAAATCAAATTCACTGGGGTACTGAAGCAGAAAATTATTAATTTCATGCTTTTTTAAGGTTCTTTATTCTAGAAAAATGATGTAAAGATGTATTAGTTGTACTTTTTTTTATCTAATCAAAATATCAGTTTTATCATTTCTTAGTTTCAATAATAGTTATGAAAAAATAAAAATCAACAGTGTGTAAATTCACCACATTCAACTTCCCCAAATATATTTGACTTGATTATCTGATATTTAATAAATATGTAGCATATTTAGAATTTCCAAAATAAAATCACTCTGAAACAAGATATTGTGATGTAATGCACATATATTTCAATGGGAGAGGTCACATAAGGGTATTTTTTTAAATAAAAATTCATGTATGTAGCATAATTCATGTTACTTAATTCAAAATTGGAGATGGTTCATTTGTAGGTATAATATACTGTATTTGATTTAGTTACATCATGTGCTCCTTTTTATGGTTCTTCTATTTCCATGAAAATTTAAGAACATCCAACTAAACTTCAATGTTCATTCCAGAGAATTAAACCAACATATTTAATTGTGATGACTGAAAACTCATCTTGTTATTAATATTAAAATTTTGTTCTTTAATTCTGAAAATCATTAGCATTTTTAGGCATCTCTATTTTAGTTAATTTTTTTCTATGGCCTTGAGAAATCAAATTTCTTAATACATTCTTATGGAATTTTCTTCAACTAAGATTGAGGATGATGAAATATGATGCAGCAAGTTTTCACTTTTGAAAACTGTGTTGCTGTATCTTGATTTTATTGATTATAGATATCCTTCATATATGATATTTTGGGAAAATACATTAATAAGTAATATTATTTGATCCACATAACAACCCCATGAAGCTGATGATTCAGCTATTATTAAACCCACAGATATTAGAGCTTTAAATAATCATAATCAGTTTTACACTGACTAAAAGTGTCATTTTAGAATATTCTCACTCAGCTGAAGAAACCACAACAGTTGGAATGGGCAAAAGTGGCCTCCAGAATGTTCAAAAATGGACCAGTGGAAAATACGTAGAGAGTCAAGTAATCCTGATTATTGGCATTTTTCAATTCCTAATGGTGCACTTGGATCAAAATTTTATCTTGGATGGGATCAAAGGTGACATAAATATAAAACCCAATCCCATAATTCTGCATTAACTTACTATCTTTGAAGCTACATTAGACTTTGTATTTTCTATAAAGTACTATTTTCCAACATTCAATCTGTTTACTACACTATCCCCTCTAATTTGCTTCTATGTCAAGTCTCTTGGAAACTACTGGAGAAAGTCAAGGCAACATCTTCATTGGGTCCAGTACACACTTGCTATTGACTTCAACTGAGAATTCATTTCATTCATCTCTGATTGGTTTCCTATTACATTCACCATATTGACTGTTCCAGACCTGGTCTTCTTCCTTTAAGTCTATAATTCTAGTGCCCTACCTTTTAGTATCTGAAGTCATGATCAAATTTACAGAAGATATGGAGGCCATTCATAACATTTTCTTTTTGATATTTGATCTTCCCCACCTCAATGATTCAGTGTTTTCATCTACCCTCTCCTTTATTTCAGGAGAATGATGATGGTCTATTCAATATTTAACAACAACAACAAAAACAATATTTTCCTTGGACCCTTAAGGGCTTCTTTTTCCCTTTCCCCTGGAACCTACCTTTATCTATCAACCTCTGTTTCTCAACTTTAATCTCTTCCTATCTACAGGTTTCTTCCCTATTGATTACACATGGTAAAGTTCCTCCTAGGGAAAGAAGGAAGGAAGGAAGGGAGGAAGGAATAAAGGCAGGAAGGAAGGAAGGAAGGAAGGAAAGGAGAGAAAGAGACCAAATATGGTTGCTGAAATGATGTAAAATTATCCTTTCTCATCTCTGTTATATCACCAGGTGACATTTACATCTGTATACCATTCTATGTATATATGTATGTATATATGTATATGTATATGTATATGTATATATATATATGTATATGTATATGTACATGTATATGTATATGTATATATATCTATGTATATATATCTGTCTATCTATCTATCTATCTATCTATCTATCAATCTATCCAATATCTATAAATGACTTTTCCATAATCATACATTCAAGTCTTCCTGACTACAAGCACAGCACTCCAATCATTGTACCAATTAGGTTCCTTTAATTCTAAGTCAATGACATGAAATTGGTACCAGATCCAATGACAGAGAGAATACAAGCCTCATGCACTTCTACATTCCAAGGTGCTGTGCTCCTAGGAGGGACATAGAAAGTAATGGAGAGATCACAGCAAACTGAGTCTCAACTAAAGGTATCTCTAAGTGATTTCATGGCCAGATGATTGAGTACTGGGAAGTTCATCCACCTTAACTCATTCATTTCAGATGACTAGAAAAATTTTCAAATATTTAAAAATAAGAGCAAGTCCATTCCAAAGTAAATCATGTTTCAACAACTTTATAATGATGACAAATTCAATCACAGCTCCCTGCTCCCACTTGAATTGGAGTATTCAGGAACTGTTTCAAGCCATAGAAATATAGTAAAGTCTCTCTGAGCTTGGCATCAATATAATTTCTTGTCTAGAATTCATTTCCTTCTCATTTCTGATTCTTAAACTGCCTTCTTTCCTTCAAAATTCTATTCGAGTGAAATATTCTATGTGAAGCTATTCCTTATTTCCAAGTGCTCATTTTACAGTCCCTTAAAATTTTACCTTCTATTTATTGTGTATAAGCTTATTTATGAACACATTGTCTCTCCAATTATACTGCAAGCTTCTTGAGGAAAAGTTCTTTTTATTTTTGTCTTTGTATTCCCTTGTATTTGAGGAAAACAATTCCCTAAATATTCTATCACCATATTCTCCAATTTTTTATTTCCTTAGCCAGGAAAACACCTGCTAAATTAACAGAACAAGAAGGAAATCGTCATACTGCTACATATCCCTTGGTCCTGATATATAGCCACATTCAACTATTTTTCTTGTAAAGTAAGTGGTCACCACGGAAGCAATTTCTCTGCTACATATATCACTACATATATGTAACAGATGGATTTTGAAAAACTGAAATAAAATTGAACACTATTACATATATATTTTGTGAAGGCCGTCTATGCTAAATCCTTTTAAATGGCACATAATCATACAAATCATATAATCCAAGCCTTTAATCTTCTGTCCATTGATTTTTCATATGTTTTTTTCTTAATGAATCAGTCAGCAAATCTATAGTTTTTTTAATTCCCAATATGTGATAGTAACTTTCAACTCTACAGATGAATAAATACATATTATATGCTCACACACACATATATGTATGCATAAATCTACTGAATGCCTATTGAATGTTTCAAAATGGATGCCTCAGTGATATCTTTACATCCACACTTCCAATACTGAGCTCATTATCTTTCCTCAAAAATTCTCCCCAGTTCTAGACCAGTAATTTTTGTTGAAGGTACCTACTCTCCTTCCATTCTACCAAATGTGTAGCATGGGCATTTTACTAGACTCCTTGCTTTCCCGCATATCCAATCAGTTACTAATGCTTACTATTTTTACCTTCACAATGTCTGTGAATTCAAGAACTTCTCTCCACTCATACACTTATCATTTTAGTTCAGGATCTTTTCATGTCTTAGTGAATTAATTTAACCACTCACCTCCTTAAACCTTTGTCTTTCCAGTTCATCCTCTACATTCCTATCAAAGTGATTTTAACTAATTTCTAACTATGGTACTTTCTTACTCTATCAACTTCAATGATTTTTTTTCCTCTATAATAAAATATGAACTCTTTTGTTTAATTTTTAAAGCTCTACAGAACCTGGCCTCAATATATCTTTCCAGTTTTATTCTACATTATCCCACTTTTTGATCTTTGCAACCCAGACAAATCAGTCTGCATTCTATTTCTTATGCAGAAAACTCCATTTCCCATGCCCACATGATTGCAGTTGCCACCCCTCAAGCCTGAAATGTATTTCATTTCTACTATACACGCATCCCTCATTCCTTTGAGATGTAGTTCATTCATCACCTTTTAAATGAAACACTTTCTCCTCCTATTCACCCTACTATGAGTGCCATCTCTCATAATCTACTTTGTATTTAACAGAATCATTTTTTTAATTTCTTGGGTTCATATATTCTGAATAAAACTATATAGTACTTGTTCTTTCTCCAATTAGAATATTAATTCCTTGGGAGTAGGAATTATTTTATATAACCTATTTGTGTTCTCCCCCCTCCACCTAGAACAGTGGCTGGCATGTTAGGTATTTAAATAAATGACTGATATGTGCCAGACACTGGAAATTTGATCATGATGATGTTGATGATGATGTTGATGATAGTGATGATGATGGCAGCTAACAGTTACATAGCACTTACTCTGTGCCAGGCATTGGGCTAAGAGCTTTATAGTTACTATCTCATTTGATGCTCACAAAAACACTTGGAAGTAGGTGCTGTTATTATCCCTATTTTGCAGATAGGAAAACAGAAGCAAAAAGAAGTTAAGTGACTTGACTAGCATAACACAGGTATTAAATTTCTGAGGCTAGATTTGAATTCTTGTCTTTCTGAGGTTTCTAACTGAAATTTGAATGATTTTTGTTATTATTAATATCGTATTTTATTGTTATTGTTGTACCAGAGGTGGAGAGTAATTATGTCATTTTAAAGATAGCAGTTTGTTTGAAAAATACATATATTATCTTTAAACTAATTTAGTGTAAAATAATATGTTCACCTATGACAAAATGCCATTTAAGGTGGCCTTCTAACCTAAGCCCCTTTTTGGCTCTCAGATGCTCTAATTTTAAAATGCAGCACAGACCACTCAAACTTTCACATTTCAAACCTTCATTAAAAATATGAACAACCTTTCTGTTTTTATTGTAGCTGCCAAACAGAGAGCTGCACATGATTCAGTACCACAAATCTGAAGTGAGTAATTAGGATTAAGTACTAGACATAACATTTCCTTGGCCTTCCCTACAATTATCACAGCATAGGTTTGTGCTTTGTTCCTTCCACCTTTTATTTTTAAAATATATTTACAATTTTCAATGGATTAAGCTAAAAATAGAGATGACTGGGAAGCAATAAAATTAGTTTATTGAATCTACGTTTGTATGCATACAATACTACCACTCACTTAGGAATTCTTTATTCATTTGATCAATTTTCATAGCCAGTCCTGTTAAAAGATGTAAGCTTTGCTTGGAATTTTTCTACTATGTGGTATTTTCACCTAATAAGAAGCTACCTTTAATAACAAAAATAAAAACAAGCTTTTATAAAATCCTTTAATGTTCATAAAATGATATCTGCATATTTTCTCATTTGATCCTTATTATTGTTCTATGAAGTAGGTGCTATTATGATGTCTGATATGTAGACACATATTATTTTAAAGAACAAGTTTAAGATGTGTAAATACACACACATACCCACACACAACCCTCTACACAAAGAATTATACAAGTTTTAGATGAATCTAAACATACCGTATTTCTAAACCTACTCTGGTAGCACTAGCAAGCATAACTAATAAATAAAACCATAAATTCTTTATTTGAAAAGAGACTTATACATTAATTTTGACCTGTTATTATTACAATAAATTACCATTTCCCCATTGGGAAAAAAATGAAGTTCAGTAGGTACAATAGATTATTTAACTGTTTTTCTACTCCATGGGACTTTGATGATCTAAAAACCCTCAAAAAATGTCAAGTTCTGTACTGTTATGTGTTTTTTGAACAAGAGAGGAGATCATTCTGAATGAGATTTAGGACCACCTATTCAGTGATCTTCCCTAGGATTGTAGTACCCACCTGATATTTCTATAAGGTTTTATAATAATTTAATTGGGCCAAGATTTCTTCATTAAAATTAGTCCCTAATACTTTTTTTTTCCTTTCCCTTGTTAAATGAGGACAAATTACTTATCCTCTATAAAACTGAATTTCCTTATCTATAAAATAGGGATAATAATACATTCATTGTTGAATATTACCTATTTTATAGAAATGAAATGCTTTCAAAATCTTTAATATTTACTTCAGCATATCAGTGAATTCCTTATTTCCACACTAATCACAACCTGTACATATCTAATGGTAGCAGACAGTTTTAGTGTATTATCATAATGGGAAAATTCCACATCATAAGCCCAGCCTGGTCATGAGTATCACTAAAATCAGAATATCCCTAACTAGTCTATGACCTTAAAATTAAAGTGCCATAGAAATGTGAGCTATATTTTTAGTAAGCAATTTATGAATATTTAATTGTTTCAAAATGTATCCACTCAGGAAATAATTAACTTAAGGTAATATCAAAAGTAACCAGTTAATTGTCATGTCAGAAAAAAGTCCAAAGAAAGGATGTATTCAAAAAACAAAGAAAGCCAATACTGCCCTAAAAGACATACAGAAATTTATACTAAAGATAATTCTTGGAAATCCTCAGAACAAAGTGAAAAAGATTTCAAATGTCAAATACAGCCATCAAGAACATCAAGAAGTAAAAAGAAAGCCACAAAAAATAATAAAAATTGACCCTTTTTTAAATATCTAGCTGCTTCCAGGCAGCATATATATGTTATATTAAAACAAAATATTACACATGCATAGATTTCAAAATAATTCATGAGTACTTCTTAATGTAAGCATGTTTATAAAGGTAAATCTGAAACTGTCACTTGGTTAAGGTATAGGAGCTAAGGTAGAATTGATTTTATGAGCTGTCAATTATGTTCCACAATGTTCTTATTTCTGTTTTCTTGCTCCCAGCTTCACTGAGCCATCAGTCAATTCATAGGTTTCACAAACTGATTCTAATCTGCCTCATATTTGACAATGATCTGAAATGAACATGAAAACAAACCATTTTAAATGAGTGAAAATTTAAATAATCATTGCTTAATTTTTAAAGTGTTAAAGCATTTTATTTTAACACATTTAGTAGAAAACAAAGGGGCAGCTAAATGGCACAGTGGATACTGTAGGGCCAGAACTCAGGAAGACTTGAGTTCAAATCCAGCCTCAGATACTTACTAGCTGTGTGACCCTTGGCAAGTCACTTAACCACGTCTGCCTCACTTTCTTTATCTATAAAATATGAGCTGGAGAAGAAAACTACACACCATTCCAGTATCTTTGCCAAAAAATAAATAAAATGTGGTCACAAAGAATCAGATATGATTGAGACTACTGTTTAACAAAATAGATAACAGCTTTAAATTTGTTATATTATTCCCTCCTACAGTAAATAGATTTATTTTCATCAGTCCTCTTTTATAGTGATCAGTATCATCATTCTAATATCATTTATCTTGCAACTTTCCGACATAATGCTGTCTTTATAATAATTTTGAAATCTGTAGTATAATACATTAATGGTCCAGATTGCCTTCCCATAACACAGGGATGTCCCCTAGGAGTGAAGGGGAAGATTATGAGCAACACAGGTAGCTTATTGACTTCCATTGGGAATATCTTTACTAATTTTCTTTGCCCATAGAAAAACAGAAAAGCAAAAACATATTTAGATAAGCATTATCACCATTACAATCATGGTTAACAGCAGCAACAACAGCAATAATTAATTACACACTACGTGAGAAGAACTGTTGGGACTAGTAGGAGCTAAATAAGTGTTTATTGAATTGAATTGTCTGCATGTCTGCCCCAGTTAGAGCATATCTGAAGTATTGGGTCCAGGTCTAAGTACCATATTTTAGGGAGAAAAATATTGACTTTTTTGTTTGTTTTGTTTTTCCTTAAGGGAGATCGAAAATCTTGAAGGCAATTAAATTCATTCTTTATGAGAATTAAGTTGAAGGAACTACAGAAATATATTTGGCTATAGAAGGGAAAACTGGAGGAATGTGCTAGCTCTTGTAATATCTGAAGAGTTTTCTTGTGAAGGAGGGCTTAGAATTATTCACCTTCTCCAGAGTGCAAATCCATTAGGACTAGCTAGGATGGTGCCAAAAGAACTTCCTTTAGCTTGGTTGAGGATGTAATACATGTGTCAGTAGACAGAATTTGAGTAGAGCTGCAAGCATAGTGTGAGGATCAGAAATCATAACATGAAGAAATGATGAAAGTACTGAGGAAACATAGTCTGGAAAAAAAAGAAGATAGTAGAATGTGTTATACTCCCCCCCCCCCCTTTTGGGGGGAAGGGAGAAAGGTTCATATATAAAAAGGATTTTTTTTCCTTGTCCTATTTACCTTCAGAGAGCAGAACTAGAAACATTAGTTGAAAACGTCAATTCTTCACAACAATTAAATGAAATTTAAAAGCAGAAATGGAATCACATGGATTATAAAACTGATAATCAGAAGGAAGACAATGACAGAAGCTCATACGAATATTTGAAATGTTCAAAGAGTGGTTGGGAATTAATACCATAGATTATTGAAGCTTATGAGGATTCAAGAAATATTGAAAGAGTGAGTTTAAAGAGAGAACAGAGTGGAGAAGAAAACAGTGGTTTTGGGACGGTGTAACACCAAGCAAAAGCAACTTCCATGTTCAGATTAGGAGCATAACAAACTTAATTTATTCAGTAATGGATTAAGGCAACACATTCACAGAAAATCAAAATATAACATAACTCAATAATTTAGTAAGTTCTCAATTCAACTGTGAAGTACCAAGGTCCAAGTACCCCACCCCTGGGGAGTACATTCATTTAGTCCGTCAATGAAGTTTCTCTTCTCAAATGGAGACTGGTTTCCAGTCATAAACAAAGTACATTAATTTGGTCAATCACAGAGCACAAAAAGTCAAAAGTTTTCCACCCTTGGATCACAACTGAATTATAATACCATCCATTAATGCCAAGCACTTTTCTCAAAAGGGGCAGTGGAGAGCATAAAAGGCCATCCACCCTTAAGCTACAACAAGGTTAAGATATCATTACAACATTGAATACCCAAGAAGAGGCCCTTTCTTCATCAAGTTCTCAGCAATCTCTGTTCTTGGGGAGATAAAACTTAACAAAGCAAAAACATATATTTCAGTGTCCTCATCAATCCACTCTCTGCCTACAGAACAGTCCCAGAATCCCTGAAAACATCAGCAAGATGCTCTTCCAGGATTTCTGTAAACATACAACACAAAAATCCTTCTTCAGGGTTTCTGAACCAACAGCAAGTTTCCAGCACCTTTGCAACAACATCACTGTCATTCACCAGCAGACAAGTCTGGCAAAACAACATCAAAACAGACAAACAAAATACCAGCATCACTGCCTTGCCTCCTCAGTCCTTGGCAGCTCCAGGTGGCAGTTCTCAAAAGTCCTGGGCAGCTCCAACAGCCCCTCAGTGGTCTCTCAGGAACCCTGGTTCCTCTGTCTCTACAATACTGCTCCCAAAAATTCCTTCTGGCCTCTCTCTACTTGGGCCTTCTCTCTGCTTGGGCTTCTCTCTAAATCCATGGCACTGGCTCCTCCCAGTTCAGCCCTCTCTCTTCATGTCAAGAAGTCCATCTCATAAGTGGGATTCACAAGCTCTGGGTTTCAACACTCAACCCAAAAACTAAGCCAATACATGGGGATCTTTAAATTTCATTACCATTACAGAAAGGAAGGAAGATGAAGAGGGGTAAGGGAAAAGACAAAATAACCAATATGAAAAGGATAATGAGGACAGTGATTCATTGAGGTATTAATAGAGAAAATGATTTTTTTTAAATGGGGGTAAAAGGGAGAGAGAGGGGAGGTATGAAATGCGGGGAGATCTATGATATAAATATTTGAGTAAATATTTTTGGAGTTGAGAATAAATAGATCCTTGATCTTTTTAAAAATTTATTTTCAAAACCATAAAGCATAGCAATGCAAAATGAATTAGATTGTAGGGGATAAGTAGAGGGTAAAGAGTTGTCTACATAAATGGGCAACAGTCCTTAATGGCAGAATGAATAAAATGAGATTTTTCTGTGAAATCGATGAATTAGTGATATCAAAAACATCTGTTACTGTTTCCTTTGGAGCATGCTGTGGGATTTGTACATGACTTGTATAAATCTTGCTGGACTGAGAGCTGCCAACTCTAAACAACATTAAAAAAATCAAGATTAAGGTGATGCTGTCAACTCTCAACAGGCCAAATACATGTGTGAATAAGATGATTCAATGAAGACCACATAGATGAAGGAAGGAAAAAAAGATAGATGGGAAACAAGTACTACAATTTATACTATCAGACTGTTCAAAGTACAAAGTTTCATTTTAGCAACAGGCACTATAAAACAAAAACAAAAACAAAAATTTTTTTAAAAAATCATTCTTTTAATTATTTTTGAAGGATAAGCCTTCATTCAAATGCTTGCATTTCATCAAAGACTCTGTGATGGCATACTTCTAGTTTCATTTAACATGAACATAAGAAAAGTAATCAATAACAATGAAGCATATATTGATTACCTATTATATGACTTTAAGCACTACAGTTTTGAAGAAAAAAAACTACCAACAAAAAAATCTTGTCCCTTCTCTTTGGAAGATCACAGTAAAAAAGAGGAGACAATACATAAAAAATTATGAACAACCATACTATGTACAGGATAAAAAGTTAGTAATCCACAGAGCAAACACTCGAGTTATGGGACTGGAGAAAGGTTTGTTATATAACAAGAGATTTTAGCTGAGATGTGAAGCAACTAGAGAAGACATTATAGAGACAAGTGGGAAGAGAATGTACAACCTATTGAGGTTCTGGAAACTTTCATGGACCATAATATGAATTTGTGCTGGCATTATTGATCCTAGCTTGAGGGATAGGAAGGAAACTCAGTCAAGTAGCTGTCATCCAAAACAGAATCTTCCCTTTCTCCTCACAATTCATTTAATACAATTTCAGTGTGATGCAAGAGGACTAAAAATCACCACTTTTGTTCCAAAGTGAACTACCTGGATTCTGTTTCCACAAATGATTCTGTAAAGGCAGTATATGTAAAGAATTTTCCTAAACAAAGTACTTATAACAAAATGTGAAGTAAAACTCTCAATCAACCCAACGGAATTAAAAAACATTGGCTGGTCAGTTCTAGTCATGGAAGACTTCTAATAATTGACTAGATTGAAGGTTTTGTTATGACATTACTGAAATTTAAAAAGCAAGATTCATCAAATGATTAAGGATTCATCTATTATCGAGTTATTTCCACCTTTGCCAGTACTTGCCTTAGGAACCACTCTTTATCCCTACCCATTTAGTTAGAGCACCTGCAGGGGTAGCACATGGCAGCCATTAGAAGATTCAGCTGCAAAAACAAGTTCAATTGTATGGGTAAAGATTCAAAGTCAAGAATTTGGTGTTTGGTTTCTTGAATGCTGGTCTGAACATAACTGGTCCTGGAGCTGAGACTCCTTCTGGTCCTTAAATAAGGGTTCTGGGTTTCCCTTAAAAAAGTATGCCATTATCCTAGCCAAGAAGCAGTTGGGAGTGGAAGATTCCAATATGGTAGTGGGTATGTTTTATAAGTGAACCTTAATGATGAATTCAGTCTTCCAACATAATTGATGAAAGGAATGATAAAAATCCCCAAAATAGCAATTATATAGCTCTTTAAAGATCAGAAAGCATTTTACACATGTCATATCATTTGAATCTCACAAGAGCACCGTGATAGGGGTACTGTTTTTATCTCCACTTTATGGGTGAGGAAACTGAGCCTGAGAGATTGGGTGATTTGCCCAGGGTAACACAGGTAGTCAATGTCTGGTAGGAAATAAACTTGGATCTTCAATCCAGATCTAGCTGTGCCACTTAGCTGCCTCATATGAGAGAAGTATGATTTTTGAGAAGCCCTTTGACTGTTGTAAAGACATCAAACATGACCAACCTATTTGCTTATGAAATGGTCAATAAACAATGTTGAGTATTGTCAAAGATAATTGACTTGACTCTAGGGGTTCCTTTTTTTCTGAAGTCATTGGTGTTGACAAATAGAAGAGACTGAAATTTTAAAAAACAAACATAGGAAGTGAGCCTGTTAGAGAAAACCTTGGCAGTCAATTTGAGGAGAGAGATCACTCCAGCTCTTTGAGAACGAAACAAGGGTGGAAAAGGTTTATTATTTTTCTTCTCCCATATCTTCTTTAACACAGGTGATTTTTGGTGAAGAACAGTCAGAAGTCAGGTACCTGAAACTGCATAAATACCCAGAAATGGCATGCCACAGAATCCATATCTGATGGTCTAGGTATAAGGGTTGTGGTTCCTTTCAACAGAACAGTGATTTGGTATAGGCCAAGAAGTACTGACTTTAGCCAAACAATAGTCAAAAGCCATAAGAGCATCATATTGGAGCATCCAGAGGAACAACATCTGGCAGCATTCAATGACACAGTGTGAAGATGTGACCTGCTAAGTAATGTCTGGCTAAGATCAATGGGAGCAATGTAAAGGCATTGGAGGCCTTGAAGCAGGGGAGATTGAGCAGCCCTTCTTTGCATTCTGTTCTCAGAGCAAATATACATCTTTTGGATGCAGTGTTTTTGACCATATATGTCCCCTATCCGATGTGTCTTGACATTTAATCTCTCTCTGGTTTCATTCATGCCACTGATGGTGGGTGTATTTATGGGAAAGTACGCCTAAATTTCGTAGGAAATATGAGCTGTTTCCAATTATTTCATTTTGTAATTTCACCTCATTTATATTTGATGACATTAGTTTGAAATTCTTGAGGTGGGTGAGAATGATTTTAGGAGAAGATTTGAACGACTGGAAACATCAGGACCTGATATGTATATTGGCTTAAGTTGTATTTAGTATGTATTGCCTGATCCCTAAAGGTAACAGTGCTCTACACAGGCAATAGAAAGTGATTAACAAATGAAAAACCACTTTAATTTTGATACATATCTTACTCCTTAAACACAAGCTTATATCTGATGTCATTAGAGGAGTCCATGACTAAAACAGAAGTTTGAAAGTTAGTGGCACTTAGTAACTTGCATTGCTGATTTTTGAACCTCTTACTTATGTTGACCTTCAACATTTCTCCTACAGGAAAACTCAGGTAATGACTTTTAATTTAGCTGCCTTAGTATCCTGGAAATCAGTTGCTGATTGGTATAGACAAATTTTTTTCAGGACCAACCAATGTCTGTGGGGAGAGGAGTAGGCAGGGCGTGGCAGTTCATGTGAAACAAAACATATCCAACTATCCAAGCCATCTTACCATTCATATTTCCCAAGAAATACACATCATTCTATTTATATCCTTCAATGATTTGGAAGAAGCTGTGAAATATTTCAAAATGTTACTTTTTGATGTATACATGAAGGAAGAGAGGGACAGATTTCTATATGATACTACAGAGAGAATGCCTTGTCAGGAAGTTACCCAACAAATGAGTAATGAGTTAAGACTGAGAATTTCCAGATCTTTGACTTAGCTCACAGTGGCACTTTTCAAATCCTGTTCTAAGTTTTTAAATCTTTCTCACTCCAGTCTTTCAAATATGGTCTGATGGAAAATGATTGCAACTTCATTTAGATTCAGTTTGAAATAAAAAGCACTATGAGATTTTTCACAGCCTAACCTTTCCTTATCTTTACATTTCACATATCATCGTATCATATTTTATTTTTATGAACTGTTTTCCATCATCTTGCCAAGGCATATTAGTACCCCAATAGGACATTTAAGGCTATAGGTGAAACCTTTCAGGTTAGGCAAACACGTGGGAGTAATGCTAGGTAAACTGTATTGGAAAAGCAATGTGACATCTGAAATTAGATTTCCCTTAAAAAAATAAAGTAGTATTTCTGTGAACCACTGCAAGAGGATTCTGTTTGTTTGCTGAAGCTTAAACATTTTCCTATCTTCACTGTGAATACAGGATGATGATTATCAGAAGCTCAATATTTTCATCTCTAGAGTTTTTCCCCCCTCTTTAATAATAAATATGAGTTGTCATAGCTAAATGCTGTATCCATGTGCCACCTCATCTCAGAGTTTTAAAGCTTTAAAAAGAAATGCTATGAGAAAAATCAATAAATTAAATACATACTGACTGGGCTTGGAGGTTTATCTTGAATTAGCAATCATCTTCCAAATAACGGACTGCTGTTTACTTAAACATTTTGGGAAGACTTTTGAAAATGCCAAAACAATTTGAATTAAGCATAAAAAGAATTCCTGAATGAAATTTTAAAATAATAGTAAAATAGTAAGCACTTTTTAATGAACTAGCGGTCTTATGATAAAAATAATTAATACTCTAATTATCCTTATCCATAGAAGGCAAAATAATTGTGTTAACCATCCAATGTTTCTGTCTTTTGTTATTTAAAATTTCTGACCAAAAACTTCATGTTTTTAATGTTAAAAAACCAGTAGTTTTACTTATTTAAAAATATTGAAGAAACCAAATGTGTGGTAAGGAATAATACTATTCATTTTTTTTTTCTACAT
>CM053580.1:111148079-111170535 GCA_028627135.1 Pseudochirops cupreus
AAAAAAAAGAATGAGTACACCATTTGTCTTCCCCAATTTGATAATACCACTTGTTACCCATCCCCACAATCTTTCAACTTTCACTGACAGCTGTTCAATCATTACATCTGTCAGTTATTTTGAGTACTCAAAGATATAGCTCCTCAGGCCCAGGTGATTTAAATTCATCAAGGATAACTCGGTGCTCCTTTAGCATTTCCTTACTAACTTCAATTACCAACACCTTGGATAGTTATTTTTTACTCTGCAATTTCAAGTAAAATGATCATCCTTCATGACAGAGGCTTGAACCAAATTACATTCTCTCTTGTCCCACAAACCCCAAACAAAAACTGTATTCCTTTTTCATGTCTTTTTTTGACATCTAATTTCATCCAATATACCTCAAAAAATAAAGGCAATCAAATCTCAGTGACATATACAGCTCAAAATCACCTCCTCAAATTAGGACTCTGCTTCCTTTTGTTTGTTACATAAAGTTTGAATATTTATATACAGACACTTGAAGCCATGCATGTTATTACCTGTTATTAATTTGGATTTTTATCTCCTATATAATTCTACGTGTCTAAACTGTTATTCTTCCTTTTTTGTAGATAATCATTATAGTACTTTACTTGCGGGTAGTCCTATACCTAAACAATCTCTTCTTTTCATAAGCGTGTTAAATGTTCAGGATGCTTTACAAAAATATCCTCATCAGCCTAAGTTTACTCCACGTCTGGTCAGGAATCCATCAAGCTTATATTTTAAGGTATATTCTAGAAATTCATTTCCCCTTTCAGACATCATGTTCACTATCAGCTCTTCACTTCAAATATTATTATTATTTTTCTTCTATGCCTCTTGCCTTCAACATGTATTAATGAAAAAAAAGACATATCCTTATGATCTTTAGATTCTAATTTAAGTAAAGTGATCTCATTACATAAGAATGTTTTGTTTAGACTTTGCACCATTTCTTTTAGGGAAAACATTGATAAACAGCCATGTCCAAAGGATTTTGAATGTAGAGCACTATGTTAAGTAGTTCCTTAAAAATAAAACATCATCACCAAATAGTTTTTATAAGACACTAGTTGTGAACACTTGAACTTTAACATCATCAGTCTATTTTTTAGTTTGTCCTCATCTCTGGAATTAAAAGATTTATTTTCTCATTTATCTTCATTTGCTCTCCCCAAAATATATTCTTTTATGGAGTCATGATCTTGAAATGATGACCATCAGTCACATTGCCCTTAGACAAACAGACAGACAGACAGACAGACAGACACACACACACACACACACATTTAAAATTGGTGGCTAGGTGATACAGTGGATAGAGCTCATTACCTGTGAAATGACAAGTCTTAATAGAGTGACCACAGAGTTTGAATAAAAAGTTTTTAGGAGCTTTATTTTAGTAGCTGGGGCTGTCTCCATGCCAATCTGAAAGGAGAGCAGACCATAGCTCAGAAGTACAGAATCTTATATACAGTACAGCTTTATTGTTTGGCTAACTAACATAATTTGTCACTAAGCTGATTATTATGCAGGTGTGAGCAATGTATTACTAAGGCAAGGGGGGGGGGTTGTGATTACATCTGTAGGCAGGGGGTTTGATGGATAAATGGAGGAGCACAGAGCATGATGATCTGTGCAAGAAGAAGAAGAAAAGTGAAGTAAAACACAAATTATCCCAGGCTGGTTCCCAGACTGGTTCACTGACTTATATCTTGAGTTCATCTTGAGTTCATAAAGTTTTACTAGGCTGGTTTGTAATTTCATAAAGTATCACTTAACTGTTTCTTGGGCCATTTTCTGGACTCCTATGTTAAGTCCATGAAGCTTCTACTTAACTAGTTCCTGGCCACATCATTCCTACCTTTGGTTTTGGAAAGAATTAAATCATGGATTCCTGGTCACTTGTGCGTGCATAGTGCATACGCAGGACCATGAGTTTGACAGACTAGACCCACTTCCATACATAGCCTAGGAGAGTGCTAATAAGGCAAGAGCCAATAAGGAGGCTAAGGAGCAGAAGGATAAGGGTGCTGGCTAATGCTGTTACAAGGGAGGTCAGCCAGGGTGACCAGTTAAACAGAGATTCAAACCAGCTGGACCCTGACACTTGGGCAGCTTCTCTTTCTTCAATGTTCTGCTGTACCAGGAGAAGACTATTTTTGACTAGCCCAGAATGGTTGGCATAGAAACAACAGGCTTCTCCCAGGGCCATGCAGAGACCTGCTTGCTTAAGAAATAGGAGGTCTAGCCCCCACGAGTCTGTAGCACAACCTCATCCAAAGAATCTAGGGAGGTCTCAAGATAAGAAATTTGGTTCTCCAGTTCCCTTATATCTTGATCTACCTGGGCATTCAAGGTTGCATAATGAGACTTTCCTGTAACCAGGGCTGCCATGCCTACAAAAGTGGATCCATCAATACCTAATTCTACCAGGAGGGGAACTAGGATGGGGACCCCAAGGGGAACTAGGATGGGGACCTGTTTTATTCATGATGGCAAGCTAAAGTATTCATGGCCCCCCTTCCCTAAATAATAAAAGAATTTGAGGAAGAACATAGACCAAAATACACATTTTGAGGGAGTTAGAGTCTGCTAAGGCATGAAAGGGAAAGCAGGAAGTAAGGCCAGTGGTACATGCCATAAGAAGGGGAGAGGACACAAACTGCCTGTGCCTGCATGTTCCCTAGTGTTATTTTTGGCAAATGCCAGTTGCAGACCTGAGTAGAGACAGTCAGGGAGATATTTACAGACTGAAGTTACAAAGGCACCCTAACATCCCATCAATTTCCCCCCCTCCCTTAAACAGATGGGACCCAAAATCATTTGGGGACAAGGGATGAAGGTCTCAGTCCCAGGCTGCTTCATGCTGAGAAAGACATAGAACTGTTCCTGCCTCAGAGGGACCCATCATTTGAAGGATGGGTGCTGTGGCCAATGTCTGGAACTTTGCAGATGCCAGATCCAAGGGGTGTTGGGTAGCCACTTCGGCCAGTGGTTGGTAATCAGCCCAAGCTGTCATCTGCAAGTAGAATGAACTGAGCCTAGAACATACAAATCTGGCAAAGAGATTAAACAAACAGGAGCCAAAAAGTAGAAGAAAAATGACCAGAAGTAGAGTGAGTATGAGCTAGTATAATCCGTTACTCAGACTATTTAACTTTCTTTTATATTTCCACATGCTACATAGACAAGATATCTCATAAGATATTATTCTTTGTTAACATAACTGTAGACCTTAAACAAAGGAGGTTACTGACTTGAACCTCACAACTGAATATCCTCTGATTATATTTACTTTGGAAGAAAGAGGTACGTCAGAAATTGAATCTTTTACACATACACCCAATTAGTTACAAATGTTAACTTTTGTTTAGTTCATGGAATAGCTACAAATTCATGTTGAAGCAGCAAGAGCTGTTCTGCTCTACAACCCATTCTTTTCTCATGAGAATAATTAACTTGGTCATGCAACCATGATCACTGGAACATGCCTGCTCTTTTCTACAGTAAGGAGGGTCAAGGTAGCACGGTGAGAATACAGAACAATGAGCTAAAATTGTAGCAGTTCTTGTACAGGCCTGGTTCAGATTTTTGGAGAAGCTGTCTGCATCTGATGTCATCTTTATCAGGGCCCCTGACTCAGATGTTCACTCAGGAGGAGGGGTATTCGCAAGCTGGAGTAGTTGGTCAGGCCTGACAGAGGCTCACAGGAACATGGTTTAAAACCAAAGGTACATAGAAATGATTCAGTTTCCCCATCATGCAAGGCTAGATTCACACTGTGTCACAAAGAATTCAATTTTCTAGCCACACTGGGCTAGGCACAAACATTACAATAAAGTTACACAAAGAGTTACAAAAGTGCATTAAAAATCCAAACTTTTGATCTTATTACCAAACATGCTCGAGGTTTGAGTTTCCATGATAGAGAAATTTTTGAAGCCAATTCTATACAAATAGATAGATAGATAGATAGATAGATAGATAGATATAGGTATATATATTTGTATACACACACACACACACACACACACACACATAGTTCTTTAGAAGAATCAATCTGATCCTGTTGCTCTCCTCAAAATTTTAGGATCAAGTTACAAATGTTTCTGCTTTTCTAACATACTTATCCTTTCAAAATAGATATCAACTTTCTGGAGACAGAGGTACTTGGGCAAACTCCCATTTGTCCCCAAACATTCTTATCTGCCTTTCATGTTCCCAATAAAACCTTTATCTGTCCTTCTAAATCTCTCAGAGCCATTATTCAGATTATTCAGCCTTCCTTTATATTTGTTGACCACAAAACAATATGGTTAATATCTTTTACTGACTAGTTGCTCTGATCATAGAAACTTGCTATAGAAGGAAAAAAAACAGGGGTTATATGACTTCCAAATATGACAGGATAAAACATCCTTGGCTCTGTTTAAATTCAGGTAAAGTCACAGATATCCAAGCACGTAGTATTGGTACCACTTCATAGCTAGACTCTGGAATAGGTGGGAAACATTCCTTTTCAAAGGAACTTCACAGGTAAAGCTGGCCAGAGGAATCCCATCCCAGACAGAGGCTGAGATCATCCCTTCAGCTTTTACCAAATGTATCACGTACCCTCTGAGTAGCTTGTGGCATTTCTTTCAGACACTGGTTTATGCAGGCAACTATACCCAAATTCAAATTCAAAATGAAATTTAGTTATGGTCCCGAATGTCTTTTATCTTAAACAACAAGTTTCACGAATCACAGTTTAGAGCCAATTTTTATGTTTTGTCTCATGGAGCTGCAGTAAGCAATGAGAATTTTACCAGGTCTCACAAATGTAAGGAATTCCATTTGCTATCCTTCCTTTCCCTTTAGAAAGACCTTGCCTAATAGAGATAGTTTTATGGGCTTTTGGCAGTTTTACAACATAGGAATAACTGAGAAGGATTTCAGGGATTGGCTGGTGGCATCATCCCCTGCTTTTTCACAATGTTATACCTGCTGGAGGACAGTTCAGATTAACATTTTCATCCGTCTCCTCCTTTCTAACATGTGGTTCCAATGAACAACTTTAGGTTTTTTGCATTAAAACAATTGCCCAAATACTTTAGTTAACAATCTTACAAGTTAAGCATGTGAATTTCAAAGTACAATACTCCAAAATATTGCAGAAGGAACTGCTTCTTTTCCAACCTAGATAATAAAAGGTTCAAACTTTGAGATAAAAACCACTTAATTACCAATCTGATGACTTCAAAATTCCACATGAAGTTACACAGAAATAAAGTTTCCTTGTTGCCACACAACCTATCAACTTATCACTAGAAATCAATTACATTCTGGAATGTAATTGGCCAGATGTAGGAAAACCTGAGTTCAAATCCAGCCTAAAACACTTACTATGTATTTGACTCTGAGCAAATAAGCAATGTGTTGTCTATCTTTATTTTGTCATTTCCTTATCTGTGCCTAAGGGATGCTATAAGGATAAAATGAGATACTGTTTTTAAGGCACTTTGTAAAACTTAAAGCATTATATACACGGTAACTATTATTATTACTAATATTATAGTTACAAAAATTCAAAGTAAATCTGAGAATCAGTGAAAAATAAACAAAATTAGGGCTCATAGTGACAGGAATAGGACAATATCTCCGATGGAGAATAGCTAGATTTCTTTGTATAGTTTAAGATGATATTATTATTTCTAATTATATTGCTGCTGCTATTTTATTTTACTGATATAGTGCTTCTCTTCCCCTGAACAAAAGGTACTTTAGGAAGTAGACATGCTGACCAAAGAAGGGAAGTAGAGGTCATAGAGTGATAAGAAAGGAATAACTATCTTATAAGAGAAAAAATACTTTTCATTTGTATAGAGAAGTAGCCATCTTTGATAAATATCATTATGTTTCTTTCAGTTAAGACATTTTGGTTCCCAATAGAAATGCTTTTCAGTTTCTCCCATCATTCCTCCCTGATGGCTTGCCTTTTTCTCCAGTCTTTGTAACCCTAGAAGAGCCAAAGCATTGAACTATTCTTTATTTTTAGTCTATCACTTTGTAGAGGCAATATGGTACTATGTATAAAGTGATAGGTTTGTTTATTATCAAACCAGGAGTCAAATGGTTCATTTGATAAATAGTAACCATGGCAAGTCACATGAACTCAGTGAATCTTGGTTTCCTCATCTGTAAAACAGAGATAATAATAGCTCTGACCTCTGAGGGTTAATGGTAAAATCACGTGTGGTAATATGTAAAGTTCTTTGCAATAAATGTGAGTTTTTATTCTGTTTGCTTTGCATCCTCCACAATTGTGGCAGGCTTTGTTCACAGAATGTTTCCACTGAAAAGAGAATGGCAAAGTTTGTCAAATTGCTTCATCACACAATAAGAATTCTGCCTTTTGTGGAGCACTCAAAAGCCCTTTTCAAAGAGAACTTCCCTCTATTTTAAAATATTCATCATTTTACATTTTGTACCCATTAGATCACTTCCTAAAAAATAGCCCCCAAGGCCTCCACTATGATCTGAAGTATGACAAATCCTGATAAGAAGTGTCAAGGTGAAGATGGCAGAGTAAAAGCAGGAACTTGCTTGAGCTCCCACACCAACCATATCCAATACCTGTAAAAAAAAATGACTATAAACAAGTTTTAGAACTACAGAACTCACAAAATGACAGAGAAACAAATCTCTCACTGAAGGCATCCTGGCAGGCTGACAAGAAGGATGTATCTCACTGAGCTGGGAACAGAGTGCAGTCCCATGTAAGGCAAACAGGCCCAGACCTGGGGCAGCCAAAACCAGTGGCATAGATGGGCCAGAGCAGATTTCAGGAGACTGAGTCAGCAGCAGCTGTGGCAGTCTCCAGACTTCTCCACCCATAAATGTAAAACAAAAAGTAAAAGTTCAGGGGGGAAATCTGTTAATCCAGGGTAAGAGAAGTGCATGGTCCAGCCCCTGCCCCTGGTGTAGGAAGTGCACTGCTCACCAGGGCTGCAGCTGCTACCACATGGCTGCTTCTGGAGCTCCTGGCATGCAGAACATAGGGGGACCACACAACCATTCGGAGGGTAATCATTCTTGCTTTGACCTGCTAGGATCTGGGTCACAGTCTTGGGTGGTGGTCCTGGGGTGAGAAGCAATAGTGGTGGCAGAGCTTCTGGTGGCTGTGTAGAGGGCATACTGCTTATATCTATGACAAGAGCTCGGACAACAACTGGGAAAACCCCAGTAACTTGGGACACAGCCCTCTCTACTCTGGAAGGAGAGTTCTACTGTTGCCAAGAGGTCAAAATTCAGATAATTGCCTGGAAAGATGAACCCACAGAGGAAGCACAATAAGACTACAGAATTTTTTGGGGGGGTGGGGAGGACAAAAAGGATCAAAACATGGAACCAGAGGAAGAAATCAAAGTTCAAACTCCTGCATCAAAAGCTTCCAAGGAAAATATGAACTGATCACAGGCCATGGATGAGCTCAAGAAGGACTTTGAAAATCAAGTAAGAATAATGGAGTAAAAATGTAGAAGACAAAGGAGAGTGTAGCAAGAAAATCATGAAAAGCAAGTCAATAGTCTAAATGAAGAAAATAACACCTTAAAAAATAGAAAAACTCAAATTGCAAAAGAGGCCTAAAAAGGCAATGAAGAGAAGAATACCTTAAAAAGCCCAATTGGCCACATGGAAATGGAAGTTCAAAAATTCATTTGAAAGAATAATTCCTTCAAAATTATATTGGAGCAAATGGTAGGTAATTACTTTATGAGAAATCAAGATACTATAAAACAGATCCAAATAAATGAAAAAATAGAAGGCAATGTGGAATATCTCATTGGAAAAAAACACTGACCTGGAAAAAGTTCCAAGAGAGATAATTTAAAAAATTTTTCGCTATCTGAAACCCATGATCAAAAAAAGCATCTAGACATCAACCTTTAGGAAATTCTCAAGAAAAATAGACCTGATATTCTAGAACCAGATAACAAAATAGAAATTGAAAGAATTCACCAATAACCTCTTGAAAAAGATCCCAAAAAGAAACATTATAACCAAATGTCAGAGTTCCCAGGTCAAGGAAAATATTCAACAAGCAGTCAGCAAGAAACAATTTGAGTATTGTGGGAACACAATCCAGATAACACAAAACCCAGCAGCTTTTACATTAAGGGATTGAAACAGTTGGGATATGATATGCTAGAGGTCAAAGGAGCTAGGATTAAAAGCATGAATCACCTACCCAACAAAACTGAGTGTAATGCTTCAGGGGAAAAGCTAGTCATTCAATGAAATAGAGGATTTTCAAGCATTCTTTTTTTTATAATAATTTTTAAAATAAATGTTATGGCTATTTTTAGTTTATTACATTCATTTCCACAAGATTTTGAGATACTAATTTTCTCCCTGTAACCTACCCACTGTCCCAAAACAGCAAACCCACTGAATACCCGCTTCCCCAATCTGCTCTATCCTGTACCCTCCCTCATACCTCCTCTGACGTTCTAGTAGGTATAATGCCATGCATCAGCAGTTTCTCAAAAGAATGCTACTGTGAACAGCTTTTAAGACTCTGATCACACAGTATAGTCAACACTCTCTTTATTCACAAACAAATCAAAGGAAACATTCACAATAAATCAAGAAACAATATATACAACATTACATCTTGTCACAGAAAATCAAAATATCGTGTTTGCAATCAGTTATCATTTGAATAGCCTCATAGTTTTCACCAAATTTGTCAGAGTATTTAGAAAAATAACAAAAAAAAATCATCCTGTATCCTTTAGGAGGTTTTCTTTGTTACTTAGTCATTCAATCATCTCACAATACAAGTCACTCTTGACTCATGGGGCAACTAGATTAATTTAATCAGTCACTTATTTAGCAATCAGTTACTAAGTAATGCTAATCACTAAATACAATCATTAGAAAATCACACAAATAGTTCAAATTGATTAGTTCCTTATGATTTCTATTCCCTGTTTACCTCCTCATACTACTCTTGCTTCTTGTATTTGAATGTCAAATTTTTAAGTCAGCTCTGTTTTTTTCATCAAGAATGCTTGGAAGTCCTCTATTTCATTAAATGACCATATTTTCCCCTGAAACATTATACTCAGTTTTGCTGGGTAGGTGATTCCTAGTTTTAATCCTAGCTCCTTTGACCTCTAGAATATAATACTCCAAGCCCTTAAATCACTTAACTTAGAAGCTGCTAGATTTTGTGTTATCCTGATTGTGTTTTCAAAATATTTGAATTGTTTCTTCTTGGCTGCTTGTAATATTTCCTCTTTGTTCTTGGAACTCTGGAATTTGGCTATAATATCTCCAGGAGTTTACCTTCGGGGATCTTTTTCAAAAGTTGATCAGTGAATGCTTTCAATTTCTATTTTGCCCTCTGGTTCTAAAATATCAGTGCAATTTTCTTTGAGAATATCTTGAAGGATGATTTCTAGGGAATTTTTTATGTCCAATAATTTTTAAATTTTGTCTCCTGGACCTATTTTCCATGTCAGTGGTTTTCCCAGTGAGATATTTCACATTGCCTTGTATTTATTGTTTGTCTGGATCTGTTTTATAATATCCTGATTTCTCATAAAGTCATTAGCTTCCATTTGCTTCAATCTAATTCTGAAGGAATGATTCTCTTCAGTGAGCTGTTGAAATTCTTTTTTCTATCTGGCAAATTTGACTTTTTAACCATTCTTCTTCTCATTGGCTTTTTGGGCCTCTTTTGCCATTTTATTTAGTCTAATTTTTAAGGTGTTATTTTCTTCACTCAGGTTGTTGACTTGCTTTTCATGATTTTTTTTTGCATATTTCTCATTTCTCTTCCCAATTTTTCTTCCACTTCTCTTACTTGATTTTCAAAATCCTTCTTGAGCTCATCCATGGCCTCTAAGCAGTTCATATTTTTCTTGGAAGCTTTGGGTGCAGTAATTCTGACTGTGTTGTCTTCTTCTCATTCCATGCTTTGATCCTTTTTGTCCCCTAAAAAGGATTCTAAGGTTGGATTGCTCTGCTTCCTTTGAATCCTTTGCTTGCTCATATTGCCTCTCAATTAGTTGACTTTTGAGCTCTTTGCCACAATGGAACTCTGCTTCCAGAGAAGAGAGCTTTTTCTGAAATTGCTGGGGTTTTTGCAGCTACTAGAGCTATTACGTGGGTGCTGTTTCTACAGCTCGCACAAGCCCTGGCTCATTAGTCACACCACAAGACCCCCACCCAAGACAGTGATCCAGATCCAAGCAGCTCAACACAAGAGTGATTACTCTGTGAATCATCACCTGGTCCCCCTACAATCTACTGGCCAGGAGCTCTGAAGTAGTCACATAGAGACAGCAGCAAGCCCACAGCACCTCCTCTGCTTCTTGCATTCTCATCCTAGGGGCAGTGGCCAGACCACACTCTTGGTCCCCCTGTTCCCAAAAGTTCCACACTGACCTTTCATTTTGTCCCTAGCATTTATGCATCGATAATTTGTGAAACTGCCACAGCTGCTGGTGATGCACTCTCCAGAAGTCAGTTTCAGCTGCTGATGGTGGGGGCTGCTTTAGAACTAAAACCTCAGGCTCACATGGGCCTTGGTGCAACTACCAGCATGCTGCAATGGACCCTTCCTATAGGCCTGCTGAGCTACCCTCAGTGGGAGATTTGTTTCTCTCTCTTACTTTGTGGGTTCTGTAGCTCTAACATTTGTTTACAGTCATATTTTATAGGTATTTGAGGTGGTTATGGGAGGAGCTCATGGAGTTTCCCAGCTTCTGTGCCATCGTCTTGGCTCCAAGAAGCACTTTTGAGCATTCTTAATGAAAAAAACAAAACCAAAAAAAAAAAAACAGAGCTGAACACAAAATTTGACTTTCAAATTCAAGAAGCAAGTGCAGCATGATAAGGTAAAAAGGAAAAAGAAATCATAAGGAGCTTATTAAAGTTGAACTATTTTCCTAAATGGAAAAAAAAGATAATTCTAACCCATGAGACTTTTCTCAGTATGAGGATAGTTGAAGGGAATACATATGTGTGTGTCTGTACACACATGTGTATGTATATGTATACATACGTATACACATGTGTGTATGGAAGGGTGTATTGTGTATACGTATATGTGTGTATGTGTGTACATGTATACATAGACAGATGGCATAGGATCCATTGAATAGGAAGGGATTATATGTAAAAAATAAAATTAAGAGGTGAGAGCAGAATATATTTAGAGAAGGAGAAAGCAAGAGATAGAATAGGGTAAATTATGTCATACAAAAGAGGCTAGAAAAAACTGTTACAATGGAGGGGAAGAGCAGGAAAATGAATGGGAATGCATCAACCTTACTCTCCTTGAATATGGCTTAAGGAGGAAGTAACATACGCACTCAATTGAGTGTCTTACCCTATAGGAAAGTAGGGGGGAAGGAAATAAGAGGGGGAGGTGATAGAAGGGAGGATAGATTGGGAGAGAGAACTGTTAGAATCAAACACCTTTGAAAAGGGAGTCAAAGGGGAAAATAGAATAAGTGGGGAGTGGGATAGGATGAAGGGAAATATACTTACTCTTTCACAATATAATTGCTACGGAAATGTACTGAGTAACTACACATATGCAACCTATATTTGTTTGCTTGTATTCCCAATGAAGTTGGGTGAAGAGGGAAGAAGGGAAAGAATCTGGAAATCAAAGTTTTAAAAACAAATGTTAAAAACTGGGGAATAATTTATATAGGCAATGGTGTATAGAAATCCATTTTGCCCTACTAGAAAGTTAGGGGGGGGAATGGTGGAGGATATATGAAAGAGCAGACTGAGGGAAGGAGTATTCAGTACGCTCCCTATCTTGGGATGGGGGGTAGGGCAAAGACAGGGAGAAAATTTATAACTCAAAAGTCTTGTGGAAATGAATGTTAAAAACTAAAATTAAATTGAATAAGAAAAACAAAACAAAAAGAAAAAAAACAAAAAAAAAAGCTGAAAAAAAGTGCCATGGTATTGCAACAACTGCACTGACCTGTGAGTTAGGAGATTAGGAGAAATGGTTCCTTGCTCCTGTTCTACTATTAATTTACAATATGAAGTTAGGATAGATGCTTCCTCTTCTGGGGTCTTAGGTGTTTTTTGTTTTCCCCTCTAAAATGATGTTCTTACCAGTTTTGAGAAACTAGGTTGATGAAAATATTTTTTTGGGGAAATGAAGTTAAGAAAAAATACCATTAGCTAACATATATGGGCATGTACTTGTGTATCATATATATGTATATGTATACATTTAAACACAGATGTATATATTCCTATAAATTTACTTTATAGTAGTTCTACTTATCTAAATCCCTAAGGAAAAAGAAAAAGTGACTGTAAATTATGTCATTAATTTTCCTGTTCATTGCCGGTTCTACTTTTTCTCTTCCTTTAAAAACCCAACCATATATATGGCAGAAATTATTGAAACATATACAATTTACTCTGCTTTCTTTACTGGAGTAGGCCATGTCCTAATAACTGCAATTATCACTTTACATTCTGCCAACTACTCTAGCAGCATACAGAATAATGGTCCTGACTATTGCTCTACTTGAATTCAGTGATGGATATAGTCTCTGCCCTCATTTCAGTGCCACTTGCACCATCCCATTCATTAATCAGACTCAATTAGGGAGAGCATTTCATAATAGTTTTCTTATATAGGTGCCAAAAGAAAGCTGGCAAGAGAAAAGTGGAATATAGTTGTCACACAAAATGTTAATTTTCAACTAAAACTTGTATCTTTTTATTTTGAATGCAAATGAGGCCATAGTGAGTTCAAGGCAAAAATTTTTTAAGCTCACCTTTAAAAATTATGCCATTAGGCTGTTTAACAACTAAGAAGCAGTTTGTTGGGCTGGAAAGTGGGTTGGATTTGAAGTTTCAAGTTCTGAGTTTGGGTTCTGTCTTTATACCATTTAAATAGTCATGCAATGGGGGCTTAAGTGAATTGTTTAATACTTCTTTGCCTGAATTGTAAAATAGTGCTAACAACCAGTAAAGCATACAAGAGCAACAGTATTATCATTGTTGCCTATAATCACCCATATATTACCTTGATCATCAAAAAAACTTTAAGAATATTTTTATTGGATGCAACCATGCCAGATTCTCATAATCCCCAACTATATGTAATAAAGTATTTTTATACATTAAGATATTGGGAAATGAAAGTGAAACCATGTGAGAACAGGATAAGATTTGCACAGCATCCTTCTTGTCCGGTCTGCTTCAGGAGCCGAACTGAAAGTGATTATAGTGAGCCTGGAGAAGATGAAATTTTGTACACCCATGTCTACCAGGGTGAAATGTCCTCAGAAAATCAAATAAAAACAAATAATGGTAGGACCAAAATGTGTCTTAGGACCATTTCTATATGAATACATTTAAAAATATGAAAATGTAGAAGGGAAAGAAATGAGCATTTATACAGTGCCTATTATGTCCCACTGTAATGTCAAGCAAATGCAACTTTCAAGGTTTGGAATACCAGCATAGTAATTCTCCATTTATTCAGTGATAAATCAAAGCAAAACATTCACAGAAAAGAGAAAATCAAAATACAGCATTCACCATGTGTAATTCAGTAATTTAGTAAGGCCTCAATCTAATCACAAAGTACTAAGGTCCAAGTACTACTCCACCCACTTGCATTACATTCATTTAGTCAATTCAAAGTCTTCTCTCTATTCAACTGGAGATTAGTTTCCAATTACATACAAAGTACATTCATTTGGTTGGTCACAAAGTAGGAAAGTCAAAAGTTTTCCACCTCTGGATCACAACTGAATTACAACACTGCACATCACCAGGAAGCACTCTCTCAAGAGGCAGTGGAAGGCCATTCACCCCCACAACACAACTAGGTTACAATATCATCACGTCATTCAATACCCAAGGAGAGGTCTTTTTTTCATCTTGACCCTAGGCAAGTTCTCAGCAATCTCTGTTCCTAGGAAGACAAAGCTTAACAAAGCTACAATATACATTGCCAGTGTCCTCATCAATTCACTCTCTGCCTGTAGAACAGTCTCCAGATCCCTGAAAACATCAGCAAGACCATTCTCCATGACTTCTGTAAACATACAAGAAAATCCTGCTTCAGGGCTTCTGAACTCACAGCAAGGGGAAGAAGGCAATGGATGTGAAATGTTTTCAGAGATAAAATTGATAGAACTCAGCAGATGATTAAATACATGTGGTGAAGGAAAGTATAATTTTGAGGATGACTACAAGATGGTGCATCTGAGTAATAAGAAGGATGGTGGAGTCTTCAAGAGAAATTAAAAAAAAGTTGGGGAGATGAGTACCTTAGGGGGAGAAAACAATGTGTTACACTTTGTACATATTGAGTTTCAAATAACCATAGGATATCCAGATGGAGATATACAGCAAGTAGTTGTATAGAGGGATGTGAGTTCAAGAGAGAGAGGTTAGGGTCAGATATGTAAATTCAAGAATCATTTATGTAGATGGAAAATTACACCCATAGAAGCTGAAGAAATCACCAAGAGGAAAAGAAACAGGGAGAGGGGAAAAGATTACTTTCTCACATGAGGGTAAAAGCATTCATGGGGTTGATATGATATTGATATTTGGCATTTTTTAAAAATTATTTTGAGAGAAAAAATGAATTATACTTCTAAACTGAGGTATAGAGCCACTTTTTAGACTAACAAAATCTCTAGCATTAAAGGCAATATTGATCACAAACTGGGATATAAGCATAGCTTGGAAGAGTCATTAAGTACTAACTTTTCAAAATCTATCTCATCATTTACATCTATACAAGGATGAGAATGTGTGCATTCCAAGGCACAAGTTTCTTTTCCATACTGCAATTAGAAAAAACTAGTGCACAAACTTTGTCTGTTTCAGGATACTGTTAGCCATTCAGATTCTAAGACATCTCTATCTCACATTTGACTTTCTTTGGATGATGACAACATATAGTGAGGAAGCTTGAAAGGAAGCTCAGAGTGGTGCTTGATCACCTGTAAAGTAATTTAATACCTTACTTAACTATCATATGTATTAGGAAAGAAAAACTTACTGCCTTAAGATTATTTTTCAGTGGAAGAGTTTTCTCATCAGTCAATTTTACTCTATTAAAAAAATGAAAAATAGCCAGTTTACATCAAGTTACAGAGACCAGAGAAGTGTGGGCTTGCAAACATACATATTATGTTCTTAACACATTTGACAAATTATTACAGGGAGATGGAATTTCACCTAATTCATGGCAATACAAATTTCTGTGATGTATAGAAATATTTGAACATGTACAAGGTTCATCTGAGAGGCTATTATGATCATGACATTGGAAAAATTACCTCTCACACTCAATGGGCCTATGGCAAGAGGACTGACAAATCCTTTTAAATAATTCTGTTAGGAATGATACTTCTTGATGTGTTAAACCTCTGAGATAAAGTCAGTGAGGAAAAACACTTGGAAAGGGTTTAGTGAATTATCAGTAGTACCTAAGTTTCAGAGAAAAGGGTTAAAAAGTTATTGGAAATTAAATGCAAGTAAATTTAGCATCTTAAAAATCATATTCAAATGATTAAAATTGGAATGTGCTTTCATTTTTAATTAAATTATTTATTTTTAGTTTTCAACATTTACTTCCAAAAGTTTTAATTTTTTTTTTCTCCTTTCTTTTCCCTCCCTCCCCAAGACATTTTGCAATCTGATATGGGCTCTACACATACATTCCTATTCAACACATTTTCACATTAGTCATGTTGCATAGAGGAATTATAATGAATGGGAAAAGGCATGAAAAAAACAAACAAAAAAGAAAATAGCTTTATTCTGCATTTCAATTCCATAGTTCTTTCTCTGGATGTGGCTGGCATTTTCTATTGTGTGTCCTTTGGAATAGTTTTACTTCCGTGCATTGCTGAGAAGGGCAAAGTCTATCAAAATCAGTCCTTAGTTACTGTCACTGATACTGCATAAAATGTTCTGCTTCCCCTCCCCTCACTCAGCATTAGTTCATATAAGTCTTTCCAGGTTTTTCTGAATTCCAGCTGTCCATCATTTCTTATAGCACAATAGTATTCCATTATATTCATAAACCACAATTCATTTAGTCATTCTCCAATTTATGGGCATCCCCTCAATTTCCAGTTCTTGGCCACCACAAAGAGTTGCTATATAAATATTTTTGTAGATGTGGGTCTTTTCCCCATTTTTATGATCTCTTTGTGCTATAGCCCTAGAAGTGGTATTTCTGGGTCAAAAGGTCTGCAAATTATCCTTTTGGCATAGTTCCAAATTGCTCTAAAGAACAATGTAATCAGTTCACAGCTCCATCAACAATGAATTATTGTTCCAACTTTTCCATATCTTCTCCAACATTTATCATTTTCCAGTGTTACCATGTTAGCCAACATGATAGTGTAAAGTGGTACCTCAGAGTTGTTTTGATTTGCATTTCTCTAATCAATAGTGAGTAAGAGTATTTTTTCATATGATTATAGACAGCTTTAATTTCTTCCTCTGAAAACTCCCTGTTCATATCCTTTGACCATTTATCATTTGGGAAATTGCTTGTATTTTTGAAAATTTGGCTCAGTTCTCCATATATCTTAGAAATGAGACCTTTTTCAGAGACACTGGTTGTAAACATTATTTCCTAGTTTTCTGCTTCTCTCCTAATCTTGGTTACATTGACCTTGTGCAATAAATTTTCAATTTAATGTAATCAAAATTACACAATGTATTTTTCTAAAGAAACAATTACTACTTAAACAATGTTTCCTTAAATTAAACTTTTTCAGGCCCCAGGAAGTTGTTTTTATTGTTGTTGTTATTGTACTGACTGCCCTGCTTCTTCTCTGGCCTACCTGATTGGTCAGAAAAATCATATCTATGGCAATAAATTAAAATATTCAGTTTAGAATAAAAAAATAAAGTTAACAGGATGGTGGGTACTATTTTATATGATTTCATAATAAAATTTAATTAAAAAGAATATGACCTATTGAGGAAGAAAAATGGTATACATGTATAATTTTTAATTATTACATTAATTTATTTTAACTCTCTGTGGAGCCAGCACACCTGTGATTTCACTGATATCAGGACCTACCATTAAGAAGAATAATTGTTCAACATAGGCCAGAAACTAGTCTCTAACTTACAGCCTTAGACAGGTAACAAGGACACTGAAAGTTTATGTAATTTGCCCAAAGACACATGGACTGTGTATGTGTATCAAAGAACATAACTTCATCTGAATTCTTCCTTACTATGAGGCCAGATTTTTACTCATTATACCACAATGCCTTTCATATTTCAAATAGAAAGAAAGAATATGGAAATTATTTTCTGACTAGTCGATTCACTGAGCCAAATAAACAGTAAATACTAAATAAATATTACATCATACACTAAATTTTTACTTGGCCACTATGTAACCTATTATAAGATAAAATCATATGATATTTCTGGAGTTCCATTTCTTTATCTGTAAGATGAGTGTATTTGACTAGATGATCTTGAAGGTAACTTTTGGCCATAATATTCCAGGGTTTATCCTTCTATGAATCCAAGTTCTAACTTGGATTTTAATTGGATTAACTAATGCCTGCATTAGAGGTTTGTTCAATGGTAGTTATATTTTAGAAATGAGAGGATTTCCTCATTAAGTGGGCTTAGAACTGTGTCAACTAAATAGCCACATGGATATTTGGCGGTCTTTAATGCTGTTCATTTAATAACAAAATTTTAATTCATTCTTTGAAAAAAACAGACCCTTAACCTATTCATACCATGCAATATTGAGGTCAGATAGTTAAGAACTAGAAAATGAGAGAATTCCTTTCACCAATACAGTTTGTTACCTTCTCTGCAACCTATAGTCATATATAAATTCCCAGAGCAAGGAGAGATTAAATGACTTTTCCAAACTCTCACAGTCAGTTTATATCAAAACAACACTTGAACCTAGGTTTTCCTGGCTCCAAGGCCAACTCTTTTCCCACTTAGTCACATTGTCAATGGAAGTAAAAAAGCATTCATTAAGGAACTACTGTGTATCAGGACTGTGCTAAGCACTGGGGATACAAAGCAATGCAAACAAAACAAAACACAAAAAACTCAGTCCCTACTCTCCAGGATATTACAGGCTAGTGAAAGAGAGAATATGCAAACAACTATGTACAAACAAGATTTATACTAGGTAAATTTGAGATAATCTAGAAGCAAGGCACTAAGATTAAGAAGATTGGGGGGGAAAGCAAACAAACTTCCTTGTAGAAATTGAAACAATATCTTCTATTTGAAAGATGTCAGAGAAAAGAGGAGGCAGAAATGAGTAGAAGATAGTTCCAAGTATGGGAGACATTGAGCAAAAATGCCTGGAGTTGGGAGGCAGAGTGTTATATGACAGAAACAGCAAGGATGTCAGTATCATTGGACTACATTATATGAATGTAAAATAAGCTATGAGGAGACTGGAAAAGAAGAAAGTAGCCAGGTTGTAAATGATTTTAAAAGCCAAAGGATTTTATTTCTGATCCTTGGGGCAATATTCAACCACAGAAATTGATTGAATAAGGTTAGGGAGCAACACGAGGAGGTGACTTTCATGTAGTATTAAAAAGTGTTATAACATAGAATAGTCCATGGGAAAGGACAGTAGTCTTTCTCAGAAGATCTGTAAAATCCTGTAACCACAAGTTATTAGTTGTGTAAACATTGCCAAGTCAATAAACCTGAAACTGTTACCTCATCAGCAGAGATTAAAAATAAAAATATAAAATTACAACAATAATAACAGTAACAATAAAAACTCTTCTACCATGTGCCTCAGGGCTTTGTAAAAACAAAAAATGTTTGCAATTTTAAAGCATTATAAAAATACAAGGTAAGTGTTATTAATCTTCTAAATAGGTTTTTGATGACTTCATTACAAATCTTTTTGTTTACAATTCAGAAACATGTTTTAGGAATTAGTGTCTTCAGTATAAAATCACACTAAACAATGATTAATGAATTTTTCTTTAAAAGGAAACTAGTTGGGGGTGGGGCTCAAGCAATTTCAAGTCCAAGACAACAATAGAAATTTGCTGAGACAGGGATTTAGCAATTTTCTTTTTCATTTTTTTTGTTTTTTCCTTTTCGATTGTTCACTAGAAGAGATAGTGGTAAAAGCATCATTATTTAAATGACCATAGCAATTAAAGGAAACCAACCAAACAATGCAGTATATTATTTGAATGGGAATGCTTTGGTTCTAAACATAAACTCAGAGAATCATTGGATTTTTAAATCCCAATGGGGAAGAGGAATGGCAAACTTGCCACTTGTTATTTTCTCCTGATTGAATCAGGCCTTGACATTAAATGTTCAAACTCCATTCAAATTGTCCTTGAGTAACTGTTCATCCATGTTTCAAGAAGGAGCCATCAGGAAAGATTATTATAATGATCTTCTATGCAGACCATTATCTGTACCAGAGAGATTGCTCTTTCTTTAGATAAACATATGCACTATTAAAATGCGTAGTCCCTGTTTTGTTTACTTACCTCCTTTTAGTAGAAAATGCATTTTAAGAAAATCTGAATGCTAACTTTGTAAAAGTCTGTTTTAACTTCTTTATTCTTCTAAATCAGGTTAATTGCAATGGTATTGTTATCCCTGAGTCTGCAGTAAGGAAACTCCTTTCCAAAGCAGGTTAACAGCTTTTTGCAATGTATAATATTAGAGATAACCAGAACACTAATACATAGAGTGACTTGCTCCAGATCATAACAGCAAGATATGTAGGAGGTAGAACCTAAACTTGTGGTATAGCTGGAGCAGCATTTTAACCTTCCTCTTCCATATAGGTGAGGCTGCTTCCTCCTCTCCTTAAAAAAGGCATTGAAAGTAATTGCACCTTATTGAGTTCAAAGGATAAAAAGGCTTTTGACATCACAAACTGGTACCCTGAATACAAGACAGCTACAAGAAACTCAAAAGACTGGGAGCATGTGGAAGTCAAGACGGCAGCAAAGAAGCAGAACTCCACAGCTCCCACCATAACCACCTCAAATACATATAAACTATGACTCTAAACAAATTTTACAGCTCCAGAACATGGAAAAATAAAGAAAAAACACATCTCCTGCTGGGGTCAGCCTAGCAGCTGGGACAGGAAAGGCTGATTGCAGAGTGCTGGGAGCAGAGCCCCACTCTGCCTGAAACCACAGCTTAGCCCCAGGCCAGTCAGGACAAGCCACAGCTGGAGCACTCTGAAGAGTTGATCACCAGCAGCTGGGGCAGTTTCCAGAATTATTGACCCACAAGAAAAAAGGACAAAGTGAAAAGTCAGTGGAACTCAGCTAAATTTGAGGGAGAAAGGCAGGCCCAGCTATCTGCCCCCTGGGGAAGAAAGCAGCAGGAACCTCCCTATGGCTGCTTCAGATTTCTCAGCCTGCAGATTGCAGGGGGGCCAAGTAATCATTCAGACACAGAGTGCTCTTGCCTTAACCAGGCTGGATCAGGATTCTGATCTTGGGTGGTGGTCCTGAGGTGCATTTTCAGTGAGCAAAAGCTGGTGGGGACTGCAGCGACTGCACCTCCTAATAGCTCAGGCAGCTGCAAAAACCCCAGCAATTTGGGACAAAGCTCTCTCCTCTGAAAGCAGAGGTGTACTGTGCCTCAAAAACCAAATTAATTAACTGGCAACATGAGCAGGCAAAGGAAGCAAACCAAGCTGAGCAATCCAATTTTAGATTTTTTGGGGGGGGACAAAAAGAATCAAAGCATGGAACAGGAGCAAAACAACACAGTCAGAACTCCTCCACTAAAAGCTTCCAAGAAAAATCTAAACAGGTTACAGGCCATAGAGGAGCTTAAGAAGGATTTTAAAAACCAAATAAGAGAAGTGGAGGAAATATTGGGAAGAGAAATGAGAATGATGCAAGAAAATCATGAAAAGAGTGTCAACAACCTGGCTGAAGAAAATAACACAATAAAAAATAGATTAACTCAAATGGCAAAAGAAGCCCAAAAAGCCAATGAGGAGAAGAATGCCTTAAAAAGTCAAATTTGCCAGATGAAAAAAGAATCTCAAAAGCTCACTGAGGAGAACAATTCCTTCAGAGTTAGAGTGGAGTAAATGGATGCAAATGACTTTATGAAAAATCAAGACACAATTAAACAGATCCAAACAAATGAAAAAATAGAAGGTAAAGTGAAATACCTCCTTGAAAAAACCACTGACCTAGAAAATAGGACCAGGAGAGACAATTTAAAAATTATTTGACTACATGAAAGCCATGATCAAAAAAAAAATTAGAAATAATGCTTCAAGAAATTCTCAAGAAAAATTGCCCAGATATTTTAGAACCAGAGGGCAAAATAGAACTTGAAAGAATTCACCAATAACATCTTTTAAAAGATCCCCAAAAGAAAACTCCTGTGAATGTTATAGCCAGGTTCTGGGCTTCCCAGATCAATCAGAAAATATTACAAGCTACCAAGAAGAAACAATTTGAATACCAAGAAGAAACAATTGAAAAAAATTGAATATGGAAACAGAATCAGAATAACCCAGGATCTAAAAGGTTCTACATTAAGGGATACAAGGTCCTGAAATATGATATTCTGAAAATCAAGGGAGCTAGGATTAAAACCACCCACTCAGCAAAATTGAATTTAATGTTTCAGGGGAAAATATGGTCATTCAATCAGGTGTAGTACTTTCAAGCATTCTTGCTGAAAAAACCAGAACTGAATAGAAAATTTGACATTCAAATACAAGAAGCATGAGAAGGTAAACATGGAAAATGAATCATAAGGAAATTATCAAAGTTGAACTATTTACATGCCAACATGGAAAAATGATAATTGTAACTTATGAAACTTTTCTCAGCATGAGGATAGGTGAAGGGAATAGAAACATGCATATATGTATGTGTGTGTGTATGTATACTTACACATATGTCTATATAGGAGGGTATATATATGCATATGAATACATATGTGAGTGTGTGTATGTGTGTGTACATAGACAGAGGGCACGGGATCAATTTAATAGGAAAAGATGATATAATAAATGGTGAAATTGAGAAGTGGGAGAGGAATAGAATGAGAGGAGACAGGGAGAGACAGAATGAGGTTAATCAACTAATATAGAAAAGGCAAGGGATAACTGTTACAATGGAGGGGAAGAACAGGAAGGCAAAAGGGAATGGGTCAACCTTACTCTCATTGAATTTGGCTTAGAGAGGGAATGACATACACTGTAAATTGGGTATCTTGCCCTACAGGAGGGTATAGGGGATGGGGATGATGAAGGGGAGGACAAGGGGGGGAAGGTTGTTTGAAGCACACACTTCTGTAAAGGGACAGGGATAAAGCAGACAACAAGGTTGGGGTGGGATAGTAAGGAGGGAAATGTAGTCAATCTCTCACCATATGTGCATTGTGGAGATGTTCTGCG
>CM053580.1:111179628-111190706 GCA_028627135.1 Pseudochirops cupreus
TATCTTCTTATTTGTGGGTTCCAGCATGATAATCAGGATGCCTTTTGATTTTATATGATACTCACTATACAAGTTGAGTACTCATTACACATCTTTTCAGATTGCCTCTTTGACCATCTTCAGTTCTGAAATCATGATGCACACTGATTCACAAACACACTCAGTTATATAACCAGCAAAACCTGGGAGGAACAGAAGTAGGTTCACAATTTTTCAAATACTTTGACATTTCTTTTCATTGTCCTGTTTCTACCTGGTGCTAGACATTTTCCGAGACAATCCAAGATATGTCAAGATATATATTGATGGATTGATTCAATGGACTGCCCAGTTAGTTTCAATATGCAGTCTATCAGTGTACCAAGGGGAAAATATCAAGTCCACATAGACACATATGTTTCTTTGTTGATGATATATGGATTTTTATCATATGACAATATCAAGTGCAAATAGTGAATATTTTATTTATTTTGATTGATTGATTTTCCTTACAAGTATATGATGACAGGCATTATTTTTTTATTTCTTATGTCTGATTACCATTACTAGCACTTATTGAATTATGTCAATATAGAATAGAGGATATATGGCCATTTATCTGTGTGTGTCTGTACATGTGTGTGTAGGGGCATGTTTTATAGGGACATCAGTTATTTTGAACAAGTCATATAATATTCTTGGATATGATACAATTGGTGACATCTGGAATCCTTAATCTTCTATAGATAATATCTCTTTTGTCTGAACATTGTGGTTTGAGACATCTTTCAATATAATGGCAAAGAATTTCTAAAAATAACATACCTTGCTGCTTTATATCTTCCTCGATATCATAGTCATTAGATAACTGAAAAAAGTCCTCTTTGTGCTTTCATCTTTCAAGAAATATTGGATGATACAAATGACCAATCTCAGAAACTATCTCAAAACAAATGCTGACTAATGCCATCATCACAGCATGTACCACCTCTTATGCATTACCCATGATGGAATTAAAGATTAAGTTGTGTGTCGATGACCAAAATTTTAGTAAAATGACTAAAGTAGACAAATACACTATGCCATCGGTGAAAGATGCCCTGTCTTGTCTTCTAGGGAGCCAGTGTTTTTCAGTCTTGGTTTTGTGTCAGGGATTCTGCCAGATTCCTATATTTGAAGAAGACAAGGATAAGACTGCTTTCTTCATTCAACCAGCTGACAAGTTAGCTCATCATTGGAAAGCTAACCCAAACAGGGTAATTGAGATCATTGACAACATTCCTGTGTTCGAAATAACACCAAAGAATGAAGGCATGATTATCAAGACAAATTGCACAACCATATATTGCCCATAGTAGAGTTAGTTGGATTCCCAATGAGTAGGTGATTTTGTCTCCACAATTACATTGTGATCTCCCAGAGGTAGGCCCTGTCTTTTGCTTTTCTTTGTATTTTTATTGATAAAAATAGTGCTTGGTAAATAGTTGGATCTTAATAATTAAAAAATATTAATGACTGATTCATCTGTTCTCGAAATACTTATTATGTTTATTTGTGTATATAATGAATTCTCTTTCTTTTTGTTTGTTTGTTTTTTACTTTTTTGAAGGGGAGAGGGCAGGGCAATTTGGGTTAAGTGACTTGCCCAAAGTCACACAGCTAGTAAGTGTTAAGTTATATCTAATTTTCATTACTGGCCCTTAAATAATCATGTCCAATAGTTGAACATAATTGAAAGGACCACACTTTTGGGCCTTTCCAGTGTTTGCTGTTTCTTCCCTTGACTTCATGTTTCTTTGTACCTTATTCCTTAACAATTCACTCAAATCTGAGGCCAGATTTGAACTCAGGTCCTCCTGACTCCAAAGCTGGTGCTCTATTCACTGTGCCACATAGCCCTCCCTATGAATTCTCTTTCTTTCCTTTCTTCCCAAAGACCTTGAGAGAAGCTACAAATTTATGTTAACTTTCTGTCCTCAGCAATGTAATTGAGCATAGTAGACTCTTAATAAATGCTTATGAAATTTAATTCTTTTCTTTATTTTGCTACTACTACTACTACTGCTATTGCTGCTGTTGCTACTATTGCTACTATTCCTATATTATTACTGCTATAGTTGTTACTGCTAAGATTTATGTTTTAATATTTTGCAAAGGGATTTATATTACCTTATTTGTTTTTTCTTTCCTTTTAATTCTGTAGGAAGGGCACTATTACTATTCTCATTTTACAAATAAAGTAACTGAGGCAGTCAGACTTTAAGTGACTTTTCCAGGGTAATACACCTATTAAACATCTGAGGCAAAATTCATTCTCAGGACTTCCAAATTAATCACTCTAACCATTACACTGCCTAGCTGCCATAAGACTTCTTTAAAGTCTTCCTTATTAAATTAAAAATAAGTGATATGTGTGAATATTGACATATATATCATAGAATGCTCACATATTAACATATATCCACACACTTTAATACACATTTCTCTTCTTTAGTATATAAAATGTTGTCACATTCCAAGAAATTATTAGCTTTTGTAAATTTTATAATCTATTACCATCACAACATGTGGATTTCTAAAAAAGATTCTGAACATCATAACCAACTTCATTTTGATAACATCCATGTAATTTGGAAATTTGTCTCTTTAATTTCTATATTCTGAAATATCTATGCTGAATGTGTTAGGATGCATAATGGTGATTTAAATATATGCATGCTAGTATGACGTTATGAATATCTTTAATATGATATACATCTTGTTAAATTCAGACATAATAGTTTTTGAACAATTGAGAGGAAACATATGTGCCCTCAAAATCTAGTTTTTGTCATTTTCATCAATTCCAGTCTTAATAATGTTGCTAAATGCATGACCTATAAACATCAAAATTCAACCTTTTCAAAATTGAACTTATTATCCTACGTCCCCACAATATGCCATTTTTGGAACTTCCCAATCAGTGTTGAAAGCACCACCATCTTCCTAGTCACTGAGATTTTCTGTCATTGCTCTGTATTCATCATTCATTGATTCATCATCTAATGATCTCTTATCCTACATTTCCAAACAATTGCCAAATTTTGTTGTTTCTACCACTATATCATTTCACATATATCCCCTTTTTTTCATTCATCCACCCTGATAGCTCAGGTCCTCATCACTTTTCCACTGGACAATAACAATAACTATCTTTTTAATTGAAGCATTCAGTCAAATACACTCTCTCTTCCACACAGCAACTAAATTGTAGACATCACCATATAACCTAATTGTGACTTCAGATTAAATCATTAGTGCATTCATATTAAACTGAGTAACTCTTATTACTTAAACAATTAAATATAAACTCTTTTGCTCAGCATTTAAAGCTCTTCGAATCCTGAATTCCTGCCTTTCCAGTTATCTTACATGCAGTATTATCATTCTGACATATTGGACTATTTAATTTACTTCACATGCCACATTTCATTCCTCATCCTTGTGTCTTTTCACAGAATGATCCCATGCCTGCAATGACCTTCCTTCTCACCTAAGCCTATTAGAACTCCTAGGATTCTCCAGGACTCAGTTCAAGCATCATCTTCTATGGAAGTATTCAATTGTCTTTCTAATTTATGATCTAAATTTACCTGTTATTTACTCTGTATGTATTTTGCATGGATTTATTCATAGATATGTTGTCTCCCCTATCGAAGTTCAGAATCTTTGAAGTCAGAGAATTTTTTTTTCTTTGTCTTGCTTTGTATGCCTTGCATAAAGAACACCACTTGTCAAAAAGGAAAGTTAATTCATTTGTTTTAGTCACTTCTGAGTCTATGATTCCATTTGGGGTTCATCTTGGCAAATATTTTGAAGTTTTTAGTTATTCCATTCTCCATATCATTTTAGTGAAGAGGAAACCGAGGCAACTGGATTAAGTGATTTACCCAGGGTCATATAGTTAGTAAGTACCTGAGGTTGGATTCAAACTCCAGGTCTGGTGCTCTATCTACCATGTAGCTTCCCAGTCACACAGGAAATGCTTAGTAAATAGTCATTGATTAAGGAAGAAAACAGAGAGATGTATGCTCCTACAAAGTTATTTATCACTGGCATAGAGGAGATTCTACATGAAATATAATTTGCAGAGACATATGTACACACAAACACATGCACACATATCTTGGCAAACAGGTTCTGCAAATGAGTAATGTGTCAGGACCAAAATTTAATGGGGACAGAATGGATTGGACTGTTTGCCTTTGAGAAATTGCAGAATTATTCCAATAGATGTACCCCCAAACTCCACAAGACAAAGGTCCATCATTTTAACATTCATAGGAACAAGGAAGTTGAGTTGGAGAGACCTTAGAGGTCATCTATTCACCTACTTTTGCCATCAATTAATTGATGTCATATTGGGATCCAAACAAGTAATATTAGTAGTCAAGGTAGGAATATTTATTATGTTTCTATTTTTACATGGAATTAGTTCTTCTTTCCTTCTTTAAAACTGCCAAACTAATTGATTCTTTATTAAATATATCAAAACTATTTTCATTACTGAATATTGTAAAGTAAATTTAAATAAATCATAATGTTCATAGGTTACAGCACACATATAAAGAGACAATGTAGGTGGCACAGTTATAAGTTTAACCTAGGAGTTAAAATTTGAGACTAAAGAAGGATACAATTGGCTTTGGAGTCAGGAGACCTATGTCCTAATTTTGATAACTCATGCATAACATTTATGCCAGTCAATTTGGGAAAATCATTTAATTTCTTTGGGGCTCAGCTTCCTCATTTGTAAATTGAGGGAATTTGAAAGAAAACAAAACAAAAACTGATTTTAGGCCTAGACTTATTCTCCCTAAGACTATTTACAGTGCTCTCAACCTCCCTGAAACTTGGGATTGGAACCTAGCTGTCATTCTTATCTCCTCCCTTATGCTCACTCATCCCCTTCCATACCATATCCAATCATTACTCATGCATGTGCTGTCATTTCTACCTTCAAAACATTTGTTGTATGTACCCCTTTTTTTGCCTCTTTCACTACCACTACTCAATCGCAGGTCCTTATCAGCTCAGCCCTTTATTATTTCATTAGCCTATTTGTGGGCCTTCCTTATTCAAGTCTCTACCCACTCCAATTCACCCTCCACTCAGGAAAATTTATCTTCCTAAAGCGTAGACCTGACCATATCATCTCCTCATTCTATAAACCCCAGTAGCTCCTTGTTACATTGAGGATCAAATATAAAATTGTCTGTTTGGCTTTTAAAGGCCTTTATAACTTCACATTTTCCAAACATTCCAATCTCCTTACACTTTACTCCTTTCTATGTAATCTGTGATTCAATGATACTGGCTTCTCTGCTGTTCTTCACACAAGAAACTCCAACTGCTGACCCCGGACAGTTTCACTAGTTATCTCCCATGACTGGAATTATCTTCCTCATCATCTCTTCCTCTTCGTAGCTTCCCTTGCTTCCTTCCAGTATCACCTAAAACTTCACTTTCTTCCAAAGCCTTTTCCAATAATCCTTAATCTATGTGTCTTCACCCTAGATAAACCCTTAATTCATATATTGTGTTTGTACAGAGTTGTTTGCATATTTTCTACCCATTTTTTGACTGGGAGGTAATTGAGAGAAGGAATTGTTTGTTACCTTTCTTTGTACCCTTGGTGCTTATCACAAGGCTTGGTACCTTGTGGGTACTTAATAAGTGCCAGTTGACTTGATTTTACTTGAGTCAAGTATATCTAGCATCCTTAACTTGTGTCCCTTTATTCACAGCAGCTGTGATCACAGGTTTTTTTTTTTAGCTTAATAGTATCATCAGCTTTATCTTTTTAATTATGAATTTTATTATAGATCTATGATTTTCCTGGTGCAGAAATTGCATCCATCATTGCAAATTAGTAACTGTTCTGTAATATATAGTCTTAGAGAGTTTCTTGAGGCCCTCTCTGAGATGTTGAGTGATTTTTTCAGTGTCACACAATCAGTATATGCCAGAGAAAGGACTTGAACTCAGATCTCTCTGATTTCAGACCCAGCTCTCTATTTACTATGCCAATACTGCCTCCATTTAAAAATAGTAAGTAAATATTAAAAACAGAATTGTATGACATAATATAAGGATGTTTCATTTAAACTTTACAGCTGTATGTGTACACTGACTGAAGAACCATGAAACTGGCTTTCAAACTCATCAGTATATAAGGACTTTTCCCCTTCTAGGAAATTGAAGACTGACACCCTTGTTTTAATCTGGAAACATTTCACATCTGTGGTTGTAAATATCATAACACAGCTGTTGAAGCTCTGAGTAAGTATTCCAATTCACTTATTTTTGACTCTAAAAAATCTTTCATTTTCATTAAACATCAAAGCTGTTAAATGTTCTTTTTACAGCAATAGGAAAGAAATACAAAACAAACAAAAGCCACTATATCCTATATAAAAGAATAATAATGAGCTTTCGATGCAATTTATAGGATACAAAGTCCTTCTACAACTCAAGAATCGGTTTTGTGCTGTCATAGAAACTATAGGATTTAGGAATGAAAGACTGTAGAGATAATCTAGTGCAAGTCTCTCAATTAGCAGATGGGAGAGATAGCACTTAGAAAAGTTATGTGGTTTTCCAAAGTTGCATAGCCAGTAAGAAGAACAAATACCCTCTCATATTTCTGTTTAAATATTAGGATCATTATTACCTCTGGTATGAAAATTGGTTCTGAGCTAATTTATTTTTGAAGTAAAATACATTAAAAGAATAGTCCTTATATGATTACATGGATTTCTGCACTAAACAAAGAATATTATCTGTTACCTGGCTTATTTGAGTTGTTAAAACTACTCATTTAGAGCTGGAAGAGACTGTGGAAGTTATCTTACTCAATCCCTTTATTTTACACATGAGGGAATAGACCAACAAAGATAAGGATTTCTTTGTTTCACACAGGTAGCATGCAGCAGACCTGAGAATTGAACCCAGACCATCTTACTGATTACCCAGTGATTTTTTTTTCCCCACTGAATGGTACTATTTCTTTCTATATCTATGAAATTCTGGAGAACAAAATTGGAGAAACATTATAACGTGTTTGCTCTTAAGAATCTTATAACAAATAACCAGATATGATAATATCTGGCATTAATACTGCACTCCTTGGTTTATTAAGTTTTATATATATTATCTAATTTGTCTAGTGCATTATCCCTGAGAGGTAAATAATTAGGCATTATTATCTCTATATAACAGACTAAGTGGTAATACCCTCATATATTTGGGCCTAGAATGCATTTTTTTTTCCTATTATCATCTTCTCATTTTACAGAAAATAAATATAAGGCTCAGAATTTTAAATGACTTGTCCATGGTCACAAATCCAGTAAAGTATTTCATGTCCCTGTCTTGTCTCAAATATCTTTATCCACTTGACCAAGTTTCCTACACAAGGCATAAACTTCAACAAACTTCAGAAACAAGTGTTCTTCAAGAATATGCTAATCACTGAGTTTCTCTCTGCTTGAAGGCCTAGGGAGCTCACTATCCTTTAAAAGAACACATTTCATTTTTGGACAGTTGTAATCATTGAAAACTATTTTCCTTGAATTAGGTTAGATGATTGCTATATTCACATGTATCAGAATCTTTAAACAAAAGGGTATCGCCTATCCATATTTCACTGAGAGCTCACAGTATCACTGTACTTCTTTTTCAACCTATTCAATCATTCTCCATTTTCAATCATTTCCAACATCCCAATTACTTTGAAATCCTGCTCCAATTTTTCACCATGATGTAGGAATAACCCTTGTATCTTCATGGATAGAATGTTGGAACACTGTGAACAGGAATTATTCTGTTCTCTGTACTTTCATCTAACCAATCAATACATATTTGTTAAATGCCTAATGTGTGTCAGGGACTGTGCTAAGTATTGGGATACAAAAGAACCAAAAATATAAATAAAAAATAGTTCTCACCCTCAAAGAAGTTACAATCTAATGGAGACAACACTCAAACTATAGACACACATATTATATATGTATGCATGTATGCATGTATGAATATATTTATATAGGTACATACATACATATGCACACATGCACACATATGCACACATACATACATATATACATATAGATATACACATTCATATCTATATGTGTGTGTCTGTGTATACACCTGTGTTTGCATGTGTGTATATACATATATATGCACATATATGTATATACATATATGTGATAATTAGGAAATAAATGAAGGAAAGCATGAAACTTAAGAGGTGCTTAGGAAGGCTTCCTTTAGAAGGCAGGATTTTAATTGACACTTAAAGGAACTAGGGATATCAATAGTTACAGTGGAGAAGGAAGAATATTTTAGGCATGACAGACAGTCAGAGAAAATGCTTGTAGGCAAGAGATGGAGTTTCTTGTACATGGAATACACAGGAGATCCTTATCATTGGTTTGAATAGTAGGTGTTTTGGAGTAAAGTTTAAGAATATTGGAAAGGTAGGAGGCAGCTACATTATGAAAGGCTTTGACTGCCAAAAAGAACACTTTATATTCATTTTTGGAGATAATAAGAAGCCATTGAATTTTATTGAGTCAGGCAGGGGGACTGGGGGATGACATGATCAGATCTGTTTTTAGGAAAATCATTTTAATGAATGAATGGAGAATGAGCTGGAGTGAGGAGAGTCTTGAGTCAGCTAGACTCATTAGCAGGTATTTCAAAAGTCCAGACCCAAGGTCTGCACTAGTATGCTGGTAGTCTTAGAGGAGAACAGGCAACATATTGAAGAAAGATTTCAAAGATGATGACAGATTTTGAGAATATCTCAGATGTGGGAAATGAAAGACAGTGAGGAATACAGGATGACTCTTCCTTGTAAGCTATAACACCAATGTGATATTCACAGCACCCACCACAGCTGTGAATATGCTGGTGTAGTTGCTAATCATACAATGTAACAGGCTCTCCAAATGGGAGGACAGAATCAAAGCATTTATTCAAATACCAGAAAATTGAATCCCAAAACAAGAAAGCCAAATTTATCATAGTAACCACAAAGTTGGTACACATAACCAATGCAGCAAACACCACCATTCTCAAGCCTTCCCAAATCTTCCTTCCATCAGGTCTTCAAAACAAAAGAGGCTCCCTTAAGCAAGAATGCCCCTCTCTCACTCATGCTAGCTGCCCAGCCTCCATGCTGCTTGCTCCAAGAAGTTCTGGCTCTCACTCCGCTTGTGCTCAGCTTTTTGAATGGTCATTAGCTCCAGTCTTTGGCAAGTGCCTCCAACTGTGGGTTTCACAAGTTCTGCTTCTTAACAAAGACTTGATATAATTACAGGTAAGGCTCAACTGAAACAAGGTGCTAAGTACTTATTTGCTTTACATTACAAAGGGCAGGGAAGATCTTCATTACATTATATAAGCCTATGAGACTCTGAGGATGGTGTTGTTTTTTATAATAATGGGAAAGGGAGGAGATGAGGAGGGTTTAAAGTGAAAGATAATGAGTTATGTTTTAAACATAATTGAGTTTCATATGTCTGCTGGATGTCCTGTTTGAGATATCTGAAAGGCAGTTATAGATGTGAAATTGGAGGTCAGGAGAGAGAGTGGGGAAGGAAAAGTAGATTTGAGAATCATCAGCCTAAAGATGACAATAAAATTCATGGGAGCTAAAGACATAATCAAGTGAAGTAGTATAGAGGGAGAAGAGAAGAAGGCCCAGGACAGCACTCTAAGGTATATCTACCATTAAAGGGTAGATCTACAGGAGAATACAACAAAGGAGACAGAGAAGCAATTATCAGATAGGTAGCAGCCTAGTACAGTACTTGGCAAATAAATGACTTATTTATTAATTGATTGAGAATATAGCATAAATTCTGCTGTTCTAATTGTTCCTGATGACCCACAATAAACATTTTTTAAAGTGTGTTTTAATCTGAAATGGTATTTTAAAATTACACATGAAATTGAGAAGTTAAATTATTTTCCCAGGGTCATATTTTTACTATTTTTCCAGAAGCAAATCTTGAAGATCTTCTTTACCCTAGATTGGCTTTCTACTCACTATGCCACACTTCTCAAATAAAAAAAAAAAAAACAAAACTATCATTATTGTGAATATATTTATTAACTAATTTTAGAAAAAGAACCTATTTAAAATTTAAAAGTGACTTTCCCTTTGGATGTTGCTCAGCATTTAGGCTAAACTCATGGGAGGCCTCTGCGGGGAAATTTCTTTTAAAAAAAAGGCTACTGTATTTGAGCAAAAATTAGATTCTTTAGAATCAAAGGAACCTATCTTTCTTCAAATATTTTCTCTTTAACATCTAGGTTTCATATAATAAAAACACCAAGAAATTTAGGAACAGAAGATCCCTATGCATTCAACACCTATATGTGCTATTTATTACTTGTGTGACTTTGGATAGGTGCCTTATCTCTGAGACTAAGCTTACTCATTTCCAATATGTATGACTCCATGACTCATACTCCATGATTTCTAAGATCTCTACATTTTATAATCTTCTAAATCTAGACAGATTCCCTTACACATCTCACTCATTTGGATTTGTAGTAAAATCCTTTTCTAACTTTGTAACACTTCATCAAAATGAAATACTCATCTGTGTTCAAGTCATCTAGAAACAATCCATAATACAAATGGCCCCTGGGAGATGCTTTTTACACCAAGAATTTTGCCCTCTGAGTTCACCTTGGAAATTCAGGCCTAGTAATAGTGTTTAAAGATGATAAATACATAGGTTTATATATCAATTAGCACATATATCATTGTAGGACAATTTGACTGCTAAAAGAACATGATTCATGACTAAAATATTTTCTGCCTGAGAAGCCAGATGTGAGTTTATCATGAATAATTGTTCCAAAGGAGGGGGGAAATACATAGGAGCATGTACCCTGCTGTAACTGTTATGTATAAAAAGTACATTCTAAGGTGAAGACATGCACTTATGTTAAAATATAAAAATGTTGAGTTTGTTTACATTGGTGATTAATAAAATATGTCAAGTATAAATAGTGGTTAAGAATAGCTAATGTAGGCCAAA
>CM053580.1:111190806-111208068 GCA_028627135.1 Pseudochirops cupreus
GAGTTTATCATGAATAATTGTTCCAAAGGAGGGGGGAAATACATAGGAGCATGTACCCTGCTGTAACTGTTATGTATAAAAAGTACATTCTAAGGTGAAGACATGCACTTATGTTAAAATATAAAAATGTTGAGTTTGTTTACATTGGTGATTAATAAAATATGTCAAGTATAAATAGTGGTTAAGAATAGCTAATGTATCTTTCATCGATTATAATCACTCAAATAGGTATCCACTTTTATCTTTCTAAACCTTATATCCAAGTCTTGATGGCAAGAATGACAATATATCTATTTTTTTTTTCTTAAATCATACCTAGATTTCATTAGTATATGAAACAGAATCATTCTGCAATGATTAGATTATCTGCAAAGATAAGTGGTTGGGAAGGTTAAAGGCTAAGTCTCTTGCCAGAAGTCATGTAGCCAAAATATGTGAGAAGTCTTACTTGAATCCAGATTTATCTATGATGCTAGCTCTTTATTTACTATGACATTCTGACTCTCATATTCTCATATTTCTTCATAAAATATTCTTGAATTATTTGATGGAGTCAGGGTGGGTGGGCACAACTAAGATTTCACCATAGTAGGAGATTTCTATTATTAAAAGACTCCCCCTACATATAAGTACTTTATATCAAACTTAAATTTTGAGATAATTTCCTTTAGCATGGGACTTTTTTTCAGATTAACATGTATTATTGGCAGTCAAGTTTTGGGCCATTTACCTTTCTTGTATTTATTTTTTCTCCCCCTGAGACCCTAAAAGAAATTATTATTAACCTAATCTATAAATATCTCTAGTGCTTATAGAACAATCGATTAATCCTCAATTGTCATTGGACATCTCTCTATTTATTCATAGACTGTTGTCCTAAATTATCAATAGAGATAATATTAATTTTTATCATTTAATAATATGCCAGAAAATACTGTTGTTAGAAATAAGTGATTTCATTTTGAGTAGCAGAAATCTGATAATTATAGGTCAAGAATAATTTCTATGTGGTTTGGGATAGAGAAGAATGAATAAAAATTAAAATGTTCAAAACCCCACGAGTATTAAAAGTATGTAATTATCCAAAAACATACTTCTTTGCTCCAGACAACTGTCTAGAATTTCAAGCTTTCCATTTACATAGAAAAACAAACATCTCCACGACATTCCAATTCTTTCCAACTTCAGTTATGAATGAGGTAGCACTTTCAATCTGGCTGTGAGGTATTGAGCTCCTTATAGGTCTATGATATCTACATCTAAAATAACTGAGCATTCTTTTCTCTATTTTCATGCAATAACAAAGGGTCTTTTTCCCATTCCCACAACCATAATTTCTAGCTCTAATGATCAAAACAGTAATGAAATCAACATTAAGCAAAGTTAATTAATTTTTACGACTTTATGTAACATCCTTGAAACTTCCATAATTAAAGCACCTTTTTTCTTGTAACTATGTCTCTCAATAAATTGTATTTCTCTTTTAGATAGCTAGCTTCTTGAAGACAGGGATTCTATTATTTTTAAATTGATATTCCCAGCCCTTACCACAATGCTTGATATATAATAAGCACATAATAAATTATTTTACATTTATTATTTTGTGTTAATTTTGTGGTGACACCTAAACTCAGTATGGTTTATATATATATATGTTTCAATATATCCATGTATATAACCTATTTCCATACATACAAATTACTTTTTAAAATGCAATATTAAATGTACAGATATGCTTATATTAATAAATTAGGCTAATAAGCAAAAACATTGATGTTCACTAAAAACATTACCATTCTGCTTGGTAATCTGTAGTGTCAAGTGGGAAAATTGGAGCAAGTGGTCTTTAGTGTCTTTTTTTATATATATCAAATTTGCCTATTAACTAAACACAATTGATATTCACTACATAGTGTATCAGCAAGTGCCCTAGCATACCTAGAATGATTGCTATAACAGGTTCTTTGATCTGTTTTTCAAAAGGAAAGCAACGCAAAAGGGGTTAACAATCTTACTTTAATCAAACATATGTTTGTATATAAACACATACATATCATTCACTTAGTTCAGGGGAAAAAGTCATAACCCTGATCTTCAGGAAATGCAAACAAAAATTATGAGCAGACAAAAAATACAGGGAAAATAACAATTCAACAGACCCAACAGACAGGGCTTCTGCCTAACTGACCATTACATACATATAGTGTTAGTTACCAGAGAGAGAAGTACCAACATGTGGGTTTCCAAAACGGGGGGGTTCAACAGCTACCCAGAGTCTTATCTGGCCAAATCACACAATTCTTCACATAAGTGACATCCCAAAGCAAAATGTCACCTCAGGGTATATGTATAACCTTCGCCAGGGTCACAGAACATCACAACCTTCATGACCCACTGTCTAATTACAAAGTAACAAAAGGTGAGCCTTCCTGAAGAACAAGCCTCCCTAAGTAAGCTTCTCTTGTTGTGCTCTAAGTGAGGCCCATTAAGGAGCAGGGAACATCTTCAAATTCCCTATGTCTATTAAGGGGCAGAGAAGATCTTAAAATTCCCTGTCAGAAGTGTGACAGAAATATCAAGGGCCATTAATATATATTCTAAGTTTATCTATTGACCCAAATCTAGGGTCAATAGATAGCTGACAAATGTGTCTTCCATCTCATTCTCCATTGCATATTCTAACTTTTGTTGTCCTTTGGCACTGTTTATAAAAAATATTCCTATTGCACCTACACTTGCTATACTGTTAAACAACTCATATTCCAGTAGTACTTTCTAGGTGACCAAGTCTCTTCCCCATATGTAACTGTAATTAATTTAGCAGGTACTTAATCCTTAGTAACTAAGGGCTAAGTACTTCTGTGAAAGAGGCAGAGGTTGTGAACTCAGTCTCCTGTGTTAAAGAAACAGAAGGTGTGAACTCTCTCTCCTGTGTGAAAGAGACAGAGGGCATGAACTCTTTCTCCTGTTGATGATATGGCAGGAGAGGGTTAGTTGAGACAGAAGTACAGTGTATGTATATAAGAAGAATTCCAGAGACAAAGAAACAGAATCAGGAATGTTCCTCCTGGTGGCTCCTGGTGGAGAAAGAATCCTGGAAATTGAAGCCAGCTGAGAGAGAGAGAGGAAGAGAAAGAGAGTTTCTCTCCTGGCATCTGGAAGCTGACTGAGAACTGAGTTGGAGTTTTGCTTGCGACCAGAATCTGGTGAAGGCTGAAGTTGCTGCCACCTGGAAGGGTGAAATTCCTTCTGGGTCCTAGGGCCAGCCAAACTGCTGGAGGACTGAAGAAGCATGACTGGGATAAGACTTTATTTGTTTGTGGATTGGTGGATCCTTGAGTTCCTGGCAACAGAAGTGGTGAAGGGTTTGTTTGAGATGTGCTGGACCCTAAGAACTTCAGTGTGTACCAAGAACTTCCTGGAAGACTGGATGAGAACTTGGGAGCTATCTGCCTCTGATTCTAGGTGACTGACTGGTGGATTCAAGTTAAGATCTGAGACCATGGTAGGGGATCCAGGGAATCTGAGAAACCACCCCAAGTCAAGATGAAGAAAAGGCCTCCCATTGGATGCATGATAAAATTAAAGTGCACTAAACACTGAGGGGTGGAGGGTTTGTGTAGTTTTCTAATGATTGTATTTAGTGATTAATGATACTTAATAAGTGTGACTCTGGATAAGCGAATGATTAAGTTAACTTATGATTGCTCCATGAGTGGAAGATTGATTATTGTATTGTGAGATGACTGAATGATTAAGTAAGAAGGGTTTCCCCCTTAGGGAAACCAGATGATTATTCTTTTGTTCTTTGTTCTCTATACTGTGGCCACTTTGGAGAAAACTATCTGGCCATTTTAAATGTTAAGCTGTTGTGAACACTATATTGTGATTTTCTGTGATAAGACATAATGTTGTGAATATTATAATGTGATTTGTTGTGAATATTAGCCTTGATTTGTAATGGAATAAATGGAGTGTTCACTATACTGTGTAATCCAAACATTAAAAGCTGTTCACAGTAGCATTCTTTTGGGAATCTGCTAGGGAATGACATTATACCTTAACAACCCTACAATGTTGGTAGGATAAAAATTATGTCTTTTGCGGATAAGGAAAATACATTTTAACTAATAGGTAACAGAACCAAGAATTGAAGCTAGATCTGACTCCAAATTGGGTGGTCTATCATTTATACCACACTTTCCTCTATCTTGGTTCTTTTCCAAAAATAACTTCATTAGTAATGCTAATCTACCTTCATAATAAATATAATGATTAATTCTTTAGTAAGAAAAAGCCTAGAGAAGTAATTTTGTATGTTACATATCTGTGTGTGTGTGTGTGTGTGTGTGTATAACCAAACCATGCTGCCTTGATCATGTGAAAATAATGAATATAATCTGTATTTTCAAAATATTTAAATTAAAGCAAATCTGCATACATAGTATAATATGAACACTCAAGGAATAAATGAATAATATAATGTGGAGGAGGAAAGCATCTTATAGATTATTTTTTTTTATTGTTGTAAGCTAACCCAAATAATGGGAGGATATTATTTTAAGACCTAATGACCACAAGGCAAGAATTTTCAGATAGTATTAAATTCACAATTTGTAACCACTCTCTATGTGTATCTTATTCTCAATATTTCACTTACTTATTAATAAAGGTGGAAAAATGTTCCCCAAATCAGTTCATGATTTATATACTTCCAAAAAGTGAGAGAATAATTAGCTTTGGAGTCATAAACTGTTTGATGGTATCTGAATATAATTTCATTGCCATTAATGCAAATTTTATGTGGATCACTTTTAATTTTCGTAAAATAAGGGTATCTACTCCTTCAAAGGAAAATCCAGGAAAGGAAATTCCACAGCCTTCCTCTATAACATTCAAATGTCACACAAAACTTACCAATATACTGAGTAGCTGAACATGTAAAATGTAACAGGCATCATCAAATTTGACTGAAAACAATAACCCATAATGAAAGAGCTGCCTTTCCCATGATAGCTGGAAAACTACTGGCTGAGTTGCTAAGAAACCACAATCAAGTTGTGTCAGTCACAATCAAACTGAAGCATAATTGAATGCATGGATAAATAGCAAGTTCATTGGTATACAGCATTCTGGCAGAGCTATTGATTCTAAAAATAGTATAGGTCCTTTCAATTTTCATGAAAATCTCTTCAAGAGTAATAGATTTGATTCAGATTTCTAAGAACAGGAGTTGCCCAGTGGTGTCTGTGCATATGTGAGAAGTGCTCTGAATTGCCGACTGAGGGGAGATTACAGTCATTAAAAGCACCCTCACATATACACACAAACAGAATGTACTTCAGTAGCATTCCATTTATCTCACATCATTGGGAATGTGATGTTCCACGTAAGAAGATTTTCTGTATGACTACAACTTTTAATCTCTAAATGATATATTTTGATTTTATCTGAGCAGTTTATTAATGCAAACCTTTTGAAAATATATTGAACATTTTCATACTCATTCTGGGGGTATATATGTTTGCACAGGCCTGAAATTGGGACTTGTGATGTACTCTGTGTAGATAAATCTCTCCACAGATAGAGATTGGCAACTCAGTTTGAGTCTTGGATTGCTTGGAACACTGAGATGTTAAGTTTTTTGCCCTTGGTGACTTTTTATTATATTCCAGAGGCAAGATCTGAATGCAGCTACCCTTGACTCCATGGGTAATTTTCTACATACTACAACATGATGCCAACTGAGTCTTTTCCTTACAAGCTGAAGTCATAACTATTACCATTGCTATTATAAGGTGGATTTACAAGACAGCTGAGTGGTAAACTGGCTAGGGTCCTCAATTTAGAGGCAAGAAGACATGATTTCAAATCTTGCCTCAGACACTTATTGTGTGTTCCTGGGCAAATTACCTATCTACTCTTAGACTAATTTTCTTCATGTGTAAAATAGGAATAATGACAGTAGCTACACCAAAGGATTTTTGTGAAGATCAGATGAGAAAACATGTAAAGAGCTTTGAAAATGTCAAAATTCTGTAGAATTGTTGCCTATTATTATCAATAATAAGAAACATTTCTCAGCAAATCTGCCTCACTTAAATCTGATTTAGCCACAGATGTCATTGATACTCATCAAAAACAAAGTATCAACAAAAATGTTGGGCAAACAACTTACTAGGTGTTGTAGAAACAGAATATTAAAGTAACCCCTGCCTCAAGAAGTTTATGGTCTACTAAGAGAGAGAATGTGTAAACAAGTAAGTGAATAGAACACAACTGGAAGAGAGAAAGACCACTAACAATTGGGGAGATGAGAATAAGTATCTGTATCCTAAACCTTTCCGTTACGCTAAAGGACATACATTGATATGTCCTCACGTACTCTGGCATCCAAGTTCCCTTTCTACTTTAAGCTTCATCATTTCACCTTGGCCACAAGCAAAGATCATCTTATCTCACCATCACCCATAAATGTTCAACGTTTTTTGTTAATTTTTAACAAAATTGTTAAAGTTACAATGATTTTTGAAATTCTTTCATCCTACTATAATTCATATAATTCAATCTCTATTTACATCTCATTCTTGCTAAACATCCTTCATCCTCACCGTGATTTCAGTTCTCTCCTTCTTATGCTATGGTCTCAGGCCATCAGTCCTCTTCTGACTTTACTTTTATTTTTACCGCAATTTGACCATATAGTTAACAAATTCATAATTGTACTTTACATTCAAACTCCCTTCATCCTTTTACCTTCCATACCTTGCAACATCCAACCACCATTCACCTTCTCTTTTCCCATTTACATGTGCTTAAAGGTGCTTGACAAAGTCACACAAATGCTGAAAAGAGCTACTAAATATTAGTTTTGAAATCACCACTGCAACCTCACTTCAGTAAGGTAGTATTTGAATACATATCCACTCCAAAACTTCTTTCCTCAAGATTTTCACAGTATGGCTCTTGGCCATTCTCTCAGAAAAGATGCCTTATATTTAATGAGAAAATATAGACCATTCCTCTTGCCCTCTCTTTTCTCTTACTCTATACCTTAAAAGACTGGTTATCACTTCATAATCCCTCTTCCTTCAGTCTGTATTCAAGAGATTACTCATCTATTCAAGTTAGAGCATCTGTACTATATTTTTATTTTTTCATTTTTAATCTTTTTTTTCATTTTTTTTCTTTTTTTTGGTATTTGATTTTTAGCTTAGTTACAACATTCATTTCCAGAAGACTTTGAGTTAAAAATTTTCTCCCTCTCTTTCCCTTACCCATCACCCCAAAACAGCAATCCCACTGAATACCCCCTCCCCCAATCTGCTCTTTCCTATATCCTCCCCCATCCTCCCTTAAGCTTTCCAGTAGGGCAAGATAGACCTCCATAACCTGCTGGTATATCTTATTTCCCAGGTACATGTAAAATAATAATAGTAATAATTTTTTTGAACATCTGATTTTACAACTTTGATTTCCAGATTCTTTCCCTTCTTTCCTTGTCACCCACCATTACTGGGAAAATAAGCAATTCAATATAGGTTGTACATGTGGAGTTACGCAAAACATTCCCATAGCAGATATATTATGAAAGACTAACTATACTTCCCTCAATCCTATCCTGCCCCCCACTTGTTCTATTTTCTACTTGGACCCTGCCCTTTTCAAAAGTGTGTGCTTCTAACTACTCTCTCCCCCATCTGCCCTCCCTATCATCCTCCCTCTTATCCCCTGCTCCCTACTTTCCAGTAGGGTAAGATACACGATTTAGTGTATATGTGGGTCCCTCCTTAAGCCAAATTCAATGACAGTAAGGTTGACCCATTATCTTTAGCTTTCCTATTCTTCCCCTCCATTGTAACAGTTTTTTCCTTGGCTCTTTTATATGAGAATATTTACCCTATTCCATCTCTCCCTATCTCCTCTCATTACATTCCTCTCATCTCTTAATTGTATGTTTTAGATATCATCCCTTCCTATTCAACTGATCCTGTGCCCTCTGTCTATATATACCTGTACACATACATACACATACTCACATATTCATACACACATATACCCTCCTATCTATCTATCTATCTATCTATCTATCTATCACACACACATGCACACACACACACACACGTGCGCACACACACACACACACACACACGCACACATTCCCTTCAACTAACCTTGTACTGAGAAAAGTTTCATAGGTTACAATTACCATTTTGCCATGTAGGAATGCAAATAGTTCAACCTTAATAAATTCCTTATGATTTCTTTTCCATTAACTTTCTCATGTTTCTCCTGCTTCTTGTATTTGACTGCAAAATTTTCTATTCACCTCTATTTTTTTCATCCACAAAGCTTAAAAGGCCTCTATTTCACTGAATGGCCATATTTTCCCCTGAAACATTATACTCAGTTTTGATGGGTAGTTGATTCTTAGTTTTAATCCTAGCTCCTTTGACCTCCAGCATATCATATTCTAAGCCCTTTGATCCCTTAATGTGGAAGCTTCTAGATCTTGTGTTACCCAGATTGTGTTTCCACAATTTTGAAACTGTTTCTTCCTGGCTGCTTGTAATATTTTCTCCTTGACCTGGGAACTCTGGAATTTGGCTATAATATTCGTTGGAGTTTTCTTTTTGGGATCTTTTTCAGGAGGTGTTTGGTGAATTCTTTCCATTTCTATTTTGCCCTCTGGTTCTAAAATATCAGGAAAATTTTCCGTGAGAATTTTTTGAGGGATGATTTCTAGGTTCTTTTTTTGATCATGGCTTTCAGGTAGTCCAATATTTTTTTTTAATTATCTCTCCTGGATCTATTTTCCAGGTCAGTTGTTTTTCCAATGCGACATTTCACATTGCCTTTTAGTTTTTCATTTGTTTGGATCTGTTTTATAGTATCTTGATTTCTCAAAAAGACATTTGCTTCCATTTGCTCCAGTCTAATTCTGCAGGAATTATTTTCTTAATAGAGTTTTTGAATTTCCTTTTCCATCTGGCAAATTAAGTTTTGAACCATTTTTCTCCTCATTGGCTTTTTGGCCCTCTTTTGTCATTTGAGTTAGTCTATTTTTTAAAGTGTCATTTTCTTCAGTGAGGTTGTTGACTCTTTTCATGATTTTCTTGTATCTTTATCATTCCTCTTCCCAATTTTTCCTTCACTTCTCCTGATTTTCAAAATCCTTCTTGAGCTCCTCCATGACCTGTAATCAATTCATATTTTTCTTAGAAGCTTTTGAAGCAGGAGTCCTGACCTCATTGTCTTACTCCCATTCCATGCTTTGATCCTTTTTGTCCCCAAAAAAGAATCTAAGGTTTGATTGCTGTGCTAGCTTTGCTTCCTTTGCTTGCTCATGTTACCCCTCAATTACTTGACTTTTTAGCTCTTTGCCACAATAGAACTCTGTTTCCAGAGAGGAGAGCTTTCTCCCAAATTGCTGGGGTTTTCATAGTTGCTGGAGCTATAACTTGAGTGCCCTCTCTCAAATCATCATAAGCTATGGCCCAGTGGCCACATACCCCAGGACCTCTAACCAAGAATGTGACCCATATCCAAGCAGGGTAAAGCAAGAGTGATTACCCTCTGAATGTTTGGGATCTGGAGGCTAGGAGCTTTGGAAGCAGCCACACAATGCAGCCACCATGCCTCCTCCCGTTCTTGCTCAGGTGCAGGGGCCACACAGTGCTCTTGATTCCCTCCCCCCCTTCCGAGAAATGTCCATATTCACTCTCCTGATGCTGATTGGGTCCACCCTGAGACTAAAGTAGTGGCTCACATGGGTCTGGCCCTTGGCTCCCAGCATGCTCTGATGCACCCATTCTGTAGGCCTTCTGGGCTGCCTTCAATGGGAGATTTTTTTCTCTCTGTCACTCTGTGGGTTCTGTAGTTCTAAAAAAAAATTATAGATATCTGATTTGGTTGTGGGGGAACACATGGAATTTCCCTGTTCCTGTGCCCCCATCTTAGCTCTGCCCCCTTCTGTACTGTTTTTAATTGTGGCCCAATGTCATCTTGATCCACCTTCCTCCATTCCTTACTCCCTCCCTCACAATTGAATATTCTCTAAAATATCTCCATGTGCTCAGCTGCCCACTTTACTTGTAGTCACTTTTTTTTTCTGGCCTGGATGGTTTTCTAGAGGGATGGGTTTTAGGCAAAAGCATACTGCTTAGCAACTACCTAAGCAAATAGATTTCTAGGGTGAAAAATAAGTACCTAACAAACTTTTTGATTTTATCTGCTCCATTATAACATTTTCTCCATTATGATCTTAATTCTAGATGATCAGCAAAACAAAAAATAAAGTTCAGATTTGTAGTATTTGACCATTTCTTAGGTGCAAATCTTCATACTGAAAATTTACCAATCATCTCTCTTGAATAGGTCATAACTAACTTCAGTAAGCCCTTGGTCCTTGGCATAATCCAGGTATTTGAGAAAAATAAACAAAACATGTCTACCCTCAAGACTATAGCTCCTTTGTGCCTAAGAACATACCTAACATTTTCATAAAGCCATTCTCTAAAATCAATAATAATCCTAATACTTATTCAACATAATAAAAAGTCAGTAATAACAAAAACATAAAAGTCCACCCATAAAACTGAGTTGCAAACTCACACTGACACATGTGGTTTTGTTTTGGGTAGAGTTTGTATGTATAAAATCTAGCAGTGAAACATATGAATAGGGAAACTCAAGTGCTTTCAGAAACTTAGGAGTCTGGAATGAAATTCTGAATATCAGTGATATCTCTTCTATGCTTATTTTCTATAAAATAGATGCTCCACTTTTCTACTCTCCCTCTATACCTTCTTGCTGGATAAAGTTGATTCCCTGCTGCTCTCGAGTCACTGGAACAGAGTGGAGCACTTTTAGTGAAGTTGCAGCACTATACTCTCATTGGAGAATCACCTTCCTTGAGTCTGAAATCTGATAAACTAATCAGGTCTCTTTTCTATGGAACATGAAGGGTTGCTCCTTCTCATGGCATGAGGGCATTAAAGAGTAATGCAATCAGGCCTCTGAGTGGTTTCTTCTCTTTAAAATTGTAGTGAATGGTCAATGCAGGCTTATACCAGCCATATGTTTGAATAGAAAAAGAACATGTTTTCTCCAAATATTTCTGGAAGATAACACATTTTATTTATTCAGCACAAGCAATACAGAACCAAATTTAAAGTCTATCTTTCCCCCTCTATTTTCTCCCTCTCAATTCATGGGGCAATATAAACATGTCTCTGAGAGGTTTCCCCTTTCTCAGGCTGGTGCTAAAAAGCAGTAAGGCCAGAAAACTCTTGAGACAGGAAGATGATGTTTTCCTGAAACCAAATTCTGGCAGCTAAAGATCCCTCCTCCAATGAGCTATCAGAAATTTCTGAAACTTTTGCTTCATTTGGTTCTCTTAGGTGACACTTCATAAAGTGGTTACTCTTATCTATTGATTCATTTTCACCTTGTTTCTTTTAATCATAAAAGGACACTTTCTTCTTCAGGCTGCTAACACTCTTTTCTCTTATATATTTATCTTAGTCATCTGTGGCTTCTAAAACTTCAAAACAATGCCTCCTCATGAGTGGTAACACATCTTTAAGCCAGGCAGATAAACTAGAGATCCATGATTCTGTCAGGTTTAACAGTATTCTGTTTTCGCAGTGCCTAAACTATTCCATGATTTACAGTTGCTATGTAATATTCTCAAAGTTTTGAAAACAGTCCTACATACAGGAACTGATGAAAATTAATGCCTTGTACCCTTCTCCCAACTTCATTCAGTACTTATGTCTTTGAACTGTTTTCAAATAGGTCCTTTGGTACATTTACTGTAAGGGAAATTTACTCTTAGGTTGTAAGAATTATCTCAAGATGCTTTTTTCCTAAGAATGTCCTTTTTTATATTTTCAGGAAATAAAATGTCCCCATGAAAAAGGAGTAATACTTTACATAATCAAGTAGGGGAGATAAGAAAATTATTTCAGTAAAACTTATCAGCTAAAATGATTGGGAAACAGAGAGTATTATGAGAGTTCAGGCAAAAGAGATCACTTTAATGTGATATAAGGGAGAAGACTTTATGAAAGGGGTGACATTTGACCTGGACCTTGAAGGACAGGCAAACATTCAATAAAGAAAGATCCTATGTCAAAGTATTTCAGGCATAGGAAGAGTTTAAAGCTTTTTTGTTCAGGATCAAAAGATTCCTGGCAAATATATTTTTTTCAGTGTTTGGGTAGGACACTGCATCAAAGGATAAGATGATATCTCATCCATATTTTAAGTCATTTATCAGAAATCCTCATCTCTTCTCAGACCTCATTTCTTTATTAAGCTATACACCTCCCAAATCTGCCTATCCTTCAGAAAACTTTTGCTTCAGTCAGCAGTAGTTATATTTCTGTCACAACGTCCTTGAAGAATTCAATTTTGCATCCACGAGTTTCACAAACTCTAGCAATGTTTTTTTTTTGTTTCTTTGTTTTTTGTTTTTTTAGGTTCTATATAGTGGTATTCTTCACCCCCAAAAGAATCATGTAGAGTGAATGCTAGGTATCAAGTATGAATAGTCTATCCATTACTGTCTTCATATTCTAGGTATATGCCCCATGATAACAGTGCAGGATAATCCAAATGTCTTAGTGCATTTCTAAGCTTTTAAAGTTGTTTTTTTTTTTAAGTTTTAAGCTAAGATTTTGGGACTTCCTGTATACCTCTTTAATGTAAATGTATGGTTAACAAATAGGCAGCTAGTTACCCTGCTCAGCATAGAACCAATAACCACCCCTACTCATCAGCTCTTCTTCTGGTCCTTACTGGATGACCTCTCTTGATGACAACTATGAAGCCACAATATTGTTACTTGGAGTACAATAAACTACTCCCATTTTCTTGTATCTAGCTTACTTACTCATAATTCAATTTGGCGATCCTTCTCTTTATCACTCCTTCCAATTTCTTTGTTATATTCTTTTATTCTTTAACCAACTAATACAAGTCTAGATTCTCTTGTACTTCATTAGAATTTTTAATTTGTTTTCTTTCAATCATTTCTTCCATTATATGTGTATATATTTTTCCATGAACTCTCACAGCAAAATATACATGTATATATATATATATATATACATATATATATATATATATATATATTTTCTCTCCCTATTCAATAAACTAAAAAGTCTTCCTATCTAGGGAGTTCTGAGTGAGGTTTTATTAATCCACAATCATTTTCTTGACTTTTTTTCAGGATGTTGCTAGTTTGTCCAGATAGCTTTGATAAAAAAGTAACAGGTTCCTATCCAAGTGCTTATATATAAGAAACCAAAGCTGCCCTGAGCTATGTAGACCAGAGAAATACAAGTAGAAATCTAGGTAACAACTTGGCTTTATTTACTTACATCTAATTAGCTACCTCTTTGTTCTATTTCCCATTGATAGATTTTAGATGACATATTACCATAGTTTGGTAAAGAAGTTCTGTCCATGATGCTCCTTAGTCAAGGTATGTATGTGTATGTGTGTGTCTGTGTGTCTGTATATGTCTGTTCCAACTTTTGGAGGATCTCTTGTCTTTACTCAGGCCAGTTCTGCAGCACTGGTCAGGTAGTTCATGCTTTATGGACAACTGGTATAACAACTGAATCAGAACATTTGGAGAGTTTAACATTATTTTTCTGATGTAACATTCCAGTGCAAACTCAACTCTACCACTCCACATCTTCCACATAGTAATAAGCATACACTTCATCCTAAAAGCACTCATAGACATTCTACTCTGAAAACTCTTTACCTGATCATAATCTTACATCATTCCATTTTCCCTTCTGCCTTAAAACCACTAACCCTGTTTTCAATCATCACAATGACTTCAAATCATCCTAATACTTATTTTTTTTTCCAGGTCATCTCTCTGTCACTATTTACACAATCCTCCTCTCCCCATCTTTGGTTTATTGATGAACTATTTTAACTCTACAAAATTCTCTTCTCCAGAATCCCTTTCTTCCCTATTCCATCACCAATTTTGCCCTGGTATGTTCCAGTATAGATTACTCCCACCTTCTACAGCTTTCATTCTTACTTATATGCTACTGGAAAAAACTGGGTGAAAAAACAAAAACTCTGTGAAATTGAGATTAATGGGACAACTGGAAATTTGATATATAATCTCAGCTGAGCCCACACTGACCCAAGTAAATCTTTTAATGTTATCTTAATTGACTCATCCTCCCCCTTATCACATCAGTTTTGCAAATATTTTTATGCTTTGTCACACCCCTCCCATGTCTATTCTTTGTCTTCCCTGGGGAACTTTGTCTCGAATTTCACTAAAAAATTAAGGCAGTTCATTAAGAACTTCATCCTCTCCTCTTCACTTCAAAGACCCTGCACTCACTACCTCCCCTGTCTCACTAATCCTTCTCCTGGCCAAAGCAAACCACTTTACATGAGCAAATGATGATATTCTACCAAGTATTCTATAGCAGATCAGCCTATCATCTTTGCTTTCTTGTAAAATCTCCACTCTCTCTGTCTTTACTACCTGTTTCACAGATGCTTACAGTCATGCCTGTGCTTCTTCCATCCTAAAACCAAAATTTAAATAAAGAGAAAGAAAAAAATAAATAATACATCTATCCATCTCCATTACTTATTGTCTTATATCTTTCCTTCCTTTCCTTGTTAAAATCCTTCAGAAAGTCATTTACTATTGGTACCTTCATTACATTTTCTCTCATTCTCTTCTTTCCTTTATCCAGTTTGGCTCACCTCCTCTTCAACTGGAACTGCTTTGCTTGATGGCCTCAAAATTACCAAAATTTTTGACACTGTAAATTACTTTGTCTTCTCTTTCCTTTTGATTATCATAACACTTCTCTGTCTGAGTTCTTATCCAAGCTATCTGAACCATTTCTCCTCAATCTCCTTTGTTGGAATCACAAGTGTCCCGTAAAGTCTTCTCTGAGTACTCTTCTCTTCATTCTCTAGTTTATTTCATTTGGTGATCTCACCAGATCCTATGGTTTGAAATACCATTTTTATGCTGATAGTTTTCAAACCATTTATCTAATCCTAACCTCTCTGCTGGACTGCAATTTTTCATCTCCATTTGCCTATCAGACATTTTGAAATAGATTTACTGTTGACATCTTAAACTTGATATGTCAAAAATTGAACTCATCATCTTTCCATCAAAATTTTGTCTTCTTATTAACTTCCCTATTTCTGTTGAGGATACTATCTTTTCCTGGTCATCAAGACTTGAAACAGAGGTGTCATCTTTCATTTCTTATTCCATTCTGCAATCTATTTCTAGTCCTGCCAATTCTGAGTTTCCAACAACTCTTTTATATGCCTCCTTTTCTTCACTGACAATGCCAACACCTTCATGGTGGTCCTTATTATTTCAGCTTTTGTCTATTGGAATAGCTCCCACAATCTTTCCCTGCTCCTGTTCTTCTTTCATGCAAATGTTAAAATGATCACCCTAAAGCATAAATCTAATCATGGCAACCCACCTCCCCACTGGTGAGTTAAAATACAGTGGCTCACTTGTACCTCTATAATAAAATATGAAGTATGGTTTTTGGCTTCTGATCTTTTTTTATAATGTGGCCTCTTTATAAGTTTCCAACATTCTTACGCTTTAATTCCCTTCACACATTCAATGATCCAGTAACAATGAATTTCTTGCTATTCCTTTCACAAGACTTTGTATTTCCCAAGTGGTCATTCATTCTCCTCCATGCATAGAATGTCTTGTCTTCTTTTTATACCTACTGCTCAGTCCCTTTACATAGTGACCATGTTACTATGTCTACTGACTAAATTCTTTGAATCATATGTGCTGACCACTTCAACTTATCATGTCTTCTCCCTTCTCTGAACTCATATTATACTGTGTATACCCCATATTTTGAATTATATTGATTCTTAATTTCTCGTTTAATAAATATTGTTGACACAGAAGAGTTTAACATTTGTATGTGTGTGTGTGTGTGTGTGTGTGTGTGTGTGAGTGTGGAAGAGTGGATGCACTACTGTACCAATGGACAGGAGAGAAGACCAGATTTCAAATATTGCTTCTGACACTGGCTGTGTGACTCTAGAAAATCTCTCTGTGCTCAAGTTTCCTCATAAACAAAGTGAAAAGGGTGCATCTTTTTGCTCATCAGATTTTAAATATAAAATGCTATGATTCCATATGTTTAGAAACAGCTGGAATTCACACAACAAAGCTGGATAGATAGTGGATAGTCAATAAGCATTTATTGGTTGATTGCTATACACAATTTTCCAAATCCTATAGAAAATCCAAGTTCAAGTTTTTCTGTAAATATCTTCCAATATTACCTCAATTCAAATGTTAAAAAGCAAAGGAGGGGATCTATTAATTTTGAAGTTATTGATTCACATTATTCTGAGTAAAACTGTGCCTGTTTACACTATAGAGGAAGGGACAATAAACAATCTTAAAGATCACATAGACATGAAGGCCAGCAAAACTCTGAAACTATCCCTGTTGCTGTGTATCACAAAGAATGTGCCACCAAAAGTGACAAAAGATCAAATTGTTGAATATTTTAGAAATAGAGAGGAAACAGAAAGAGAAAGTGTTACTTAGGCTTCATTATGAATGTGAAAACGAAATAAAAGAGGGTAAAGAGTAGATCTCAGTATGAAAAAGAATGTCAAATGGTCAATTTAAGTTTAATAAGCATAGCCAGGGTTGGATTAACATAGGGAGTAATTTGCATTTATTTCCAAGTCAAGTTCAGAGAAATCTAAGTACATTTTTATTCTGGTTTCATGTCGTTCAAAAATAGTACACACCGCATCAAGCCAAACACTACAATGACAACACTGTGACAAAACAAACTGACAATAAAAATAATAAAGGTTAGTGTTATATTTTTAATTTCTTAGAAGTTATTTATTTAGAAACTATTATTATAGCATTAATTTATAAATTATTATATAATTACTCATAAATCTTTAATTTCTTTTTTTAAATTTTATTATAGTTTGCATCATTCATTTCCACAAGATTTTGAGTTACATATTTTCTCCCCGTCTTTCCCCCGCCCACCACCCCAAAACAGCCATCCCAGTGTGTCCCTCCTCCCCCAGTCTATTCTCTCCTATGCCACTTTTTGGTAGGGCAGGATGGATCTCCCAACTGCAGTACCTGTGTATCTCAAGTTCCAGTTGGATGTAGTCAATAATAATGATAATAATAATTGCATAGATAGATAGATAGATAGATAGATA
>CM053580.1:111208568-111227106 GCA_028627135.1 Pseudochirops cupreus
AGGAGACAACTTACTTGCATTCTTCTTGAAAAAAATAGAACAGAACAGATAATTTGACTTTCAAATACAAAAATCAAGAGAAGCTTGAGAAAGTAAACAGGAAAAAGAAGTCATAAGAAATTTATTAAATTTGAAATACTTATATTCCTACATGGAAAAACAATTATTGTAACTCATTACACATTTCTCAGGATGAGGATATTTGACGAGAATAAACATTCGTGTATGTATATACATATATATGCTACATACATACATACATACATACATACATATATATATGTATAGGAGTGTTATGTGTGTATAAATACATATGTGAGTGTGTATATGTGTGTATATGTAGACATAGACAGAGGGAACAGGATCAGATGAATATAAAGGGATGATACCTGAAAAAAAACAAAATTAAGAGGTGAGAGAGAAATATATTGGGAGAATGAAAAAGGGAGAAATAGATAAGGGTAAATTATCTCATATAAAAGGGGCAAGAGAAAACTGTTACAATGGAGTGGAGAAAAGGAAAATGATAGGGAATGGGTCAATCTTACTCTCACTGAATTTGGCTTACGGAAGGAATAGCATACACACTCAAGTGGATATCTTATCCTACAGGAAAGTAGGAGGGAAGAGGATAAGAGGGGGATGATAGAAGGGAGGGCAGATTGGGGGAGAGGGTAGTTAGAAGTAAACACTTTTTTGTTTGTTTGGTTTTTTGTTTTTACTTTCTGGAGGGGAGAAGGTAGGGCAATTGAGGTTATGGGACTTGCCCAAGGTCACAGGGGTTTTTTTGTGTTAAGCATCTGAGCCAAGATTTGAACTCAGGTTCTCCTGACTTCAGGGCCGGTGCAATATTTACTGCACCACCTAGCTTCCCTGAAGCAAATGCTTTTGAAAAAGAACAGGGTCAAAGTAGAAAATAGGATAATTGGGGGAGGGAGGGCAGGATAGGATGGAGGAAAATACAGTTAGTCTTTCACAATATAACTGCCATGGAAACATTTTGCATCAGTACACATATGCAACCTAAATTAAATTGCTTGTCTTCTCAGTGGGGGTGGGTAAGGATGGAGGAAGGGAAAGAATCTGGAAATCAAAGTTTAAAAACAAATGTTAAAAAGTGTTTTTAAATGTACCTGGGAAATCAAGTATACTGGCACGTGGGTATAGAAATCCATCCTGCTAGAAAATTGGTAGTGGGAATTGGGGAGGATATAAGAGAGAGCAGACTGGGGAAAGGGGTACTCAGCAGACTTGATATCTTTGGGTGGGAGTAGGGGAAAGATGGGGAGAAAATGTGTAACTCAAAATCTTGTGTAAATGAACATTGAAAACTAAAATTAAATAAATAATATATTTTTAAAAATAAAAAAAAGAAACAAAATTTGTGTGAAAAATATAGATAGGTTTACTTAGAAAACTATCATATTTAACAGTTGAACAAGGAAGTTTAAAAGAATACCACTACAAATTGTGAAGTTCTTGGGAAACATTATTTAAAAGGAAGGGAGAAAAATACTATGTTATCTGTAAATGAACATTCTAGGAAAACAGTACATTTTCCATCAACTCATAAAATCATCAAGATTCTCTTATCTTTCAGAACTATTCTTATAACCAGACTATGTGGGAAACTCTCAGGCTTCCCAGTATGGGTCAAGGGAATATATTAGAGCACATAGGATGTGGTCTTAGTCTCATGAACGAAAATATAGCAAGCAAAAATAAAAATACTGATTAAATCTCTGGCCAAGTTTGATGAAAACAAAGGAGAGTTATTTTCATTACTATATTACCCTAATAATTGTCTATTCTGGCCTTTCTTTTTTTTTTTTCAGTTATGTTACAATTCGCATACTCAGGTGATTTACTCATATGTGGAACATTTAACAGAAATACACCTTAAATTATGAACTGTTTGGGAACAGAGATTGTTCATCTGCTATATACATACATACATATATATGTGTGTGTATATATATATATATGTTTCCAGCTATTTGTGCAGTACCTACAATGTAAAAGGTGCTTAATGAATGTTAGTTTATTGACATTAAAGAGGAAAAATCATATAATGTATGTAGTTTAGAGTACCTAGGCTCTGAGAAAGTGGGCATTGTTGCATTCTTTGTATTTGTAATGCCAATTAATAAACAAATATTAAGTACCTACTTTGTTTTAGGAATGATACAAAGCACTGAGGATATTTTTAGCTTTTTGGAGGAGGAAAGGTAGAGCAGTTGGGGTTAAGTGACTTGCCTAAGGTCTCATGGCTAATTTTGTGTTATGTGTCTGAGGCCAGGTTAGAACTCAGGTCCTCCTGACTCCAGGGCCATTGCTCTATTCACTGTACTACTTAGCTGCCCCAGGATATTATTAAAAAGGCAAAAAAAATGTCCCTAGCCTCAGGGAGCATACCAAAAGCTAGTGTGGTATCTAATTGACTTTTTTTTCTGTCATTACTGAAGATATCATTTGATAATTGGTAAGGAAAATTGCTTCATGGATTTTATGTGGCTGTGATCTTAACAGTGAGACAACTTTCTGATATTTCTTCATTATTTACTGCCAACCAAAAGCCATACATCTGGCTTCTTATGAATTATGATGCATAGAAAGCTACATAAAAAGCTAGAAAGACCTAAATATAAAATCCACCTTTGACACTCACTAGCTTTATGACCCTAGGTAAGGTTTTTGTTCTGTCTAGGCCTCAGGTAACACAGAGGATCTAAAGGGTAAAGTATTTCACATGGACAAGAAATCACAATGTCAGTATATAGCTATACACTCTACATAGAAAGGCATTTTAAAACCACTAACTTATAAATATAATAAATACTTTTCCCAGTTTACACACTTTACTGGATCTGGTGATTTTGTAATTAATCAAACAATTATTGAATACAGCAAGTATTTTATAGTCAAATGTGGGGAAGGAACACACTGTCTTTGGAGTCAGCAGCCCTGGAATTGAATTCCTACTGCACTTCTTACCCCCTTTAGCATTCTGTAAGAGTCATTTGACATTGCTGGGATAGCAAATTCATATTTGCCAAATAGTGATAACAATGTCTTACTATCTTACTCTAAAGCCAATCATGAGCAGCTCTCCTAAGGAATGCTGCTGTGGATAACTTCTTAAAGCCTAATCACACAGTTTGATGAAGTCTCTCTTTGTTTAGCAATAAACTAAAGCACAACATTCAAGAAACTAAAGCATAACATTCACAACAACATAACATAACAAATTATTACTATGGTGGCCACATAGTCTTAAACAAAACATATCAATCAGTATATTTTATAGTCATCTTTAAGGGGTAACAGAAAATACAAACGCTATCCACCCTTGGGTCACAATAAATTTTAATCTCCTCAGGCAATACAGAGTATCCAAGTAAAGTCCTCTTTCATCTTGACTCAAGGATGGCTTCCAAACCCCATGGTTCCTTCTCTATGGGCTGATTACTCCCAAGTCTTGCTTGGATTCACATGGTTGCAGCTCTCCACCTCCTGTTCCTTGTCTCATCTCACAGGGACTGCTCCACTCCAGTTTCTTCCACAGATTTCATTTCTAGGAAAATAAAACTTAACAGGCTTACAACAATATTTACACACGTTACCAGCATAATCATCTCAATTCACTTTCTGTCTGAGAAATCAATACAGAACCACAGACAGGACTTCTGTCTGAAAGTAACACAGATCAACAGTCAGAGCACCAACATCACAAACATTCTTTCTCTCTCAGTTCTGCTCCCTCCCACCTCTGTTCCTGCTCTTATTTTCTCCTTCCTGTTCCACCTGTTTTGCAAGCTCCTCCCACTGTGTGCTCCCATGTGATTACATACAACCTATTAAGGGCAGGGAAGATCTTCAAGAATCTTCAAACTCCCTTAATCCTCTTAATGGCAACATAATTTATACTGTTTCCAGTCAAAGACTTGCAAACGATCAAGGTCAAGGCTTAAAGGCACATAACTAGCTAAAAATCAATCCAGAAAAGCAGCAAAAAATCCTAATTTTGCTTTCCAGTATCTCACACAGGCAGAAATCACAAATGTCAGGCATAGCTTTATTCCCTACATAGAAAGGCATCTTAAAACCACTAACTTGTAAAGGTAGTTTAAATAACTTTCCCAGTTTGCACACTTTACTGGATCTGGTGACTTTATAATTAATCAAACAATTACTGAATACAGCAACTATTTTATAATCAAATGTGGGGAAACAACACACTGTCTTTGGAGTCAGAAGTCTTGGATTTAAATGCCTACTGTGCTTCTTCCTCCCATTGGCATTCTGTAAGAGTCAACTGACATTGCTGGGATAGCAAATTCACATTTGCCAAATAGTGATAACAATGTTTTACTTTCTTACTCATAGAATTATGAAGAAATTGTTAAGTAAATTAAAATTTCCATGGTGTTGTCAGTTACTTTCATTAAGTCCCTAATTTGAATGAGAAACTGTGCTCTCTTGGGGCATACAGAATTAAAGGCAAAATGGCTCTTCAACGAGCTTAAAATGGAAGAGGAGAGATAAGAAATGTCTATACATAACCATTAGAATATGTTGAATGTGTATAGAGAGAGAACACAGAGTTCAAATCCCACTCTTGACATTTATTACTCACTTATTCCCTGGACGAATAACTTAACCTCTATGTTCTTCAGCTTCTCACATTCATAAATGAAGATTTAAACTAGATGTTTCAACCATCTAAATTGTATCTCCTTCAAAACATGAGGCCTCTTGTGATTCTAAATCTCAGAGGCTATGGTAAGCAATATGATAAGCTACGGTAAGCAGTCATGAAAAGTGTTTACCAAAGACTCTGCAGAAAGCCAAGACAGAGCTAAGCTTTAAAAGTTAGGAAATATTGTACTAGATAGCTTGGGGTGAATTGTTTTTCTCAAAACATATGACAGAGTGTGGAAAAAAAAGTCATAGATGCTGGAAAGCAGAAGATGAGTTAAGAGAGCTAAATTTTCCTGTTTTGCTGGAGCTGAATAAATTAAAGCAAAAGACCATTTGTATAAGACTGTCTCTGCAGTGGTGGAGATTGATTACTTAGTGGAGTTGGAAAAAGGAGAGGTTCTGTGGTCTTCTGGCTTCTGCCTTTAGGAAAGATGTATAATTCCAACATTTTCATCAGGACCATGAAAGAAGTGAGACTGGGAAGAATCTGTCATGTAAAGGAGCAGCAACTTTGACACCATGTTTATACTCCAAGCAGACTAAGTTAGAGACTTTTGGGAATTTCCCCTTAGGTGAAATCTGGGACATTCTCTCTTTGTTGAGCTGAGTAATGAATCTCACTGGGAAGGGCAATGCTCATTCACTCCCTCCACTGTCTGTCATATATTTTCCTACTTATACTATTTTTGATTTCTGTTTTGCTATCAACTTGGATAAATGGTTTTATCTGATATATGTGCTCCTTGTGGAACCGGCATTTGGTGGGAAGGGGATTAAGCCTTGGATATATAGCTTGGCACATTCCTTCCCAATTAAGGAATAGCAATAAATAGTGTACTTTGAATCTAAAAGTTACTTTCCTCTAGAATCATGATATTTATGGGAGTAAATCAATACACCTTGCCCTGGCACTCTCGCTTGCCAAGGAGAGCAGATAGACGAGTCTCTGGCCCAAAATCCTTGCTTTCTTTTTTGGCAGGAATCAGTTTCTCTTGGAGTAGGGTGGGAGGAAAGAGTAGCAAGAGATAAATATTCTTGCTCTGTGTGAGTCACATCTAGACAGACATCTCTGGGCATACATAAACAACATGGGCAAAAAGGACACAATCCAAAAATATACCCCTTACTTACATTAAAATAATAACAATGACAAAAACAAAAATCAATGGTGGGTAATAGACATAGCTATTGGATCCATAATATTTTACAAAAATGAATAGGAATGAAATGGGCTTTAGAAAAGGCATTTGAAATAGTCTTAATTCTATAAAGAGAATCTAAAAAGGGGAAAAATAAACTATTTAAATTTTTTTCTCTTTTTTTGTATTTTACTGGATAAACATATTTTAACTTTTTTTTTAAATTGAGTTTCAAATTCTCTCTTTTTCCCTGCCCCTACCTGAGAAGGCAAACAATTCCATATATATTATACATGGGCAGGCATGCAAAACATATTTCCACATTAGCCCTGATGCAAAAGAAAACACAGACCCAGAAAAAAAAAAGAAAAAGATTAAGTTAAAGAAAATGTATACTTTGATCTGCATTCAGATACCATTACATATTTCTCTGGAGGTGGATAAAATTTTTCATTATTTCTTTTAGAATTATCTTGGATCATTGAATTGTTGAAAATAGCTAAGTCATTCACAGTTGAGCATTTTAAAATATTGAGCTTTTTTTGTACAATGTTCTTCTGGTTCTGCTCACTTTGTTGTGCATCAGTTCATAAAATTCTTCAGTTTTTCCTGAGAGCATACTGCTTGTTATTTCTTATAACAAAATAACATTCCATCATAATCATATACCACAACACAATGTTCAGCCATTTTCCAATGTATGGACATCCTCTCAATGTCTAATTCTTAGCAAACACAAAAAGAACTGCTATATTTTTGCACATAAGATCTTTTTCCTTTTTCTTTGATCTCTTTGGGATATAGACTTAGTAGTGGTATTGCTGGGTTAAAAGGTGTGCATAGCTTTAAAGCCCTTTGGGCACAGTTCAAAATTGTTCTCTAAAATGGCTGGATCAGTTCATTAACTCTACCAACAGTGCATTAGTGTCTTGATTTTTCTACATCACCTCCAACATTTGTCATTATATTTGCTGTCTTTTTAAGCAATCTGATAGGTGTGAGATGGTTCCCCAGAACTGTTTTCATTTACGTTTCAAATTAACAGTGATTTAGAATTTTTTTCCATAAGATTATAGATAGCTTTGATTGCTTCTTCTGTTTGTATCATTTGACTATTTATCAATTGGGAAATGACACATACTATTGCAAATTTGACTCAATTCTCTATATATTCAAGAAATGAGACCTTTATCAGAAGATTTTTTTTCCCTACAGTTTCCTGCATTCCTTCTAATCTTGGTGGCATGAGTTTTGTTTGTGCAAAAATAAATATATCCTCTTATGAATAAAATACTTGTTCATTCAAGTTCACTGTTTTAAGATCATTAAAATGAATTTTAGAAAAAAAAAATGGATTGTGCCTAAAAGCACATTATTATGTGGAGTTCACTCCCTCAGAGTCAAATGTCAACTGAGAAGCAAAAGAAAAGTTATACTTTATTACCTGGTATGATTTATTTTAGATTCAGAGAAAAGGCTGTACATTTTCAAATCACAAAATGCTTTCCAAAAAGTGAGCGTAATAAAAATTTCAATAAATATATCATGGCAAATGTTTCTCACCAATTTATGAAAGCATATTATTATTATGATTTCCTCTTTTCAACTGTTACTTTATTGCTGCTGAGAATTCCCATTGAGGAAATCTTCCCAATCAAATCTCCAAACATTCAGCTATTTTGAGTCCATTTGTTTGAGCTCTCAGAAGTTTATCATAGAGGCTATCTGTATTAGAGGAAAGAATGGACACCTTAAGCTTACCTAAGCCTGTTTTCTATCCATTGTTTACTTTCATGTGAAATGACACTTCAATATGGTGCTTTACATTTTGCCACATCATTTAGCTTCGAATGGTAAGTAAAGCTACTTTAAATGTCAGCAGTGTCAGTACAGCTACTGTAAATACCTAGTACATTCCAAAAACAGTACAATATAAAGCAATTTGTAATAATTTATAAAAATAACTTTAGAAGAAAAAAATATCAGTACTATTGACAGGGGATGTGTGTGAAATAAGTGTGATTTTTTTTTAAACTCTTTAAAACTTTTAAAACCTTCTAATAAGATCCCTTCATATTAAGCATGAAAAAACTCCTGAACTAGTCTGAAAACTTGGAACTATCAACTGGAAAAGGCATTACTACTTCTCTTTTTTTGCTGATAAATCAGGAAGATCTCTTCAAGAACCAAAGAATCTAAAACTTTCCCCAGGATATGATTATCAGAAAGTTTGCTTTCATACACTCAGTGGAGAAATATTTATTCCATATTTGGTTAGACCAGTCTTTAGGAAGTGAAATAGGTCTTGGACAACTTGACTTTTTCAATCATCACCTTCCAGAAATTGTATGGTTACCTCTGTTATACAAGTTATTTCTCATTCTTTTCCTTTATTTTGAGATCAAGGTGTGATGCAATTAAATAACTATATATTTGGAGGCAAAACACCTGAGTTGGCATCCTGGCTCTAACACTTGCTAATTGTGTGACCCTGAACAAATAAATTAACCTCCACAGGTCTCTTTGTTTCCTTATCTATAAAATGATGGAATTGGAATAGATCCTCCCTGAGATCCCTTCCAGTGCTAAGTCTGCCTTCTTATCTCTTAAAATTATAGAATTTTAATAGATGATTTCCAAGGTATCTTCCTAACTTTAAATCTATGGTATCTTAGAAGGCAAGACATAGCAAACTTGTTAATTCTTCTCTCTTCATTGTAGTAGTTATTGAATGGGAAGTGCTTTTCCACAAGATACAAAATAAAGTTTCTCACATATTCAGGATACTGCCAAAATCATGGCAGGTTTTAAAAAAATTTTCAACATCAGGAGTTGCCTACTTGGACTTTCCTTTTTACAGTCCCACTGTCACAGGTAGGAAAATGGCCTTTAAGTAGTCACTTATGGTGGTATTGGATTGTTTCAAAATAATTCATTTGGAACAGAATTCTGACCTCATTGGTTACAATAAAGTGACCAAACCTCATGAGAAAAATAACTTGAATTGTAAAACATTTCTTCAATTAAAGAGACCATTCAAAAGAGTTCCCTTTAATTTATTTCTCTGTAATAGATACCTCCCATTTTCTTATTCCCCTAACATTCCCATATTTGTTATAGCCACCATATAAATCATTTCCACCAGAGGTACGAGGATATCTCTCTATCTGTGTCATTGAAAACTTCATCATTCTCATCTACTTCAGTTGGTCCTGAATTGTACAGAATTTAAGATCAGTTCTAACCTTTTGGTCCAATGATTTTATAGAAAATAAAGATGACAGTCAGGCATTCTCCATCTCCACTGACAAAGTAATAAGAGGAAATTGACTTAAATTTTTGAGGTAAAATTTAGGTTAGATATGACTGAAAGTGGGAGAGATATGGAAGAGGATAATACACACTAGAATAGGTTATTGATGTGAGCTATATAATCTCCTTCCTGGACATCTTTAACACCAGCATAAATAACAATCTAACTGAAATTTTTTATACACTTCTAAATGGTAAGAAATCTTACTTGGTGACCTCTACAGGTCCTCTTCAGTTTTATGCCTCAATAATTATATAATATCTAAATAATAAACTATTTGACATTTTCTCTGGCAATTATAATTATTACAGTTACTGTTTAACAAAAATGTAATAATATTTGCTAGCATTTGAATATGATTTAGGCTAACAAAATACTTTATAATTACTAGTACTTTTTATCTTATTCTCCCCCAAACACTGTGAGGTATGTACTATTTCTCCATTTCATCGCTATCACTTTTCTTGACCTACCTGTTTCCCTTAATTTTTGCCTCTTATTACATTTATATCTTCCTCATTAGATTCAACTTCTAATTTCAGAGTAAGAAGCTCTATTTTTATAAAATTTACATTGCCTAAAAAGGTTTTTAATTCTTAATTTAAGTACAAATCTATTTTAACACCATTATGTGCCAATGGTATGACTCCAAATGGGTTAGGTAAATGAAGTAAAAGTAAAATAAAATCAAATAATAAAATAACATAAAATAAAATTCCAGTGAGATTGCTCTAAACATTTCACAGAAAAAATAAATTGTCAAATCTCAAAGTCTAAGATATGAAACATCACAACAGTACATTGGCTAAATAGTTTGTCCTATGTATTCATGGCTTCAGGAGGTAAAAGTGTAAAATGATACTTAAGAAAGTGTTATTTTTCTTCTAGTTTTGATACAAACACCCATGTAGCATATCAGTCTTTGCAACATAATGCAAAGTATATAAAGCATTGGGTTATGAACAGTGCATTTGAACAAATATAGAGAGAACTACGATACAACAGGGCATTCCTAACTGAGATGCTCTCTATACAGTATAGCCAATGGCAATAATGCAGCCTATACAAAATATATATTCTTTCAGCCACTGCATCAGAAGGTTTCATCAAAGACCTGGGCTGGAAGCCTAAGAAATGCCTAGGCTAATTCAGATATTGTGCTCATCTAAATTCTCTTGTTGGATTTTAATCAATGGCATGCTCTCTCCCAGTATTCTTAAGGAAGGTAGCACAGGATTTAAGCTCACTTCCAAATATTTGGTACAATGATTTTATAGAAAAGAAAGATGACATTCAGGTATTCTCCATCTCCACTGACAAAGTAATAAGGGGAAATTGACTTACATTATTTGAGGTGAAATGTAGGTTAGATCTGTGAGAAAGGTGTGAAAGAGGATAATGCACACTAGAATATATAGTATCTCATTTCTGGACATTTTTAATACCAGCACCAGTAATACTTCAGTCATTACAAGAAGTGTCTTAATTTTATCATCTTCTGTGATGGTTTTCTGGTTGTATAAAATCTGTTCTCTGCCTAATTTTCCCTAAGCTAATACTCCACTTTGTACACCTGAGTAAATAAATATTATGTAACTTAACCTCAGAAATATAAGTTGTGTATATGGCATTTTAATCTAAACAAACAAGATCACTCATGTATATCTGAACTTTCATTCAACTTCAAGAAGTTAATAAATAAACTTGTAGACATGTAAACATAGACCTAGAGCATAGATATGTGCATTTTTTTAAAGTTATAAATGGAATTTGACAACTACATTGCCACATTTTAATTTAACATGCTGTATAAACCTCCATTGAAATTCTATCTCAACCATCCAGGTTCAGAGTGAACAAATATCTCAGTTCCCCAATGGAGCTTCTAAAATTGGGTTAGCCTGTTCATTAGCAAAGAATAGCTGCTCCCTCACCTCTCTGAGGAAGAAGGATGAAAGAAAGTCTCTAAAATACAATGTGACCATCTGTTCCTATTATTATTCTTTCATCAAGTACTGCCATGAGCAGTGTGTCCTTAACTTCCCGATCTATCTTCCAGAGTCAGGGAGAGACAATGTCATACCAAAAGAGCCTGGAATTCTGGTTCAGGTGTTATAAAGCAAGATAACTCTGGTCCAGGGACCTGAGAAATTCATTTCTCTCCAGGTTGTACTCCTGCCTCTCTGTTCTTTCTCTATCATGTCTATTCATCCAGAAATTTCAGGGTTTTTTCCGGAACTTTTCACACTGAAAGTACCATCAGTCTCTGCAGCCTTTTTCCTCAGATTGGTTGTTTTATCCCAGGATTTTCATTTTTAAGTAGGTAGCACACCCATGCTATTCATTACTTGCTTACTGTCTTGCCTTCATCCTGACTATTTTATCCACACTTCCCTACAAGAGCCCCCCTTCTCCACTCCCTTCCCCAGTCTCCACTGTTTTCTATGTTCCCTTCCCCACTAGAATGTAAGCTCTTTGAGTTACCATACTCTAGTGGAAAGAGGAACACAATCAATTGACAGCTTTGTATCTTACTACTATTATTCTCTCTTCCTTGTGGGTACTCTCTAAGGTATCCTTTTTGGTGGAAAACCATTGAGCAGAGGCTTCAGAACCAAGCACTTAATCTTGGGAAGATGATGGGGTAAGGTGACAGTCACCTCCTTTTCCTCCTTTACTTGATTCTCACTCTATATATCCAATGAATTATGAAATTGTATAATTTCTTTCTCTTCAGCATCTGATATATATTCTCTTCCCTCTATTCACACGGGTATCACCTTCTCCTAAGATCTCAAAATTTCTTACCTGTATTATTGCAATTCTCTACTTCAAGTTTCTCTCCAATTGAATTCAATGTTCACTAAGATGCAAAAGTTATTTTCCTAAAGCATTGGTCTGACCCTGTTATGCATCCTTATCCCCTCCCATTCAACAAATACTAAGTGGTCCCCTTACCTTCAGGATTCAAAATAAAACATTTTTTTTTTCACCTTTAAATCTCTTCCCAACTTATCCAGCAGTTAGGTAAAACTTAGTTCATATCTGGCCTGAGACACTTGTTAGCTGTGGGACATTGGGAGAGTCATTTAACCTCTGTCTACCTCAGTTTCCTAATTAGTAAAATTTGAAGAATAATAGCTCCTGTTTTCAAAAGTGAATATTTGTAAAGCACATAGCCCAGTGTCTGGCAGGCAATAATTGATAATTTCTTCTCCAAATATGTGTATATGTATATATATATATATATATATATATATATATATATATACATATACATACATATGTGTATATACATATATACTTGCCTTTTCCTTCTTCCCTTTCTCTATATAACATTCTTCCACACTTCAGTATCCTAATGAAAGTCAAATGCTTCTTCTGCTACTTCAAATCTTCCCCTTCTCCACTGAAGCCATACTTATATTTTATTTTTATTTTTGAATTTTAGAATCAAGGACCAAAACAAAAATTCAGAATATAGAAAAGAAATAAAAACACACCGTAAATTTAAATGCTGGAACTTAAATGCAAAGTAAGGAAGGAAAAAAAATAGCATGTCATGTGCATAGCAAAACATAAGAGAAGATTCAAAAGATGTAACAATAAATTTTCATTTCAGGAAAGCATATGGGATAAATAATACAAATTGTGTTGAGGATTGTCCACCTTTGCTTTCTTGTGAGTTTTCTTTTGTTCTCTGCTGTGCAATTTTTACTTTCTTTTTTTCCCTCCCTCCACCACACGCCCAGAAGGCTACAATAAAGGTTAGATGTGTTTATCTATTGCTATAGATATATACATGTACATATACATATATACATACACATTTAGACATATACTTTCCCAAATATATTCTACTCCTGATCTTTGTTTTTGTTTGTGCATATCTCTTGTTTGCTATCCCTTCTGCCTGCTCTAATTTACATTTACCCACTACCTTGCCCTCCTATTACTTGACTATCCCCACCTCCAAGGTTCTCTCCCCTATCCTTTCATTCCCATAAACCTAAACACCTTTCTATACTCCCTTTTTACCTATTCCCTCACTCTCCCCTCCAAAGATCTCTCCCTTGTCCTCTTCCCCCTCCCTATGTCCCCACCATTTTATTTCTTCTGAATTTATAAGGTGTTTATATTCTTATATATATATACATATATATATATGTATATATATATATATATATATATATATATATATATATATGTATTGTTCCCTCTTAAACCCATTCCCAATAAAAGTAGGTTTCCAGAACTATCAGCCTTCCTCCCTCATCTAATTCCTCTGTATTGATTCTTCTTCTTGTACCTCATTTGCATAAAACAATTACTCTTTTTAGCTGTTTTTAAATTGTTTTACTTTGTAAATTAATATCACAGTCAGAGTTTACCCCAATCTTTCTTATGAGCTACCCTTTCATTAATAAGAATCTTAGACATACATTTTACTTATATAAAAGGTAAATAGTCTCTCCTTATGAATCATTTATAATTAGTCTTTGGCATTACCTTATATATAAGGTAGTACTTTATATTTCTCTTGGTTGTTGTATGTTGAATCTTCTACTAAGTTCAGGAATTTTTGGAATGAAGTCTTGAAAGTCTTAGATTTTATTAAATGTCCATTTTTTTTTCACTCAGAATAATACATAACTTTCCAGGGAATGACATTTTGGCCAGAGCCCCAGTTCTTCTGCTCTTTGATATATTGTTCCAAGACCTGTGGTCCTTTAATGTCTCTGCTGCTAGGTTTTGTGTGATTCTAATTGTGGCTTCACCATATTGAGATTGCTTTAATCTTGATGCTTTTAATATTTTATCCTTGAGCTTGGGGTTTTGGATTTTGACTATGATATTCCTATCAGTTCTCCTCATAGAATCTCTTTTAAGTGGTGATCAATAGGATTTTTTTTCCCTATTTCTTCTCTGCCCCCCTTCTGCCCTTGTTCTAAAGCTTCAGGACATTTTTCTTTAATGGTTTCTCATATTATTGTATCAAGATTTTTTTTTATCAACTTAGTCCAATTATTTTTATATTTTCTCTTCTTGATCTAGTCTCCAAATCTGTTATTTTACTTATGAGATGTTTCACTTTATTTTCTATTTTTTTCATTATTCGTATTGTTTAATTATTTCTTGATTTCTCATAATTTCACTGGTTTCACTTTGCCCAATTCTAATTATCAAAATGTTATTTTCTTCCTTAAGATTCTGGATCTCCTTTTCAAATGGTTGAATTTACTCTCATAACCTTCTTATTTTTCATGGATTATTCTTATACTTCTTTTTTTTTTCTTTAGTTTTTCATCCATCATTGTCATTTGATTTTTAAAGTCTTTTAAAAAATCTTTCCTAAGTTCTTTTTGGACAAGTGATCATGTAACGTAACTCTTTAGGGATTTCTTTACTTCATTATACTCCTCTGAAGATGAAATCTGGTCATCTCTATTAAATAGTTTTCTATGGTTGGATTCTTTCTCCTTTGCCTGTGTGTTTTTTGTGGTAATAGCTTAATTTTTTAAATCACCTCTAGGCCTGAGGTGTGGGAAATGGGGCCTCTTGGTCCAGATTTTCAGTTTTCCTTTCTAGCCTGGAACCAGTCAAACCTCCAACCTCCTGTAAGTGCCCAAAGCTAGAAACTTACTGCCACACACCTTCTGTACTCACTAGATCTGTGTTGGTTCCTTCTCCACCCCCACAACCCCCCACCCACCCACCACTCTTCACAGTTCCTTATCAGCAGAAGTTCCTTCAATCTTCCAGGGTGTTAAAGTTCCTGTGGCTGAGGCTGTGGCAACCTCTCAAACCAACTAAACCCAGGATTGAGGCTTCTTGTTAGAAAGGAACCTAGCCTGGAGGTATTAACTCTTCACTGTGATCAAACCTTGTTTTGGAAGTTTTCTTCAGAACTTATCAAATAGTTCTAGAAAAACCCTGATTGTGTCTCTATTCTGGTTTATCTCCACCCACACTTTGTATGCCTTAAGGTGCTATTTTAACTCTTTTGTGGAAGAAAATCTTGGGAGCTTGGAATTTTCTGACCTACTTTGCCATATTCCTAGAATTCTCTCCCACACACTTCTATTTAAAAACAACAACAAAAAGATAATTGTTCCTAATAAACTTCAGGGTCCAGAGTCAGTTTTTGAGTCCCTTGACCTTTGTACTAAATGAAAATCACAGGGGAAAAAAAAATCTGCTCTCCATAATGATTAAGATTCTTAGCCCTTTTTGTTATTTGCAAGCAAGTGTTCATTTCCCATCTCTTAAACATGCTAAGAGCTTTGCAACTTTTATTACCACATCACTTGACTCTCATTTTCAGCTCTTTATTTTTCAATAACAACTTATAACCATGCTTTATTTCATTTCTCTTCTTTTCAGTTAATTTGCTTTACCTATTTGCTGCACTTACCTGTTTTATCATCAAAATTTCAGTTCTTTCTTTGTTTGTTTGTTTTACTTTCCCCTGATACTTGCTTTTCTCATGTTCTTTAGTCCCTTAGTCTTCAATTCTTTTCATACTTTGGAATAAGTTTTATTTCAAATTAAGCCTTTTCCCTTCAGTTCTTGTTATTAACCTTCATGTCACCTTAAATTGTCGCAAATGTCTTTTTCCTTTCTATTTAACAGCTAGACATCACAAGTTCAAATATCTCAAAATCATCTTGAAATTATTTCTTCCTATATCCATTTAATGTCCCTGAATTTTTTTGAACTCCACCTTCTTCTGCAAAACTCATAAAAAGTCAAAAACAGAATCTTGACTTGCACATTTTTTTTAAATGTTCTCCCTCATTTTCTGGATCAAATAATCTCTTGAGTTCCTTTCTAACTCTGAAGTCTGTGTTTCTTGCCAGAAACTCTCTCACCTCTCTCTCACTGTCTCTCTGTCTCTCTCTGTGTCTTTCTCTTTCTCTCTCGCCAAACACACACACACACACACACACACACTCATACTGTATTTGTCTAATAATGGATTTGAGTCCTAAGTGAATTTCCACTATAAAGATTTGTTTTAATATGATGAAAAAGTTTAGTTTTGAGTGTTTTGAGTTTTTTTAAATACTCACTAATAATGAAAAAACAAAATTTGAAATCTTACTAAATTTTTTTAGATACTGTTCACATTTTCTTAGAAAGCTGTCACACCTATTGTTTATACCAATCATTAGACAACTGTTCACATACCACTCCCTGACTACCTCAATTGTATTGTCCTATATTGTTACTTTATTTTTGTCCATTTAAAAAATCTTATTTACAATACAAACACACGTACTTATATATCTACATGTATGCATACACATATACATACATGTATGTCTGTATGTGTGCATATAAATATGTATATGTGTATTTGTATTAGTTCAGGCACAATTAAATCTTTGTACCCTCTGCAGCAATCTCCACATGGTAAGCACTCAATAAGGATCTTTTGCTTGTTAGAATAAAAATTTGAAATTTCAACTTCCTTATTCAAGTGCTGTGATTTTCAAAATTAAAATCATAAAAAAAAAACCTCCATTAAACCCTTTCTTATGGTATAGTCAGATGGATAGGTCAGACAACAAGACAGTAAGGTCACTTCTAAACATCTGTTAAGAATGTCATCAAAGAGTTGTCCTGCAATATCGTATATAAAAAGTAGTGAAAATAAATATATGGGAATTTTTTTTTTTGGTGAAGACTTTTTCAAACTTTTCAGCATTAAACAAGTGTAATCCAATATTATGATAGTTGTTATTATGATGATGATGATCATCATATCTCCTATTGGTATTGGTGTAGGGAATAATGTTTTGCAGATTTTTTTTTTTGCTGAGTTGAAAACAAATGAAGGATAATAAATAAGAGGAAATTTGGTTTCCAGATGTTCAATGTTCAAGTACTATTTAATAGAACTCAAAATACCAATAGGATAAATGATTGAAATGAATATGGGGAAAGCTGATAAATCCAGGAAATTAACTTGACGTTTCAGTTTCTCTGGTTTTGTAATCTGGACTCCTTTCTCAGGCTGTTAAACATTTAGGGCATATTTTATCAAAAGGTATTATAAGTAATTCTCAGTGTTACTATGCCAAATTTCTATCAAACTCTAAAAATCAATAGAATTATCTTGGACAGAATTATGAAAACATAAGACTTTGTTAAGCATACAATGATTGTCAATAAAAGAAAAGAAGGTATACCTTGGTGGAGAGAAAAATCCAAGTTGAAGGTACAACAAAGCAAGGTCTTAGGGGAGCAATAGTTGAAGAGGACCATGACTTCAGGAAGGTGAATTGCATTTAAATGAGGGAAAGCTGTGCAAAGGCACCAGCATCACTTTCTCCTCCAGTGTCATCTGGGTCTAGTGGCAAGATCTAAACCAGGACTACTGGAAACGGCCTTCGATACAGTGGAAAACCTTGGCCTTTTTAAGTAAAGGTCTTTAAAAGGTCTCAGTTTGACTGTGGCAAGGCTCATTCCATGATTAAGGTTAGGTAAGAAATGAGGCAGAGAACGGCTGCTTTACCTAGTAAAACAAAAACAAACAAAAAAAACCACATCACTCCTGGAAGTGAAGATCTCAGGGTTTCTGGACAAAACAGAAACAATTGTCGTTTACATTCACTCTAATCCAATTAGTGCTCAAACCTTGACCAAATGGGGCTTGGCCTGGGACTTACTGTTGGCCAAACAAGGAAAGCTACAGTGATTTGCTATGGTCCTTAACATGGTTCTTAGCAGCAACAAAAAAAGTTTCAAAGATGAAAATTTACATTCTTTTGTGCAGAGTACCAGATGGTAAAGGAATGATGGCCTATGTATGTTTCTTTTTTTTTCTTTTCTTTTCTCTGTCCAATAGTGTAGGTATCCACACATTCAGAAGAAGGCACTGAATTTGTCTTTTAGCATCCCATTTAGACCATAGAATTAAAACATTAGACACAGCATTTTGACCATAAACACAAGAAAAAAAAGATTACCTTGCAAAAAATAAATAATAATAGCTTCCACTCGAGGTATTTGAATACAGAATCTAATTAAAAAGTATAACAATTAGGTAATCAATAGTCACTGCTGCAAAAGTTATTACTATACAGAACTGAGGCAATAAAAAACTGTAAGCACCAGAGTTTCTATCTTCTCAGGAGAAATAATCTCACCTCACTGCTTGTTTTTAGTGATTCTCTAAGTGAGCTAGAAATGGCTAAAATTCTAGAAAATAAATTAAATGTCACTATTAATACCACTATTACTAATAATAATAGATTGTAGCATTCTTTGAGATTCAAGACCAAGGAACATTATTTCTTTTAAAAATGGCAGTTTCAATTTTTTTTAAAAAAAGAAAAATATCCTGGCTGCAATTGCTTAATTTTTAATTACTTACCCT
>CM053580.1:111227606-111255866 GCA_028627135.1 Pseudochirops cupreus
TACCTTCTCATGCTTCTTTTGCTTCTTGTACTTGAATGTCAAATTTTGTATTCAACTCAGGTTTTTTCATCAAGGATGCTTGAAAATCCTCTATTTCATTGGATGACCATATTTCCCCCAAAACATTATACTCAGTTTTTCTGGGTAGGTGATCCTTGGTTTTAATTTTAGCTTCTTTGACCTCAGGAATATCATCCATGACGATTGATACCTTAACGTGGAAGCTGTTAGAGCTTGTTTTATCCTGATTGGGTTTCAACAATATGCAAATTGTTTCTTCTTGGCTGCTTGTAATATTTTCTCCTTGATCCGGGAACTCTGGAACCTGGTTATAATATTACAAGGAGTTTTCTGTCTGGGATCTTTTTCAAGAGGTGATTGCTAAATTCTATCAACTTCTATTTTGCCCCAGGTTCTAAAATATCAGGGCAATTTTCTTTTTTTTATAATTAACTTTTGTTTATTTTTAGTTCACATCATTTATTTTCGTAAGATTTTGAGTTACAAATTTTCTTCTCACCCTTCCCCTACCAACCACCCCCAAAAATGGGTCCTACTGTATACCCTCTCCTCTAATCTGTTCTCTCCTATGAACTCCCCCATCAAGACTCTGACTTTCCAGAAGGACAAGATGGACCCCCCTACCCCAGTGCCTGTATATCTTAATTCCAAGATCCATTTAATTAATAATAATGATAATAATTACACACACACACACACACACACACACACACACACACACACACACACACATATATATATATATATATATATATATATATATGTATGTATGTATGTATAATTTTAAACATTTGATTATAGAACTTTAAATTCTACATTCTTTCTCTTCCTCCCTCACAACCCACCCCACTGGAAAGACAAGCAATTCAATACAGGCTGTACATATGTAGTTACAAAGAATATCTCCACAATAGATGTATTGTGAAAGACTGCCTATATTTACTTCCTTCCTAGGCTCATCTTCTTGTTCTATTCTCTACTTTGCCCCTGTCTTTTTACAGAAATGAGTGCTTCTAACAACACTTATTCCCAACTTGCTCTCCCCTCCATCATCTCCCCACTCATCCCCATCCCCCTAGTCTCCTGTAGGGTAAGATACCCAATTTAGAGTGTATGTCATTCCTTCCCAAGCCAAATTCAATGACAGTAGGGTTGAAACATTCCCTTTTGCCTTCCTGTTCTTCCCTTCCTTTGTAACAGTTATCCCTTCCCTCTTATACATGAGATGATTAACCCCATTCTGTCCCTCCCTGTACACTTCATCTTTTTAAAATATCATCCCTTCCTATTCAATTGATCCTGTGTACTCTGTGTACACATATATACATACACTCAGATATGCATTCATATGCATATATATATATATACACCCTCCTCTATAGACATATATGTATGTATACATGCATACATATATATATGTGTGTATGTATATCTATATATACATTTATATGCCCTTCACCTATCATCATACTGAGAAAAGTTTCATAATTTACAATTATCATTTTCCATATTTGCATATAAATAGTTCAACTTTTATAAGTTCCTTATGATTTCTTTTCCATGTTGACCTTCTCATGCTTCCTATATATGAGTGTCAAATATTCTATTCATTTCCTTTTTTCTTTTTTCATCAATAATACTTGAAAGTCCTCTACCTCATTGAATGACCATATTTTCCCCTGAAACATTATACTCATTTTTGTCTGGGTAGGTTATTCTGGGTTTTAATCCTAGCTCCCTGGATCTGCAGAATATCATATTCCAGATCTTTTGATCCCTTAATGTAGAAGCTGCTAGATTCTGTGTTATCCTGATTGTGTTTCCACCATATTCAAATTGTTTCTTCTTTGCAGTTTGCAATATTTTCTCCTTGATCTGGGAACTCCAGAACCTGGCTATAACATTCCTAGGAGTTTTCTTTTTGGGATCTTTTTCAGGAGATGATTGATGAATTTTTAAAGTTCTATTTTGCCCTCTGGTTCTAAAATATCAGAGCAATTTTCCTCGAGGATTTCTTGAAGGATGATTTCTAGGTTCTTTTTCTGATCATGGCTTTCAGGTAGTTTTGATAATTTTTATATTATCTCTCCTGAATCTATTTTCCAGGTCAGTGGTTTTTTCAATGAGATATTTCAGGTTGCCTTCTATTTTTCCATGTGTTTGGATCTCTTAAATAGTATCTTGATTTCTCATAAAGTCATTTGCTTCCATTTGCTCCACTTTAATTCTGAAGGAATTATTCTCTTCAGAAAGCTTTTCAGATTATTTTTCCATATTGCAAATTTGGCTTTTTAAGGCATTTTTCTCCTCATTGACTTTTTGGGCCTCTTTTGCCATTTGAGTTAGTCTGCTTTTTACGGTGTTATTTTCTTCAATCAGGTTGTTGACTGTCTTATCATGATTTTCTTGCATCATTCTCATTTCTCTCCCCAATTTTTCCTCCACTTCTTTTATTTGGTTTTCAAATCCTTCTTAAGCTCCTCTATGGATTGTAAGCAGTCTACATTTTTCTTGGAATTTTTTGGTGTGGGAGTTCTGACTGTATTGTGCTCCTCCTGTTCCATGCTTTGATCCTTTTTGATCCCAGAAAAGTTATCTAAAGTTTGATTGCTGAGCTTTCTTTGCTTCCTTTGCCTGCTCATGTTGCCAGTCAGTTACTTGACTTTTGGGCTCCAGAGAACTCTGCTTTCAGGGGGAGAGCTTTGTCCCAAACTGCTTGGGTTTTCACATCTGCTAGAGGTATTAGGAGGCTGCTGTCTCTACAGCACCCCCCCCCCCCCAGCTTTGGCTCACTGAAAACTCATCTTAGCACCATCACCCAAGACCGTGATCCTGATCCAGGCAGCTCAAAGCAGGAGATCTTAGCCTCTGAATGATGGCTTGGCCACCCTGCAATCTGAAGGCTGGTAGCTCTTAAGCAGCCTTGTGGAGGCAGCTCCAGGGCCACCACTTCTGCCACTTTCTTGCCTGGGGGCAGACAGTTGGAGGCATTGCTTTCCCCCAAATTTAGCTGAGTTCCACTTACCTTTTCCCTTTGTCCTTGGCTTTTATGGGTTGGTAATTCCGGAAACCACCACAGCTGCTGGTGATCCACTCTCCTGAAAGCTCTAGCCAGGGCTTTTCCTGGACAGCCTTGGGCTAAAACCACATGGGGTTGGGCTTTGTTCCCAGTGAGCTGTGATGAGCCATTTCCATCTCTCTGCCAGGCTGCTTTCAGCGGGAGCCTTGTTTCTCTGTCATTTTATGAGTTCTGGGGCTCTAAAATTTGTTTAGGGTCATTTTTTTTAGGTATTTGAGGTGGTTATGGGGGAAGCCACGGAGTTCTCTTATTTCTGTCAGGATAATTTCTTTTGAAAGAGATCTCCCTCTCTTCATATTCCTAAATGAACTTCTATTACAACTTCTCCTTCCAGTTTTGGCCATGATGAAATTTTACTGTGAAAAAAAGAAAAAGAGAATGTATATAGATTAAGAAAAGATTGTCCCCTCATCTCTATCTAGGATCTGTCTCATGTGTCATTCTTTTCCCAGATGTCCACTGGAATTTTACAGTTCACATTGTCTCCCCCTTCTCCATACACTTGAGTAGGAAAATATAAGGAGAGTAAAATATTTCTTTCTGTGAGGATGGTCTTCTGTTTATAATATAAATATTCCCAGAAGTGCATTTTCCCTCCCAGGAAAGTTCATTTGGTCAGGTTAGATGATAACCAAGTTTATATAGTTTTAAATCATCATTTTTTGTTTTCCTTGCCTCTCCTTATTTTGACTATTTTATATGATGAACCTGTAATTGATTTTGCAATAAGCAAGAATTTTAGTCATGAATCAAGTTCTTTTTGTATTCATGCTAGTGCCACATGCTTTTATAGTTATTTACTTGTTTATTTATTTTAGCTTTCCACACTCTGACCAGGGACTGAACAAGGCACTTGCTGAATGTCAAGTATCTTACAGCTATGCATACCAAATTGGTCTGAGAGACACAGGAGAGGTGAATTACTGAATATAAGTGAATCATGTGAGAGATGAACAGTGACTAGAATGGTTAATAAAATGTTGTCATTTTAAAGGGTCAAATAGTGCAATTCTGGAGGAAATGTAAATAGAAATTTAAAAACACCATTTTAACCCTGCACAATTTGTGCTAAAGTGTAAAGATACCTTAACATGATATTCACATATTATCTATATTAGTTTTGAAATGAACACTAAACATGTCTAAAATGAATGATTATTTTTTGCAAAAAAAATGCTATTATATTGTATTGATATATACACATATAAGTGTAAATAAAGAGCTGACCTCAAAGTCAGGAAAAATGGAGTACAAGTCCAATTGCCAACATTCTTTCACTCTGAGAAAATACTATAGGCACTTACAAGTTTGCAAAAAAATCTATTCATATTGACTATATGAACTTACATAAATCGCCTCATCTCCTTAGGCCTCAATTTCCTTAGCTCACATATGTAAATAATAATTGAAATACACCATTGTAAGCTCAAAATTATCATGTAATTGTTGAATGTAGCGATTTTAGCTAGTAAAATAATTTTAAAGTTTACTAATAGGGGAGTTTTATGATAAGGGAGTTTTCCTCATTTCTGATTTTCCAAAATCAATAAAATCACCAGTCTAATTCCTATGCCATGTATAGATAGATAGATAGATAGATAGATAGATAGATAGATAGATAGATATCCACACCATATAAATATTATTATATAGCTGTGTATATATACACATATAAACATAAATGTACAAATACAGAAAGGTATTTTAAAAGTACCTTGGAGAGAGAGAAACAAAGAGACAGAGAGACAGACAGACATTTGGAAAGCCTGAAAGACTTAGGTTCTAATCATAGCGAAGCAAAGGTAATTAATCTCTTGGCCTCAGTTTGTTCATCAGTAAAAAAGGTGGCACTTATCTCATAGAATTGTTGTAATCCTCAAATAAAATAATGAAGTATTTTGCAGTATTTAAAATGCTAAAAAAAGTTTTTATTAATTATTATAGTAGAACTATCAATTTCTTTACTTTTCAGTAAACTTTAAAATTATTTTACTAGCTAAAATCACAACATTCAACATTTACATGGCAATTTTCAACTTACAATGGCATAATTCAATTATTATTTACATATGTCAGCTAAGGAAATTGAGGTCTAAGGAGATGAGGTGATTTGTGTAAGTTCATATAGACAATATGCATAGAATGAGGACTTGAAGTTGGTCTTCTGGTTCCAATGTAAGCCATCTTTCTAATTCGCCATTTTTCCATGTATCTATTTTGCCTTGACCTACTCAGTTTCAGTTTGAGCATCCTATTTTTGTTAATCAATTCTTCTTAAAGCAAAATATTAGCGTGTGGAAGCTTCATGGAAGCTTTTGAAATCTCCATGGTATTTATCATAAACTCTTGGATAGTTAACAGGATTGTCAAAAAAATAAATAAATAAAACTTATGTTCCCAAGCCATGCAGACATCACCTAAGTGAAAAGCATTATGTACACGAAGACTTTATTGAGCCTTTGAACAATTCCAATAAGTTTCTACAATTTTAGCTGAAGTAACAGAATATTTTTTGGAACAAATTTATGCTGATACTCGGTTTCTTAATTAATTCAATTCAATTCTGCAATTTTTTTTAAAGTTTCTACTATGTGCATAGAACTATACTTGGCTCTGGGAACCCAAAGACAAATTTAAATAACATTTTAAAAAAATATATTTTTCCCCTCAAGGAGACTATATTCTACTTGAGTACTAGAAGTATATTATACATATAGAGAAGTAAGTATAATTTGAGGGGAAGAAGAATACCGTCAACTAGAAGGTATAAGAAAATGTGTCCCTTACAAATGATACCTAAATTAAACCTTGAAAGTGATTAAGGATTCTAACAGGCAGAGTTGGTTATAGAGTGAACTCAAATGATGTGTAATTGCCTACACAAAGGCATGGAGGCAGTAAATTAATAATGAATATAGCCAATGCAAGTAAGCTTGTTCAGAATGAATTAATATCCAAGAAATATATAAGAAAAATATGTAAAAGTAACTTGGGACCTGATTGCTCTGATTTTAATGGTAAGATTAGAAGTTTCTACCAGAGCCTCTAAAAATTCTTTTATAGGGAAATGGCATTATTTAAGTACAATTCAAAAGGAATTATGTCCCTACTTCATGACAGATATTGCTCTAAGGGATTGGAAAAAACAAAACAAAACAAAACAAAACAACAACCCTGCCTTGAAGAAATTCACAGTATATAGAAGAAAACCAATATGCCCATAGATAGGTGAATTTTGATTTGATTTGACCAGACTTTTTATCTTCCTTCCTTCCTTCCTTTCTTCCTTCCTTCCTTCCTTCTTTCCTTCCTTCCTTCCTTCCTTCCTTCCTTCCTTCTTTCCTTCCTTCCTTCCTTCTTCCTTCCTTTCTTTCTTTCTTCCTTTCTTTCTTTCTTTCTTTTTTTTGACACAAAAACTTGTTGCAAAGCACATTATCTCCCAATGCAGATCATTGCTTTCTCTGCAAATTACAACATTAGCAAGATAAATAAAATGGAGTAGGGGCATGGACAAATGGCAGAATACAGAAAGTCTGCTTCAGAATTCCAAAGTAATATAGAGGCTATAAGAGGCTATAAGCACCTATTATTTGCCAGATAGTGGCTAAGCACTGTAGATACAAAAAAGAGAACTGAATTTGTAAAAGCCTGTCTTCACAGAGGTCACAATCTAATGGAGGAAGTCAACACTCAAAAGAAAGTGAAAAATAAACAGTGATGGGTGTGACTGCAGAATAATTTGTAGGAAAGGCATGATGTTCTTTAGAGTCAAAACCAAGTAGAGATGTGAATGGACAATGAAAAGTTTACAAGAAAGTTCTAAAAATTCAGAGCCTCCTATAAAAGAAGGCTTTGAGAGGAGCCTACTACTCCACCCTCCAGTCCTCTTATTGTAAGAGAGGGGCAAGACAACTGAAGGAGTGAACAAGATGTTGAGTATCAAAACTTTTGAGTGGTGGTGATGAGATATTTAGTCATCAATTTATCTTGGTGTAAAGAATGATGTTTCATGGAGTTAAATCCAAGTAGAGCTGCTGATTAAAAATGACAAGTTTTATAGAGAGTTTCTTAAAGTTCAAAACAAAAAGTGTGTATGGAGACTAAGATGTTAATCACGTTATTTGAGGATGCCTGGGGGTAGGAGGAAGATGGAAACCAACTTATAAAAAAATTTAAATGTCAAATAGATGAGTTTAAATTTGTATTTTTCTAGATCCAACAGGATGTTACTAAAGTTTCCTGAGGTTAGAAATTGCTCAGGTCAGGTCAGAGATCTTTATTGGATAAAAAGATCATGGGATCATAGGTCTAGAACTGAAAGAGACCATTGTTTCCAATACCCTTATTTTATAGATAAGAACACTGAGACATGAAGAAGTTGACTGATTTTCCCACAGTCACACAGATAATAAGTATCTAAAGGAGAATATAATATCAATTTGACACTTATGTGGATAATGAATTTAAACAGAGAGAAGTGGAGTACAGGGAGACTAATTAAGAAGTTGTTGCAGTTGACCAAGTAAGAAGTGATAAGAATCTGAACATTAATGGTGACTTTGTTAATGGAGAACGATATTATAGAGGTATAATGAACAAGATTTGGTGAGATATAGGGGAAGGAGTGTTTTAGGAGTTGGAAGAGTCAAAACTTATTTCAAATGTGAAAAACAAAGTGTCTGGAAATGTGTTAGTGTCCTTAATTAAAACAGGTAAATTTTTGGGGGCAGGGCATTGATTTAGAAATGCTGAATTTTACATATTGATGGAACATCTATTTTTGAAATATGTAGTAGATAGATGGTAGTGTATATCTGTATATGTGTGTGCATAAGTATATGTATATGTACATATATATGAATACATTTATACATTTATGTATGCATAATACACATGGGCAAGGTTTGAATCTTATTATGAATGTTTAAGTACCTGTCTAATCTGGGGCAAGTCATTAAATATCCTTGGGCATAAATTTCCTAATGTGTAAAATGTTGCCCTGGAAAATTCTGAGGTTCCCTCCAGCTCAAGGTATATGATTCTATAACTGATACAGGATAAAATGACAATGATCCACAAACAAAAAATAATAATAGAGAAGCATTAATTAGGATGGTAGGAAGAAAAGTAAGAGAAGGAAGGGTTCTAAAAGTGACAACATGAGATTCTCCAGAAGGAAGTGATCATGAAGGAGAGCAAAAGGTTCTAGTAAGGTTATTCAAAATTCAAACTTGGAAAAGGCTGCCAGATTTAGTAGTTGAGAGACTACTGGTTGGCTTGAGGACAACAATTTTATTATGGTGGCCCCATAATCAGGAGTCTGATTATAATCATGAATGGGAAGTGAATGAAAACAAAGAGTAGACATATTTTTTTTTTACCTTTTTTCCCTCTTGAAACAAGAAGAAATATAGGATAGTTTGAGAGGATGCAAAGACAATTTGTCTTTAAGATTTAGGAGAGAGGCTTTGGTGTGGTTATAGGAAAAAGGAAAAGAATTGTAAAATATGACACAATTTGAAGTGGAAGAGAGAGGGAATGTTATTATAAGTTTACAAGGGGAAAAAAGCCTCTTCTTTATCAGAGATTGGAAAAAGGAGAAAATAAGAAATGATATGAAGGTATTTTTAGTTCTAAAATGAAGTAGAAATATAAGCTCATAATGAATTCCTTCAAAGAAAAAAAGAGTCCTCTGCTGAGTATTAACAGACAGGAGTTGATTGGTTTTTGTGTTTTGTTTGCTTGTTGTTGTTTTTATTGGAAGCTTGTGAAAAGAATATTTGTACTGGCTACTAAAAGAAGAATGCTTAAAAAAAATAAAATAGAGGAAAACCAAATATTTGCTGTGCCTGAATGGTGGAGTAGTTGGTAGACTTTTAATGGACCTAGGAACCAAGTTATGAAAATTATTCCAATGACATTCTAAAGTTGAACTGCTTAACCATGGGGTTAAGGCTCTGAAGGGAGGAGAATGAAACCAGAAAAGGGGTGACAGGCATGAAGAGCGAAAAGAGATAGAGCTTCTGGAGATATCAGTAAGGATGAAGACCATATTTATGAGTGACCCATAGGGAGAAAGGGAAGGAAGTAATGTTACAAAAGAATATCATAGTTCTATAATTTGGAAGTAAATTATAGGTAATGATGAGATGAAGGTTATGACTATTCCTGTGAGTAGCAAAGGTAAAATGAAGGTCATAAGACTGGAGGATGTGGAAGAATTGAGAATTTGGAATGTATGAGAAGATTCAATGTGTATACTGAAGTTCTTAAATATGAATTTAGGATTTAGGATGAAGAGAAAGACTGTGACCTAGGTGATAAACACTTTAAGAAAGGATGAAGAACGATCTGAAAGATACTTCATGAATAATTAGGTAGATGTAATGGTAATTAATTTAGCAGGTACTTAGCCCATAGTTAGAGTTCCAGGGAATTGGAGTTCCAGAGAATGAAAGAATCAAAAATTTTTCTCCTGAGTTCGAGTTTTCTATGAAACCAGAATCTGGTGAAGGCTGAAGTTGCCTGGAAGACTGAGTCCTTCTGGGTCCTAGGGCCAGCTGAACTACTGGAGGACTGAAGAAGCATGACTGGGATAAGATTTTGTTTGTTTGTGGCTTGGGTGTGTTGTACAGAAACCCAAATCCCAGGTCACTGCACACCACCTGATTTGTGGCCCACCATTAAGCCCTCTTTATATTTTTGTCTTTGTCTCTATCCTATATCTTGTCACAGCTTTCAACAGCTGTAAGGCATGTCTGGGAATTGCTGAGGGCAAAGTTCCCTATTAGCATTGTATATATTTTCCTTGAATCAGTATGAGTGTACAAAGTGCAACTCAGGGTTATGGTATAATCTAGAGACCACCCTGTCCTGTTCCGCTGACCAAGGAGGGTCCCCACACCCTTCTCTCAGAAAATGACCCTGGCCTGTTCTGGGATTTTCCAGTTCCCCCTTTTCCCATGACATGCCACTCTGTTCTGGAAAGAGCTGACTACTCCTGCTCTTTTAAGGGACACCTGAGTCACAGGAAGATTGTACCCCCATACCCTTGCACCATATTCCAAAATTAGCCCTGACCTGTAGATCTAACCAATGGCAATTCTTTGCTTCTGTACATCATGGCTTCTGCTAGCTCCCCTCCCTGATTGTGCTTTTTGTGGTTTTAGCCTTTTGCCTCAAAGTCTGTACCCCCAAAGATCACTACTGATTTGAGTGAACACTCTGGTAGTCATGCACTTGCTCTAATAAATCCACACCTGAATTTTATCTTGAACCCAGGTCTTGGCTCACTCTTATTCTCTGCACAACAGTTGATTCTTGAGTTCCCAGCAACAGAAGTGGTGAAGATTTTGAGATGTGCTGAACCCTGTGAACTTCAGTGTGTACCTGGAACTGCCCAGAGGACTAGACAAGGACCTGGGAACTGTCTGCTGAATCCAGGTGACTGTTTGGTGTATTCAGGTAGGAGTTGGGAGCATGGAAGGGGATTCAGGGAATTTGAGGAGTCACTCTGAGTCAAGATAAAGAAAAGGCCTTTCCTCGGATATAGAATGCCTGATGAAACTGAAGTGTATTAGACACCAAGGAGTGGAGGGTTTGTGTAATTTTCTAATGATTGTATTTAGTGATTAATGATACTTAGATACTGATTGCTAGATATGTGACTGATTAAGTTAATCTATGACTGCCCCATGAGTGGAAGATGGATTATTGTATTGTGAAATGACTGAATGATTAAGTAAGGAGGGTTTCCCCCCTTAGGGAAACCAGATGATTATTCTTTTGTTCTTTGTTGTAAATATTGTGGCCACTGTAGTGAACACTATGTGGCCATTCAAATGTTAAGCTGTTGTGACACTATATTGTGATTTTCTGTGATAAAATGTAATGTTGCAGATATTATATTGTGATTTGTTGTGAATGTTTGCCTTGATTTATAATGGAATAAATAGAGTGTTCACTATACTGTGTAATCAGAACTTTATAAGCTATTCACAGTAGCATTCTTTTGGGAATCTTCTAGTGCATGGCATTACAGTAGAATAACACATGTAAAGTCAGTGAATCTTAATGAAAATAAATATTTATTGAATATCTATTTTACTAGGTGTACCATGTGGAACTAAAGAATCATTCATTTGTTCAACAAAATTTATTAATTACTAACTGGTTAAAATCTACAGGAAAAGCTGAAATGAAAACAATACAATCCCATCCTGTAAAAAAACCTCAGTCTGTTAGAGAAGATTCGATTTTCAAGTGTTTGTTTAATCACTTTGTTTGGAGTTGACTATATAATCTAGCTCTCTGAGAAAAGGGTATAACATCTTATTCCATAATATGTCACCTAAATGCAGTTATCCCTTTCATATCATGAGGTTAGATAAACCACCCCAGTGACCTGTAAAAGCCACGTAAAATGTTTTGGCCCTCCTCTAGTACCAGAGCAGTCTATCATGGTATTTAAAGATGAAATGTGTTGATATTATACAAACTATACATGTTTTATGCACTTCTGAGTTTTCCGTGTTATCTGTTGGCCTTCATGCATCATTTGTGGCTTCCACAAAACTCTGAAAAATACATTGTTTTTAATTTCTGATGCTAACCTGTGCTATATTAAAACCACAACAGGGAAAGTTACAATGTGGAAGGGATAACTGCCAGTACCTTAAAGTTTAGAAAAAGAAAGGTTTAACTAAAAAACTACCTGAAATAATTAACAACAATAACAAAGGTGCAAGATATAAAATAAATCCACATAAATCATTGGCATTTCTATACATGATGAAAGAACCCATTAGCAAGAGATTGAAAGAGGAATTCCACTGAAAACAACTGTAGACAATATAAAATACTTGGGAGTCTACCTGCAAAGACACACCCAAGAACTATTTGAACACAATTAAACAAAAAAAAATTCACACATATAAATTGAGATCTAAATAACTGGAAAAAGGTCAGTTCCTCATGGATAGGCCAAGTTAATATAATAAAAATGCCAGTTCTACCCAAATTAATTTATTTATTCAGTGCCATACCAATAAAACTACAAAAAATATTTTACAGAGCTAGAAAAAATGATAAAAAAATTCATCTGGAAGGACAAAAGTTAAAGAATATCAAAGGAATTAATTCAAAGAAATGCAAGAAAAGGTAGCCTAGCTGTGTCAGGTCTAAAACCGTGTTATAAAATAGTAAGCATCAAAACTATTTGCTTCTGGCTAAAGAACAGAATGGTAGATAAGTGGAACAGGTTAGGTATCCAAGACACAGTAGTCAATAACTATAGTAATCTACTGTTTGATGAACCCAAAGACTCCAGTTACTGGAATAAGAACTCACTATTTGATGATAATTGCCAGAAAAAGAGTATGGCAGAAAATTGGCATAGAGAAACATCTTACACTGTATAGCAAGATAAGGTCAAATGGGTAGACGATTTAGATATAAAGGATGAAACTATTAACAAATTAGGAGAGCAAGGAATACTTTGCCTGTTAATCCTATGGAGAAGAGAAGAATTTGTCACCAAACAAAAGAAAGAGAACATTATGAACTGCAAAATGGATAATTACATTATTTTTTTAAACCTTTTTTGCACAAACAAAAGCCAATGCAACTAAGATTAGCATCTCTGAAAAGGCCACATCTCTAAAAAATATAGAGAACTGAGTTAAATTTATGTGAAAATCCACAATTGATAAATGGTCAAAGGATATGAAGAGGTATTTTTCTGATAAAGAAATGAAGGCATCTATAATCATAAGAAAAAAATGCTATAAATCACTAGTTTTTAGAGAAATAAAAATCAAAACAATTCCGAGGTATGATGTCACACCTATCAGATTGACTAACATGATGAAACAGGAAAATGATAAATGTTAGATAATATGTGGGAAAATTGGAACACTAAAACATTGCTGATAAGGTTGTGAATTGATCCAACCATTCTGGAGAGCAATTTGGAACTATGACCAAAGGGGTATAAAACTCTGTACATACTTTGATTCAGCAATACCACTATTAGATCTGCATCCCAAAAAGATCATAAAAAAGGGAAAAGGACCCAGAAATACAAAAATATTTATAGAAACTTCATTTGTGGTGTCCAAGAATTAGGAGTTGAGGGGACATTGTCCATCAATTGGGGAATAGCTGAACAAGTTTTGACACATTCATGTAATGGAATATTATTGTTCTGTAAGAAATTAAAAGCAGGTGGATTTCAGAAAAAAAAACCTGTAAAAATTCACATGAACTGCTACTAAGAGAAGGGAGCAGAACCAAGAGTACACTGTACACAGCATGAGCCACGTTGTGTCATTACTGACTTTGTTAGACTTACCTCTTTTCACCAATGCAATGATCTAAGACAATTCCAAAAGACTCATGATGGAACATGCTATCCACATCTAGAAAAAACAAAAACAAAAACTATGGGATCTGAATCCATATTGAGGCATACTATTTTCTCCTTTTTTAGTTTTTTTTTTAATTTTTTTCCTTTCTCATAGTTTTCCCCTTTTGTTCTGATTTTTTGTTCACAGCATGACTAATTTGGAAATATATTTAATATGATTGCACATGTATAAGCTATATCAAATTGCATGCCATCTTGGGGAGGAGAGCAGAGAGAGGAAGGAAATTTAGAACTCAAGATCTTATAGAAGTGAATGCTGAAAACTAAAGAGACATAAATTTAAAAAACCAAAAAGAAAAGAAAAAAGGTTCTTTTTAAGAATCTCATGAGGTGAAAACAAACATATAAATGGGGGTATGATACTTTAACACAAAGTGCCAATATATAGGTTTAAATACTTTTGCTAAAAATGGATCAGGGGTACATCATCTTTGCACTCACTCCATGGTGCTTCACAAACTGTGCTCCCAAATATGATCCCCCAAAGAAAACTCCTAGCAATATTATACTGAAATTCCAGAATTCCTAGGTCAAGGAGAAAATATTACAAGCAGTCAGGAAGAAAAAAAATTAAGTATTGTGGATAAACAATCAGGATAACACAAGATCTAGCATTTATGATCCTGTCACATGGTGGCTGTCTTCTCCATTCACACCCTCCTCCCACTGACTCCTATAAGGAAATTGATCATTGTCATTTCTGGTGCAACTCTTCCTATCCTTATATTGTCCTTTATCCTGTCATTACTTAGTTATACTCCAGTCCTGTACTTCCTCTCCCCTTTGATCATGGCTTCATTCAATCAACTGAAATAACTACTAGTTACAGTGAAAAATAAAGAGTTAGTTCTCCAGATTCCCTACCCAACCTTCCTTGATATGTTGTCTCATTGATATAAGCAAACATTATCAACTTTATTTAGTCCTAAATTAAATGTATTCTTTTCCTCTACATTTTATCCAATTTCTTTACTTTTTTCTTTATAGGCTAAATGAAAATTAATAATTTAGAATGTCAATGAATAAAATTTAATTATTCCCTTGTAATTAATTTACACTGTTGACACTGTGAAAGTGATCACACTTAATCATTTAATAATAGCTCTATTTATTTATTTATTTACTTTTAGTTTTCAACATTCATTTCCTCAAGACTTTGAGTTAAAAATTTTCTCCCCTATCACTCACACCAAGATGGTTGAGCCTACTTAATATCCTTTCTCCCAATCTATTATCTTATATATCCTCTCCCATAACCCTCAACTAAGATGGATTTCTATACCCTAGTGCCTGTATAACTTATTTCACAGTTGCATGTAAAAAAACAATTAACATTAGTTTTCAAAACTTTGATTTCCACATTCTTTCCCTTCTACCTTCCTCACCCACCCCCACTGGGAGGATATGCAACTCAATATATGTTGTACATAAATAGTTACACAAAACATTTCCATGGCAGTTATGTTGTGAAAGGCTAACTATATTTCCCTGCATCCTATTCTTCCCCCCACTTATTCTATTTTCTCCCTTGACCTTGTCCCTTTTCAAAGTGTTTGCTTCTAATTAGCCTCTCCCCAGTCTGCCTTCCCTTCTATCCTATTCTTCCCCCCACTTATTCTATTTTCTCCCTTGACCTTGTCCCTTTTCAAAGTGTTTGCTTCTAATTAGCCTCTCCCCAGTATGCCTTCCCTTCTATCATCCCCCCTCCATGTCCCCTTACCCCTTACTTTCCTGTAGGGTAAGATACCCATTTGAGTATGTATGTTATTCCCTCCTTAAACTAAATTCAATTAGAGTAAGGTTGACCCATTCCCTTTCACCTTTCTGCTCTTCCACTTGATTGTAATTGTTTTCTCTTGACCCTTTTATATGAGATAATTTGCCCTATTCTAACTCTTTCTCCTCCCAATATATTCTTCTCACCTCTTAATTTTATGTTTTAGATATCATTCCTTCATTTTCAACTGATCCTGTGCCCTCTGTCTTTGTACACACGTACACACATATATACACATTCATATATATATATATAATATATACATACACACACACACACACATACACCCTCCTATGCATACATATATGCATACACATACACATACATACACACACATATTCCCTTCAACTATCCTCATACTGAGAAAAGCCTCACAAGTTACAATTATTGTTTTGCCATGTGGGAATGTAAATAGTTAATAAATTCCTCATGATTTCTTTTTCCTGTTTATCTTCTCATGCTTCTCTTGTTTCCTGTATTTGAAAGTCAACTTTTCTGTTCAGCTCTGGTTTTTTCTTCAAGAGTGCTTGAATGTCCTCAATTTCACTGCATGACCATATTTTCCCCTGAAACATTATACTCAATTTTTCTGAGTAGGTGATTCTTGGTTTTAATCCTAGTTCCTTTGACCTCCAGAATGTCATATTCCAAACCCTTTGATCCCTTAATGTAGAAGCTGCTAGATCTTGTGTTATCCCAATTGTTTATCCACAATACTTGATTTTTTTCTTCCTGACTGCTTGTAATATTTTCTCCTTGACCTAGGAACTCTGGAATTTCACTATAATATTCCTAGGAGTTTTCTTTGGGGGATCTTTTTTAAGAGATGATCAGTAAATTCTTTCAATTTCTATTTTGCCCTCTGGTTCTAGAATATCAGGGCAATTTTCTTTGAGGATCCCTTGAAGGATGTTTTCTAGGTTCTTTTTTTGACCATTGCTTTCAAGTAGTCCAATAATTTTTATATTGTCTCTCCTGGTTCCATTTTCCATGCCAGTGTTTTTTTCCAATGAGATATTTCATGTTAGTCTTCTATGATTTTCATTTGTTTGGATCTGTTTTACAGTATCTTGATTTCTCATACAGTCATTAGCTTCCATTTGCTCCAATCTAATTTTGAATAAATTACTCTTTTCAGTAAGTTTTTGAAATTCCTTTTCTATCTGGCCAATTTGGCTTTTTAAGGAATTCTTTTCCTCTTTGGCTTTTTGGCCTCTTTTGCCACTTGAATTAGACTATTTTTAAGGTGTTATTTTCTTTAGTATTTTTTTGGGTCACCTTTAGCAGACTGTTAACTCACTTTTCATGATTTTCTTGCATCATTCTCATTTCTCTTCCCAATTTTTACTCCAGTTCTCTTACTTGATTTTGAAAATCCTTCTTGAGTTCTTCCTTGGCCTGTGATTAATTCGTATTTTTTTTTCTAGGAAGCTGTTAATGCAGGAGGTTTGACTTTGTTATCTTCTTCCAGTTTCCATGTTTTGATCCTTTTTGCCCCCCAGAAAGATTCTATGGCCTGATTATGCTTTCCCTGTTTTCTCATCTTGCCAATTAATTGACTTTGGGGCTCTTTTCCATGGTAGAACTCTGCTTCCAGAGTGGAGATAGCTGTGTCCCAAATTGCTGGGGTTTTCATACTTGTCAAAGCTATTGTCAGAGCTATGAGAAGAGTGCCCTCTCTACAGCCACCACAAGCTCTGGCACACTAGCATTCCTTACCCCAGGACCACCACCCAAGACTGCTACCCTGATCCAAGTATGTCAAAGCAAGAGTGGTTACCCTCCTAATGGTCACATGGTCCCCCTACAAATTGCAGGCCAGGAGCTCAGAAGCCAGTTGTGTGGCAGCAGCTGCAGCAGATTTGCCATAGCCACCTCTGTCCACAACCAGACCACTCTCTTGTCTCACCCTGGATCAACAGGGTTCCCCATTGATCTTTTACTTTCTCTTTGGCTTTTATGAATTCAGAAGTCTGGAAACTGCCACAGCTACTGTTGATTTACACCCCTGAAATCTGCTCCATCTAGTTTGAGCATCTGATCTGGGCTATCTGGGTCTTCACCCATGCAGCTCCCATGATACTGTTCTCAGTTCCCAACTTTGTGTGATAGACTCTTCCTATTGGCCTGCCAGGCAGTTTTCAGTGGGAGATTTGTTATTGTCAGTCACTTTTTGTGTTCTGTGGTTCTAAAATTTGTTTAGAGACATATTTTAGAGTTATTAAAGATGGTTGAAGTGTAACATCAAGAAAGTTCCTGCTTTTATTCCACCATGTTGGCTCTACTCTCATAGCTCTATTTTGGTGGTTCATGTCCACCATACAGTGGTGTGCTTTGGTGGAAAGAACCTTGAAGTTAGAACTGGAAGTGATATTCAGTTTTCACATCAATCTTTTCTAATGTACTTGATCTTTAGTAAGCCATTGAATCTAAGAATTTCTGTGTTGTTTAATTATAACATATTATAGAGATCATCTTTTTTAATATTCTCCATTTTACATGAAGAAAGATGAGGTAGCACATGTAGAAAGCAGTAAAGTCTTGACTCCAAACTAGGTCTTTGGCACTAAATTCTCTACCATCATGCTTAACCCTTTTTACTATTTTGACCTTACTTCTCTGAGCTTCAACTCTCTCTAAAACCAGGAGCATAATACCTATCTGGTCTAATTCACCTTTCATTGTAAATATTGCCTTGCAAAAGTATATGTGAGCATCCTTTTGAAACTGGAAAGACTTATAGAAATGTAAACTAATATAATTTTAAAAAGCTGTGTGGTATAGTGGATAGAGAGTTGGCCATAGAGCCAAGAAGGACTTTATTTCTGGATCTAACATAGAGTATCTGTGTACCCCTGAGAAAATCCTTTAACCTTTCAGTGCTCTAGGCCAGTGGTGTCAGACTCAAATAGAAACAGATCACTGCCAATGCATTTTGACTTAGAAAGCTACAAATTAGCATTAGCTATGTTGTATTGCATCTTTATTCATTTTGTTAAATATTTACAATAATATTTTTAATTTGGTTCAGGCCACTGAGGAGTTTTTCAGGTCATGAGTTTGACACCTTGTAAAGCCAAGCTTTCCAAAGGATGGTTGCTGTGAACAGCTTTTAAGGTTCTGATTACACAATATAGTGAATACTGTATTTATTCCATAACAAATCAGAGCAAAACATTCACAGAAAATCAAAATACAGCATTCACAATGACTTATGACTAAAAGGGCCACATAATTTTCACCAAAATAGTCACAATAGTTTTCAACAAAGTAAAATCATTTAGTCAATCACAAAGTCATTAATTCAATCACAAAGTACAAAAGTCAAAATTCTCTACCCCTAGGTCACAGTAAATCATAATCTCCTCAGTCAGTACACAGTATCCAAGTAAAGTCTTCTTTCAGCTTGACTTGAGGCTGGCTCTCAGCTTCCATGGTCCCTCTTCCATGATCCCAGCTCCAACTGTCACTTGGGTTCAAGTGCAGGCAGCTCTCAGTTCCCTGTCCAGCTCCTTGTCCAGTTCTTCATCCAGTTCCTATTCCATATTGAAGTTCATGGTGTCCAGTCCACCTCAAGTCTTTCACAATTCCAGTTTCTTGGAAGACAAAGCTTAAAAGTGCCACAATAATATTCATACACATTGCCAGCACCATCGTCAATACACTGTCTGCCTGTGAAATCAACTTAGGCCCACCAACAAGGTCTGAGAACTCAACACAAGCCATCAATATAGAAATCAACACAGACCCATAAACAACATCCAAGAGGTTAGCACACATCACCAGTAAAGTCCCAGGACCTCCAAAACCCTCCTCCAGGACTTCTGTAAACAGACAACAAGAAAATCCTCTTTCAGGAGTTCCAGTAAGGTCCCATGGTTTCTATACAAAGTATCATAAGCAAACATCTAAACAGACAGAGAAGACAAACAGAGTGCCAGAATACCACAAGTTTTCTCCTTCTTGACTCTGCCACCACAAGAGTCCTCTTCTTAATTCTTGCTCTCTCTAGCCCTAGGGATCACCTTATACAGACATTAGCTCCTTCACAGGAGTTCACAGGTTCTAGGGTTCACAAGCTGTGGATTTCCCATGTTCTGTTTCTTAACAGAGTTGATACAAGACTCAAAAGAAGCTTCAACTGAAACAAGGTGTTAACTCAATAGCTGAAACAAGGTGTGAGCTACTTCTGTGCTTGCCATTACTCATCTGTGCTTTAGACAACTCTTAAACTGTAAGTTCAAGACAAATTTCCCTCACTAGGGAGTTCCTTATAGAAGTTAAGTAACAGTTCACATCTATATCACTGTCCTTTATTATAACATTTTCTTTCTGTTTTTTTTTCCTATAATGCATCGACAATTAGATACACAGACACACACATACATATTTCCATATACTATGCATACATATTCACACATGTGTAGCTATATATGTCTATATAAGCAAACATACTTTTTACAAAGAGCCCATCTTATGCTTCTTTTTTTGTTACTTTGGACATAGAATTTTAAGTTATAGTCTTACAGAGAAAATACAGAAGGAAAAATGGCATGTGAAAAATCCAATCACATTTATTCCCTTTGCTAACAATGACAGAAAAAATTGCTTTTAGTTTCATATTGATCACTATTTAAGATGTAGATAAGCTGTCATGTAGAACCATGGGGCATTAAGATCATGGTAAAATTTTGAAGCAATACTTAATGATGTCGAGGTACACAGATGCATATAAAGCAGGCCTCCTGTTTCAAAATATCCTATGGAATCACCATTTTGAATAGAAGCATTGAGGTTAAAATAAATTCAGGCTATTGAAAAGTGAAGAAATACGTGACTGCTTTCTCACATCTGAAGCCAAGCAGAAAAGCCTGAGTTTGAATGGGAAAATTGTTGATATTGTAGTTTGAATGCTGGCAAATATGGTGCTAAATCTTTTATTGCATATAATTTTCCTCCTATTTAGAACCCAGAGGACAAAGCTGATACTTGATAAAATTTGTGGTCAAGGTATTTCTGAGAGAACAACAAAAAGAACTAATGAAATTGGTTTCATTTGCCTTTTTTTCTCTGCATGCTTAATTAAACAAAAATAATCTCATTGCCAGATTTTTTACTCACAATGAATTTTAAAAGGCAGAGAGTCCTTTATTTTAATGTACAATTATCTTGTTGAAGAATAGTGAAAATATCATGGAATTTTGCTTTGGAACACTTTATCTTATGTGTAACCAATAGTTCACCCAAATAGAGTTTGACCTCTGAAGCTGACCCAAAGTGAGTCAGATTCTTTTTTGTTGTTGTTGTTCCTTTTCCCCACAGGACATATTCTAGGAAAATCTCCTACTACATTTGGTATATAGCTCATGTCTAGGTTTCCCCAGGTGTGGGTAAAAGGTGCTCATAATCTGTCTATACATTCAAGATAACAAATGTGTAGGAGGTCCAGGAAAACCTGTCTTTTCTCCACAGATCATTTGTTAAGATTTTTGTCAAATAAAATTGATTCCCCTGAGAAAAGTGTGAAATAGGACACTGTTATCAGGTTCAATTTATGAGTTCTTCTTTACCACAAAGTTCTACGCAATTTCTCCTCCTCCCCATTCATAACATTATTCAGTTTAAAACATTATCCTTAGACTATACACATCTGTCATGAAACTTCTACCATAAGTCATCAACTGCTTATGGACCTAGATTCCTCCTCTGGGGGGAAAAAGAATGAGAAGGGAGGGGAAAGAAAATAAGAGGAGGAGTGAGATGGACAGTGAGAGGGAAAGAATGCTTTTCAGGTGGAATACTTTTTTATAAACCATAAAAGTGAGTGTCATCTCTGAAGATAAATGTCATCTGTCCAAATGTGTCTGTTCGCCACTCATCAACAATTTCTTGTGTCCAAAACAATGTACCACTGGATATATCTTCACAACATGGGATAATAATTCAAGACAGAAACAATGGAAATGTACTGGTTTTTGAGTCAAAGGACATTGGTTCAAGTCTTACTTATAACATTACTACTGTTATGAGTATGGAAAGTCACTTAACATATTTGGGTTTTAGTTTCCTCATGCATATGTGAAAAGATTGTGGGTGAGTGGCTATTAAAAAGGACGGTAAGTGAAGATCACTAGTTGGTCAATTTATTACCCAAAGGCATGTAAGTATGTGACTCCCTTACCCTACCATGCCATGAGCACACAATAATGGTAACTTGGGTTCATAACAGGGTATATACCCTGATCAAGAGCCCAGACTGTTGCTTCTCTGTCGTTATATCTGATTTGTTGGTTCTGGGCAAATTCACATGGACTGTATCTGAAAAGAAACTACACAGCAGTCAATCAATGAGTGCTATGAACTTAAGATTACCACTCCCTTCCTTTATTAACTGTTAGGCACAGAGATGAATAAAAAATTGCTAAATTACTACTTTTCTTAACTTGCTTTTCTAACCTTAACTGTTAATGACCAAGCCAGGAAGAGAGTACACAGGAACTTCTCAGTGTACAGGTCAGTGAATCAGTTGTCAACAATGAAGGCGCATCTTTCAGCTAGGGTTTAAAAATAGGTCAATCCACATAGTACAAAATTATAAGTACAAAATTAGAAATGATCCTGAAAGTATCTGCCAGTTCTAAATCTGCTGTTCCATGCTCCTAAAGATATGCTGAATAATGTCATCAGTTTGAGTGAGAAACTTTATTAGTGCACAGAGGGAGAGATAATAGATATGGTCATAGACAGGGGCACAGATGGATAGATAGACAGATAAAAAGTAGACAGACAGGCCCACACATATGAACACAAACACTTAAATATAAAGTCACATACAACACTTTATATTTTTCTAAAACAATCTGTACAAACTGTAAGTACTAGCACATCCAATCAACTTATGAAGTCTGTGCTTTGTGATAGCCCCAAAGAAAAGCAACAAAAAAGTAGTAAAGCAAGTGTGATCCTTTTCTCCCTTTTTGTAAAACTTTTGATTATTGTTTTAGAGGAGAGGGCGTCTTCAAGTGGAAAGAAGGCTGGCTTTCAGGTGCCAATTATGCCACTTGTTCAAGTCACTTAAGCTCTATAGACTTAATTTGTGAAATTAAAGTATTAGATTAGATGACTTAAGATGCTTTCTAATACTAAAGGGATCTTTAGTTTAAAATAGTGTTTTTTAATTGAGTATGCATCTATCAGATAATTGTCTCTCAACCTGAGACAATAGAGTAGTACAATCAGTCTAAAATGCGTTTCTGTATTGTTTTAAACATGCAAAATGGTGGTAGATCACTATGCTACTTTTCCTGTTTGGTTATGAAATATCTGAGTTGTACATCAATGAGTACCCTTGCTAAGGCATCAGGCCAAAAGAAACTTCCCATCATCACCTCCCTGATGTCATGGTCCTCTTTGAGAATGAAGGAAAAACCACACAACCACAACCTGGAAATACATTTCAAAAAAGACTCCAGTATCCCCACTGTCCAGCAGATGACATTCATTAGACAAAAACCTAGACTGGTCTACTTCACTACCACCATGTAACACTATCAGAAAGCCAAATAAAACCACCAATTCAAATGTAAAAAATAAAAAATGTATGATTCTAGAGCCCCCCCCTCCATATATAGAATTTTTTCTCTAAGTCTAAGGGATCTCCCACAAACAAAATTTACAAATATGGACTATCAACAGATTATAGTCACATAGCATATTTAATATAAGAAAAATAAAATTATTAAATATCCCTGCATGAGTCCTCTAGTTTTCCTTCCTAAGAAGGGGGAGAGAATAAGAGAATTAGAACTTGTTAGGACTCATTGTCTTTGAAAATTCATAATCATCTTCCTTAGTATCAATATTATCACATAGAGTCTGGGGGAAAAGGTACTTCAAATAGATAAAAGAAGAGGGCATATATAGAAAGCAACCTTTCTTCATACTCTACTTGAAAAATTGTTATTCCTTTAAATAATTTTCTTTTATATAACCTGTATTTATCAATATATCTTTTTTTTTTTCCATTAGAAAGGGGAAGAACCATCTTTATGCATTTCTTAAATGACAAAAGATTTCAGTAAAATTAACTTCAAAATCCATCAATTTCACATGGGCTTCCAAACTTACAACTATTACAGGGAAGGGAGAAAAATTATATTTGTCTTTTCTTCAAAGGATAACTTCAATCCTCTTCAGTATTTTCCCCAAAATTAAACTCCAGTATCACTTTCATCATTATAATTACAAAATATTCACTTTTTATTCTGGCTTTTGTTGTCTCTTCCATTCATGAGGCTGTAGTAATTTAATATATTTTCTTCATTATGATTACTTTGAGAATAGTTCTTAGTCTTGCCTTGTTTTTCCCCTGTTCTGCATTTTATTAGTTCTTAAAGGACATTAATGATCCATTATATTTATATATCACAATTTGTTTAGTCTTTCTTCAATTGATAAAGATCAATAGTATTTCTTATTTTTGTTGCTATTAAAACTTTTAAATAGAATGTTTTTCTTTCAGACAATTTTGGGCAACTTGAAATAAAGTAGGAGAAAGTAAATATTTAAATATTTTTACATACAGTAGCTAGGCAGATTGAAGATAGGTAGATAGGTAAATGAAAAGATAGATAGATAGATAGACAGACAGACTGAGGGATAGATAATATATTAATCATTTAATATGTTCCATGCACTATTCTAGATGCTGTGAATATAAATACATGAAGAAAAAAAGCACTTCAGATTTCAGTTATGTCATATTCAATAGGAGACAATAAAGCATGAAAAGGACATGAAAAAGAGCTGGGAGAGTAAGTATTCTCAAAGGCAAGTGGTCTGAGGAATCAGGGGCTGCTCCAGGTGAGAAGTGAGCTTTACTTGTACAATTGCTTTGTTAGAGGAACATTTGATAAGGAACTCAATGATCAGATGAAAAAGCTGTAGAGATAGAGACTTTGCCAACATAAGAAGGGCCCTGAGGAAAAGAAACAGTAGGTTCTGAGGTAGTCATGGACTAGACTGGGCATTAAGCAATACAACTTTTAAAATATTTTTATGTGAAATATGTCTTTTTCATTGGTACAATTACATCTTTGATACAAGGTTTTGAAAAATGTCTTATCTTAATCATAAAGTCATACTTTAATCAACCTTGATATTAAATGTCCCTATGAAAAACTCTTAATTTTTCCAATTCTGTAAATGATTATATTACATGTTTTTATTGGATTTGTAAATCAAGAAAATATTCAGTTCACTAAAATATATATTTATCTATCTCTCTTTGTTAAGTATTTAATCTTGCATGTGATATTATATGGATATGCTGTAAGCTCACGTTGCAGCATTCCATATCCATACATGAATTCCATATTTATAAAATAGTTTTACTTCTCATTATATAAATAAATTCATCAGAATTCATTATTCTGTAAAAGGAGAGAAAACTTGCCAGTTTAATTAAAGTAAATAAACCCCTCAGTATTTTAAGGTGGATTTTTATAGACTAATCAACATGTCTTTATCTTACATGCTAAACTAGATTTCTTTTGGCAATGATTTTGGTAGTATATTGAAAAAATACTTTCATAAGGAAAAATTGCATTTTTCGTGCATGGTCATGCATGTATATAATTTTACTTTTTATTTCACTGGAAATGCTGGCAACTATTGGCCAACAATAATAGAATAATGATGATGATGATGATGATGATAATGATGATGATGATATTAATATTAGTGATGCCAGTAACTGTTACAATTTTTTGAATTAATTGCAGATCCATGATCCCTCTGAAGGGCTTTTCAATTTTTTGAGGATTATTAAACTCTTTGTGATGAATACTTTGCCAATTCTTGATACCAATTTTTATTTTTGACCACACTTACCATGATGTTTCATTGTGACTGATCCTCTTCCTCTAAGGGCTTTAATAACCCTTGAAAAACTTGACTTAATAATATAAAAAGCCATGGCAATATCTTCAATATTCACTGAGGTGTGACCTTAACAGCTGGAATTTTTGCTCATTTACTTTGGACTAATATGCAATGGTGAAACTGCAGAATTAAAAAAAAAATACTAAAGAGAGCACTGAAACACATTTATGGCATGAAATCCAGCTCTCAAATATAAACAAATAATGGAGAGAAAGACAGTCCAATCTGGTTTTATCCAGTAAAAGTCAAATTTTCTGATCCAGCCTAATGCTCCTAGAAGCATAGATTGATAATTGCTAATGTCACAAAACATATATACAACTAGAAACAGGCTATCTTGACAGAACATGTAGGTATCATTTTCTTAGCACAATTCAAAATTGCTTTCCAGTTTTTAACATTTTACAGCTCCACAGTGTATTGTGGTGAGGAGCAGAATAAACTTAGTTTCCTGGACAAAGAAAAATACTCATTCTTTCTTCAATGAGCTACTACAGCCAATGGATTTCTAAACTTCCACATATACCCTCTAACCCTTGAGGAAAGCATTTATAATAGTCTTGTTCTTCAGATTCTATAGGTGAAATAATTCATAATATTAGTGAAGGACAAGATCTACTTATACTCTTCCACAATAAGGTTCTACTATTGTGACTTTTGTTGATCTTTGGTTCCAGTTACTCTTTGAATCAGGATCTTCTTTCCTACTAACAAGAATAATTCTTCCTGGTCCTTTTCATCTGATATATGTTTTCTTGAATAAAACAGACCTCCAGTTAGGTTATACAGTTGCCTTAAAGAAATCTGAAACCATGTTGTATTGGTAATGGAATTTGGAGATGCCTCTGTATTGGCTTGGTTTTTGGGTCGTGTTAAAAACCAGAGCGTCTGAATCCCACTTGTGGACTTGTTGACGTGAAGAGAGAGGGCTGAACTGGGAGGAGCCATGAATTGGGAGAGAGGCCCAAGCCTAGAGAAAACCAGAAGGACTTTGGGAGAGCAGTATCCAATATTGTGGAGCCTGAGTTGCTGAGAGAAAGGCTGCTAAGAGCCCGTTGGAACTCTCCAGGACTTTTCAGAACTGCCACCCAGAGCAGCCAAGAACTGAGGAGGCATGGCTGCGATGCCAGTATTTTGTCTGTCTTTTTTGATGTTGTTTTGCCAGATTCACCTGATGGTGAAGGACAGTACTGCTGTTGTAAAGGCCCTGGAACCTGGCTGTTGGTTCAGAAGCCCTGAAGGAGGATTTCCTTGTGGTACCTTCACAGAAATCCTGGAAAAGTGCCTTGTGGATGTTTTCAGGGGTTCTGGGACTGTTCTACAGGTAGAGAGTGACTTGAAGAGGGCACTGGCTATGGCTTTGTTGAGCTTTGTCTCCCTAGGAACTGAGATTGCTGAGGGCTTGCCTCAAGTGAAGATGAAGGACCTTTACTTGGGTATTCAATGCTGAGTTTAATCTTGTAACTTAAGGGTGGTTGGCCTCTTGTGTTCTCCTGCCTCCTTTTGAGATTCAGGGGTGGGAAGCCTTTGAGGTTTTTTGTTTATTTGTTTGTTTGTTTGTTTTTTTGTGCTCTGTTTTTGACCAAACAAATGTACTTTGTTTATGGTTCCAGACTAATATCCATTTGAGAGGAGAGATTTTGACTGACTAAACAAATGTACTGTCTATGTGTGGAGTAGTACCTGGATTGAATTGAGAACTTACTTGCTAAAGGAACAAGTTACACTATATTTTGACTTTCTCTGTTCTGTGAATGTTTGCTGAATAAATGGGGTTTGCTACACTGGTAATACAAACCTTGGAAGTTGCCTTTGCTTGGCATTACACATGTATAAAGGAGGCAGGTAGGCAGCTCAGGGTAAAGATAACTGGGCCTAATGTTAGGATGACCTAGGCTCAAATTCAGTGCCCGATGCTTATTAGAATGATAGAATAAGATCATAACTCCACCAACATTGCATTAGTGTTTCAATTTAACCACATATCCTCCAATATTTACCATATGAAAAAAAGGAAGAAATTCTGTTTCCACAGGATTAATACTACTCCTAGCTTTGTAAGAGAGATAGCAGGAATTATCAAAGTGTAATTTAGGGATTAGTGCTTCTAATCAGAGTTGTGACAAAGCAGAACCAGACTTTTGATCAAGTAAAAAGGTCAAAAGTTTGAGCACATGCTTAATGAGTTGGGTTTTTCTTAAATTAAATTTAAATTTAGTGTTTATTTTTAGTTTAGCTCATTTCCACAAGGTTTGGAGTTACAAATTTTCTCCCTGTCTTTTGCCCACCCACCAACTCAAAACAGCGATCCCACTGTATACCCCTCCCCCAGTCTGCTCTATCCTATATACTTCCCCATCCTCTCCATTAGAGTGAGATGAATCTCCATACCCAGTGCCAGTATATCTTATTAGTTGCATGTAATAATAATAATAATTATTATTATAATTATTATCATTATTATCAATCTTTCTCTATCTGTTTTTTTTAAATATTTTATTTCAAAATTTTGAATTCCAGATTCTTTCCCTTCTTCCATCCTTACCCACCCATACTGGGAAGATAAGCAATTCAATATAGGTTGTACATGTGTAGATACACAAAACATTTCCACAGTGGATATATTGTGAAAGACGGACAATATTTCCCTCCATCCTATCCTGCCACCCACTTGTTCTATTCTCTACTGTGACCCCATTCCTTTACAAAAGTGTGTGATTCTAAATACCCTTCCACCCAACCTGCCCTTCCCTCCATCATCCCCCCTGTCATCCCCTTCCCCCAACTTTCCTGTATGGCAAGATATCCAATTTAGTGTGTATGTCGTTCTCTCCCCAAGCCAAATTCGATGAGAGTAAGGTCAACCCATTCACTTTTGCCTTCCTATTCTTCCCCTCCATTGTAACAGTTATCCCTTGCCTCTTCTATACGAGATGATTTACCCAATTCTGTCTCTCCCCATCTCCTCTCGTTATATTTCTCTCTCACCTCTCAATTTCACCTTTTAAATATCAT
>CM053580.1:111263705-111294713 GCA_028627135.1 Pseudochirops cupreus
GTCCTCAGCAGGAGTCCTTAGCAGAGATTCTGCCCTGCTCAAAGCAAAAGGAGTTCGCAACCGCAGCCACTGCCTCTGCCGCTGCTTCCAGTCAGCACCGCACGGAGACTAGCTTGGTTCCGGTGTTCTCTTGCTCCACCCCTTCCTGCTACACCAGCAAGCTCAAGGGGCGTGGAAGATCTTCAAATCCCAGTATAGTTACAACACCACAGATGTTTGGTCCGTAAGTATCCTTCAAGGTATCACTTTGCATCGTTATTGTCAGCATAAAACTGAACTCCATCAGTCCTCTCACTGAGCCAAGAAGCCTGCATTTCTTTAAGTTTTGCTTGCACTTTACTTTACTTAGATATGGAAAACTATACTGCTGTCATTTAGCAGCTTCTGAATATTCCCATCATTTTCCTGAAGCCAGTATTGAGGTTTGTGAATATTCTGACCTAAATGAGTAAATGCAGTGCTGTAAACCAAATCTCTAAAAGCTGCCCAACTCCATTGTGGACAAACATGTATTAGCTCAGCTTTTCCTCCACATCAGAAACAAACTTGACCCTCAGGGAAGCATCTAATCTGTTGAAATCAAATATTTCAGTAGGCATCTTGTCTTGGAGCTGCTACGGTTGCTAATGTGAATGTTTAGCTTGGAGAGTATAGTTATAATCCAGCACTCTGCACCACATTCTATCTTTGTCACTCACATCCTCTCTGTCTCTTGTCCTTACAATGAATGGCATAGTCTATTAAATGCCAATGTTTGCTGCAAAAGTGCATCCACAAAATTTTACTTCATCTAGGAAAATGAAAAACTATGTTGATAATGAAAGGGACATGAAATGAAAAGGACAGGAAATACACAAATCATCAGTAGTAAGTGACCACGGTTGTTGCTGTTTCTGACTTCATTCCTCCCAAGCACTCCTTGGAATGTATGATAGTCTATTAGTTTTTCCTCTTTTGGAACAATCAATGATGCCAGATTTTCCTTTAACCTCATCTTGTTTCATCATGCTATGAGCATATGCACCGATAATGTTTGTGTGGCACTTTCCTGAAAGTGGCAATCTCACTGTCTTGAGTCTGCCATTCACTCCTTTTGGCAGGCAATACCATCTTGTTGACTAGATTAGTTTTGATTGCAAAACCTATACCGCTTCACAGAGCACCCCATCACTGAAGTCACTCCACAAAAAAAGCAAAAACATGTATCCAGCTGTGACTTTAGTAAGCTGGCAATCATTTTCCAGCCTTGTTTCGCTCAGAGCTGGGATTTGGATGTGATACCTGCTGAGTTCTCTCACAACAAGAGCTGTTTGTCTTTCAGGTCTACTGGATTTCATTTTGTCTACAAGCATGCACACACTCCATTTACTGATGGTGAATGAAATCATCTTTGCGAAAAATTTTGTATTATTTTTGTTGTGTGTTTTAATTGCAAGTAGTATCCCCACCTGCTGTGACAGGTGGGATAGGGTTGGATAAAACAGACAATTGTAGGGCACATTTTCTAGTCTCTTCCTCATACTAATATTTGAGCACTGTGTGTGTGTGTGTGTGTGTGTGTGTGTGTTTTATATAAAAAAGCTGCTCAGACACCCCAGAGATTGTTGAATCCCACTGCTGTTTCAGTATAGTAAGAAGATCATCTCATGGCATAAGTCACCTATGTGCAGTGTTGTGACTATAACTCCAAGTATATCTATACCTGCTGCTTCATCACTTACCCATCACCATAGAACTTCAAGACAGGTAAAAATAACACATTGATGTGGTGAAATCTCTTGATTTGAGCATAAATTTGATTTAAGTTAGTCAGAATTGCTCAAAATCATCAATCTCACTCTTCTAGTCACTGGAGTCGAGTCAAGATAACTGGCTATGGCTCAGGATGCAGTGGATGACCTTGACAGCTTCAATGTCTAACCAAGTTCTAACCACTCTATAACACCTGCTTTGGCTGCTTTCAGGCTTATAAGAACAAATTACTCTCATCCACCCATTCCACCAGGAGAAGTCTTACACATGTCTGAGGCAGCTCCCCTCCACCCCGCACCTCAATGGATTTGGGATATCTAGGTTGCCCTCAACCTATATCTATGGTTTAGGTTAGCCTATCTGCCAGAGTTTACATAGTGTGATCACTGAGTATGCTAAAGCTATTTGGAGACATAGTTGAGAGTTAGGTGAATTAAGTGGAGACCAAAGTTGGAAAGCAGTCCTAAGAGTACTTCAGCACCCCTCAAATCAGAGGTACTTGTCTTCCTCAAGCACCCCAAAACCCCAGTATGCTGGACACATATTTTATAAATGAGGAAATTGAGAATGAGTTCTCTGTATGCTTGGGAAGTTCAATATTATATGAGTTTTTTTAAAATAAATTCTGTATCAGTTGTCATTCAGTAAAAAGCATTGAAAATATACATTAACATTAATAATATGTGTCAATTTAAATTTGTTCATACTCAACTTTTATTTGATTTTGCTCTGTAAGGGAAATAACCCATACTTACAGAGTTATATCAAGGGCAAAACTTTACTACACTATTGAATTAAGCCATGACTTTCTCCTAACCAACATTTATTTTTTCTTCTTTTTTTAAATAACAAATTAATAAATTGGACATATATGTATTTGTACATATTTTACACATGTATATGTATACATATTATATATCAACATATATACATTTACAGAGAAAATTATATGAATTTTGAAATTATATACATTAGAACTATTAAGTGACTTATCAAAAGTATTAATTCAACTTCATTTTGAATTTGGTGGCTACTTTTAATTCCATTTCAAAGGGATGATAATGACTTAAAACTAATCCTACGGCTAAAATGACAACCCTGGAAAATACCACCTTTCACTTAAATTATTGTTGATATTATTATGCTGTTGGTCTTCCTTTTTTGCTACTAGCAAAGGTTAATATTGTAAAAAGAAAACCTTCCAATCCATTTTAAATGGATAAATTAAATAAATGAAAAATATTTCTATAGATATTAAAAACAAATTAATCATCATACATTCTCAGCAAAAATTATTGTAAATTGTAGCAGAAGGGAAAACTGCTTATTAAACTCTATACTAAATACATATACGTACACATATGTATACATAGATACATACATACATATGTGTATACAGAGAGAGCAAAAATGCTGGTTAATTAAAATGTATTTGAAAATACCCAGAATCTTAAAATTTTTGTAGCAATTTATTGATCATAAAGCAGACTGCCAGTCCTGGAGGAAAATTATTTTAAAGATTCCTTTGAGACAGCCACCAAACTAATCTTCTAAATGGTGTTGTGGAATCATGCACAAATGTGAGAAGGTGTTTCTCTTGGTTTATTATTTTAATGTGAAAAACAACTGAGAAACAATGGTCAACTGTTTTAAAAGTAAATTTGTCTTGTATCAGTTCGTCTGCCCCATAATAAGCAATACCGTAAACTACCCTACCACCCATAGACACAGAATATGCGTCATACACACTCATGTTTAAATCATAATCCCTACTCTATAACTACTACAAGGGATGCTGGTGAAAATTTAATTTTTAATTATTATAAAACATAAAAAAGTTTCACTTTTATAGGAAGCACAATATTTATGCTTACTTTTTGTAAAGTTTATTTACTTCAATATGTAAATTTTTCATGTATAACATCCAAAATTATGACTGCAATGGAAATTAATAAATTTTTCATTATGTTCTATTTATCACTAATTGTACAGACTAAATTTGTTAAATAATAATTTATTTTTCCCCAGTTACATGTCAAGAAAAAATGTTAGCATTCATTTTTACAAGATTTTTAGTTCCAAATTTTTCTCCCCATCTTACCCTCTACTGAAAATGTTAGGCAGTTTAATATAGTTTATATTCATGCTACTGTGAAAAACATATTTCAGTATTAGTCACAGCTGTGAAAGAAGAAACAGATATAAAGAAAAAAAAACATGAGAAAGACTAAAGTAAGTGAGAAAAGTATGCCTTGGTCAGCTTTCAGACTCTGTCAGTTCTTTAGTTAGATATTGGTAGCATTTTCCTTTGGGAGTCCCTTGTATTAGACTTGGTTCATTGTGTTGCTGAGAAGAGCTGAGACATTCATAATTGCTCCTCGCACAATGTTGTTTATACTGTGTACAATGCATTCTTGGTTATGTTCATTTCACTTTGTATCAGTTTGTAAAATGTCTTTCCAGGCTTTTCTGTAATCTGCTTATGTATCATTTCTTATTATACAATATATTCCATGACATCCACAGTTTCTTCAACCATTCCCTCACTGATGAGCATCTCCTCAGTTTCCAGTATTTTGCTGCCATGAGAAGAGATGCTATAAAGATATTTACATATGTACGGCCTTTTGCCTTTTTAATGAACTTCACAACCTGACTGATTAAAATAATACCTTAAAAATAGATAACTCAAATGGCAAAAGAGGCCCAAAAAGCCAATGAGGAGAAGAATGCCTTAAAAAGTCAAATTTACCAGATGAAAAAAGAATCTCAAATGCTTTATGAAGAGAATAATTCCTTCAGAATTTAGAGTGGAGCAAATGGAAGCAAATGGCTTTATGAGAAATCAAGATTCTATTAAACAGATCCGAACAAATGAAAAAAGAAATAGAAGGAAATGTGAAATATCCCCTTGAAAAAACCACTGACCTGGAAAATAGATCCAGGAGAGAAAATTTAATAATTATTGGACTTCCTGAAAGCCATGATCAAAAAAAGAACTTAGAAAGCATCCTTCAAGAAATTCTCAAGGAAAATTGCCCTGATCTTTTAGAGCCAGAGGGCAAAATAGAAATTGAAAAAATTCACCAATCACCTCTTGAAAAAGATCCCCAAAAGAAAACTCCTAGGAATGTTATACTCAGGTTCTGGTGTCCCACATCAAGGAGCAAATATTACAAGCTGCCAAGAAGAAACAATTTGAATATTGTGAAAACACAATTAGGATAACCCAGGATCTAGCAGCTTCTACATTAAGGGATCAAAGTGCCTGGAATATGATATTCCTGAGATCAAGGGAGCTAGGATTAAAACTAAGTATCACTTACCCACAAAGTTGAGTATAATGTTCCAGGGGAAAATATGGTCATTTAGTGAGGTGGAGGACTTTCAAACATTCTTGCTGAAAAAACCAGAACTGAAAAGAAAATTTGACACTCAAATAGAAGAAGCATGAGAAAGTAAACATGGAAAAGAAATCATAAGGAATGTATCAAAGTTGAACTATTTGCATGCCAGCATTGAAAAACAAGCACTGTAACTTATGAAATTTTTCTCAGTATTAGGATAGGTGAAGGGAATATAAATGTATATGTATGTATCCATACACATTTGTCTATATAGGAGGGTTTATATATGCATATTAACACATATCTGAGATGTGTACATATGTGTACATAGAGGGTACAGGATCAATTTAATAGGCAGGGATGAAACTTTGAAAGGTGAAATTCTGAGGTGGGAGGGGATTAGAATGAGAGGAGACAAAGAGAGACAGAATGGGGTATTCATCTCATATAGAAGAGGCAAGGGATAATTGTTACAATGGAGGAGAATAACAGGAAGGCAAAAGGGAAAGGGTCAACCTTACTCTCATTGAATTTGGCTTACGGAAGGAGTGACATAAACCCTAAACTGAGTATCTTGCCACACAACAGAGTAGGGGAAATGGGGATGAGAGATGGGATGATGGAGAGGAGAGCAGGGTAGCAGGGAAAGGTGGCTGGATGCACACTCTTATTTAAAGGGACAGGGACAGGGTAGAGAATACAACAAGGGGGGTAGGTATAGGAAGGAGGGACATATAATCAGTCTCTCACAATATGTCCACTGTGGAGATATTCTGTGTATTTACACATTTACAGCCTGTGTTGAATTGCTTGTCCTTCCAGTGGGGGTGGGTGACAAAAAAGGAAGGTAAAGAATCTGGAATTTAAAGTTCTATAATCAAAGGTTAAAAATATATATGTATATTATTATCATCATCATCATCATCATTATTATTATTATTAACTAAATGCAACTGGGAATCAAGATACACAGGCACTGTGGTAAGGAGACCCATCCTTCCCTACTGGAAAGTCAGAGGTGTGGTGGGGGAGAACAAAGGAGAGAGTAGATCAGGGGCCAAACTATACAGTGGGATGGCTATTTTAAGGTGGTGGGTAAGGCAAGATGGGGAGTAAATTTCTAACTCAAAATCTCATGGAAATGAGTGATATATACAAGAAAATAAATAAATTAATTTATTTTAAGAAATAGTAGTGAGTAAAAAAAGAAAGTGATTTAGAGTACTTCTTCCTATGCCTATACATGGCTTTAATTTCTTCATCTAAAAACTTTCTGTTCATGTCATTTGACCAATTATCAATTTGGGAATGGCTTATATCTTTATAAATTTGACGCGGTTCTCTATATATTTTAGAAATGAGTCCTTTATCAGAGACACTAGATGCAAAGATTGTTTCCCAGTTTTGTTTTACTTCTAATCTTGGTTGCATTGATTTTATTTCTGCAAAAACCTTTTCATTTAATGTAATCAAAATTATATATCTTACATTTTGTAATGCTCTCTCTCTCGGTTGGTCATGAATTCTTCTCTTCCCCATAGATCTGACAGGTAGACTATTTCTTGCTCTCCTAATTTGCCTGTGGTGCATGTTTATGTCTAAAGCATGTTCCCCTTTTTCACCTTATTTTGGTACACAGTTTGAAATGTTTACGTCTTACAGATTTTTTTCTGTTTTCTCAGTAGATTTTGTCAAATATGCCAAATTATAACAAAAGCTGGGGTCTTTGGGTTTATCACACACTAGGTTATCCACTCTGCTATCCACTTCCATTGTATGAAAGAGTTCATTCCATTCACATTCCATTATGATTGCTACCTACATATTTCTCTCCATCCTACTCTTTCACTTTTTTTTCTCCCTCCTTTTACCCTTTCTCTCCTTACCTGTGTTTTATTTCTACCACCTGCCCTGAAATGTCCTCCCTTCTGTCAGTCCCCAGCCTTCTCCCTTAACTTAATCTCCTCCCTTCTTACTTCCTGTGGAGTAAGTTAGATTTCTACATTTAATTAACTGTGTATTATTCCTTCTTTGAGACAATACTTACGAGATTAAGGTTCAAGAGATGCTCATTGCCCACCATCCCATGATCCCCTCAAATGGAATAGATCTTTTGTACCTCATATTCCACTCTACCTCTCCTTTCCTTCTATACCTTTGCAGGGGTAGAGAACATGCAGCCTTGAGGTCCATGAGAGCATCTATGTGTTCAGGTGTGGCCCTTTGACTGAATCCAAACTTTACAATTTGTGAACAAATCCAATCTGTGAAGTTTGAATTCACTCAAAGGGCGGTACTTGAATGTTCAGTGTGCCACCTGTTGCCTCAAGGTAGAAGGCTCCCTACCTCTGACCTATTATACTCCTGTTTCTCTTCCCTTTATTTTTTATGCCATTCCCTTAAATTCAGCTTATATCCATACCCGCTATGCATATTCTTTCTAGTTGTACTTATACAATTTATACAAATTTATACAATTTATGCAAAACTTATACTATTTTCAAGAATTACAAGTATCATCTTTCCAAAAATAGTTTAACCCTGTCAAAACCCTTATGTTTGCTTTCCCTTTTCACCTGTTTATGGTTCTCTTGGGTCTTGATATTGGAAGTCAAATTTTTGCTTTAATTCTGGTCTTCTTTTAAAAGCTTGAAATCCTTTTATTTCATTGAATGACCATTTTCTCCCTTGATGGGAGAAATTCTGCTGGGTAATTTTGTTAGGTAAGTGAATCTTGGTTGTAGTCCTAGATTCTTTCCCATCTGGAATTATCATGTTCCATGACCTCCAATCCTTTAAAGTCCTGTGCAAACCTGCTGATCATTCCCTGTTGTTTCAATTGTTTCTTTCTGGTCATGTGTAGTATTGAAGCACCAACACAATATACACAGTGTCAACGGCAACTGTGAATATGCTGGAATAATGCTCAGTCTCAAAATATAACAGATTCTCCATACAAAAGACAGAAGCAAAACATTTATTCAGACACCCCGCCCAAAAAAAATGGAACTCAAAACCAGAAAGGCAAATCCCTCATAGTAGCAAAGAAATTAATAAGTGATAACACCACAGAGAGTCACACCATCCTTTAGCCTTCCCACAAGCCAATACTCACAATATGGATGCATCCTCTCCTCTCTCTATCTCTAACTGCTCTGACTCCCAGATTCCTGTGGGCTTCACACCACAGGCTCCATGTGATTACATTTATTCTACTAGGGATCAGGAAAGATCTTCAAATCAGGAAAGATCTTCAAATCCACTTAGGTCTATTAAGGGGCAGGGAAAGTCTTCAAATTACCAAAAACATTACATATGTATTCATTATTTATCATTATATAAAATAAAGATCTAATTGTTCTGAAATTTGGCAATAATGTTTCTTGCAGTTTTTATTTTGGGATCTCCTCCCTGACATGACTGGTGTATTCTTTCTATGCCTAATTTGCTCTACATTTCCACAATGTCAAGGCACTTTTCACTGATAATTTCTTTCTTTTTTTTTTGAATGACTTATTTATTTATTTTTAGTTTACAAGATTCAGCTCCACAATCACTTGAGTTTCAGATTTTCTCCCCTCCCTTTCCCCCCTCCCCCATGGTGGCGTGCAATCATGTATAGGATCTGCAAATACTTTCACATTGTACAATAGTTTGGTTATATAGAAGGGTTGTAACCAATGAGTGATCGCTGGGAAAAAAAAGCAAAACCAGACATGAAAGAGAACAATAGCGTCTTTTGCTTCAGTCTCCATTTAAACTATAGTCTTTCTATATCTTTCTCTGAGTTTAGATATCTCCTTCCATCCTGAGGCTTGTAGAGTTGTCTTTAGCTGTGTGTTGTTGAGGATAGTCCAGTTTATCAAGGTTGGTCATCATATACCCAGTGGAACATGATCTCTTCTCATTTTTTTTCTTTAGATACAAATATAAAATTCATGACAAATTCCTATTCCAGGGTCACACTGTGATATGGAAACGATCTTAGGCCTTAATTAATTACTAAGTATTGTGCACAACACATGGTAGAAAAGATTATTATCAGATATGAGAGGAAGAAAGAAAGAAGGAAATAAAATTCATATTATTTTAGGATTTCTTAGCAGAAATACATTATAAAATTTGAAGAAGGTGAGTTCTTAATAAAACTGAAAATTAAGGGTATTATTTTTATGGGATGAAATTTTTTAAAGTATGTGGAGAATCTTAATCATTCTTGCTCAAGGCAACCGTGTTGAAATCATGTCTAAACAGGATAAGTGATTTTTTGAAGGTATAGGAGATTCAGGACATGAAGATAAGACAAACAGGAGATACCAAGCCCTACAGAAATATGTTAAATATCTATTTTGGAGAAGACGCTTTTCTAAATACTGGATATTCAAAAGGGGAAAAACATATTATTCTAGACCTCAAAACATTTGCTTTCTACTAGAATAATGACTGGCTTGCCAACATATTTTAGGGTCAGTCATAGAGAATGAGATCAATTCCATAGGGAAGAACTAAAACCAATGGGTAGATTTTACAGTGGGAAAGGTAGTGGCTCAATATGAAGAAATCTTTAACAATTTGAACTGCTATTTATGTGAATGTTTTGCCTCAAGAGATAGGGATTTATCTGTATTTTAGAGTTGCTTAAATGAAAACCAGGTGATAATTTGTGAGAGATAACATAGAATAGAATTATGATTGCAAGGACTGTAAGATCCCTTTGAATTTTGAAACTATGATTTCATGAAAGAATTTCATACAAAGGAAGAGAATGATGATAGTAGGCATGGAAATACAATAATTTTTATTTTGTATGCAGAGATTTTACATTATATGGGAAAAAATGGTTGCTTCTAGTTTAAATAAGACATCTTTCACAAAAGTTTTCTATGCACATTTTTCTTTAGTTATGTTTTCATCCAAAGTTCACAGTCTTACACAAATGTTCTCTGTTCTTCAATATAATTAACATGTTCCTCTCTTATTTCTAGGTTGTAATAAATTGGGAAAAAAAACCTATAACCTATATTTTAATGAAATTACTTCTCTTTCAAATAATTTGCATTTTGTAGAAATGTATTACTCAGAAAAAATTATTAATTTATTATTAGGACAAAAGAATGAGTACCTTTCAATAAATGTTAATACAGCTTATTATTATTATTATTATACAGCATGTTAAGCATATTGTTTTTGTTGGAAGAAGCTTCATTTTCCTCCTTTTGATTTAGTACTTAAATTTTATGGCATGTGTTTATCTGAGATATGATTTTCTCTAGTGCACAGTTTTAATTAGTTCAGCATGGTGTGTTTTAATTAGTTATTGTGCATGACACATTTTGTTCTATAGAAAATACTTTTGTACCAGTAAATTGGGTTTTGTACTTGATTGGGTTATAAGAGAGAGTAATCTATTGATATAACTTCTAATGTGCTCTTCCTTCTACCATTAGTTACCACTGTGATCAGTAATAGCTTATTTGAATTGGGCTTTAGAGCTAAGTAAAAATAATCCCCTTTATCCATTGGCATTATAATGGATATATATTTTAATAAATGTAAGACTTGGATATATCTTTGTCTGTCAGATTCAAAGATGATGTACCTAAATAAAAGCTGCATAAGGAAAAGGAGCATGATGATTTTCTGTTCAGTTTAGAGCAAAAGATAGGTAGAGAAACAGTCCAGTTCACATAGGCTATTTCCACAGGGAAAATGAAGAGGAAAACTTGGGAAATGATTTTTTTTCCTTTTCTCTTTCAAGAATTCTTTCAAGTTTTCAACATTCACTTTTATAAGATTTTGAGTTCTAAATCCTCCCCACAGCCTTCCCCAAGACAGTATGCACTCTGATATAGCCTATACATGTAAAATCATATTAAACATATTTCTTCATTAGTCATGTTGTAAAAGAAGGATCAGAAAAAAAAGGAAAAACCAGGATAAAGAAAAAAAACAGGAAAAGAGAAAGTAGTATGTTTTGATCTGCATTCAGACGCCATAGTTCTTTCTCTGGATGTGAATCTTTTATTTTTTTTTTCTCATCGTGAGTTTTTTTGGCAATTATCTTAGATCATTACATTGCTGAGACGAGTTATATCTATCAAAGTTGATCACTGCACAATGTTGCTATTGCTTTGTACAATGTTCTCTTGGTTCTGTTTACTTAACTCAGTATCAATTCATATAAGCCTTTCCAGGTTTTTCTGAAATCTGCCTACTCATATTTTTTTTTCCTTTTTTCTTACTAAAAATTAAATACAATAAGAAAAAGAAACATAAACTTAAATATTGAAAGAAATAAAAAATAAGAAAAGGAAAAAAAAAGTGTCATGCACAGCAGAATGCAAAATTAGATACAAAATATATAGCAATAAATTTCCATTTCAAGAAAATCTATATAATAAATACTATGTGCTGTGTTGAGAGCTGTCCATCTTTTTTTTCCTTCCTTATAGTTTTCTTGTTTTCTGCTGTGCACTTTTTATTTTGTTCTTCTCCCCCCTCCTCCCACCACAGAAGGTTACAATTAAGCATGTATATATCTTGATACAAATAAAATATACACATACATGCATACATATATAGACACTTTTCCCTAACAAATTCTACTTCTGATCTTTCTTTCTCTATCTATCTATTTATCTATCTATCTAGCTATCTATCTATCTATCTATCTATCTATCTATATATATATATATATATATATATATATATATTATTTACTATTCCTCCTAAATCTTTTACTTTAGTTCTACCCCCTACCTTGCCATCCAACTACTGAACCAACTCCCTTCCTCATTCTCCTTGTCCTCTAAATCTAAACACCTTTCTATACCCCACTTTGACTTTCCTTCACCCTCTGCTCTAGAGATACTTCCCTTATTCTTTCCCCCCTCCCTATACCCTTGGTATTTTTTTTCTGAATTTAGAAGAATTTTATACTCTTCTAGATAAATGTAAATTGTTCCCTCTTGAATCCATTCATGATGAAAATGGTTTTTTCAAAACTAATAGCCCTCCTCCCCAATTTAATTCCTGTATGTCAGTTCTTCCTCTCGAACCTCATTTGTATAAGGTATATTACTCTTTTTAGCAGTTCCTAAATGCATTTACTTTTAAAGGTCATATCTTACCGAGGTTTACCACAATCTTTCTTATGGACTACCCTACTGCTAATAACAATCTTAGACATACACTGAACATTTTACATACATAAAAGGTAAACAGTCTGTCCTTACTGAGTCCCTTGCAATTAGTCTTTGGTATGTACCATATAGCTCTCTTAGCTCTTCTATGCCAAATTTTCTATTAAGTAAAGGTTTTTGTTTGTTTGTTTTTAAACAAAGTCCTGAAAGTGTGTCAGTTCATTTAATGTTCCTTTTTTCCATTCAGGATTATGCTTGGCTTTGGTGTGTATGGCATTTTTCTGCTCAAATCCCAGTTCTTTTCTTCTTCAAGATGTGAAATCTTGTTCCAAGATCTGAAATCTTTTAGTGTAGCTGCTGCTTGTGTGATCTTGTGTGATTCTTGTGTGATTCTAACTGTAGCACTCCCATATTCAGGTTGTTTTTTTTTTCTTGTTGCTCACAACATTTTATCCTTGAGCTGAGGGTTTCTGAATTTGACTATAATATTCCTGTGGGTTTTCCACAAAGGATCTATTTCAGATGGGGATCAGTAGATATTTTTTCTCTGTTACTACTTTCTCCTCTTGTTCTTGTGCTTCAGGACAATTTTTAAAATTATTTCTTGTACTATTGTATCAGGATTGTTTTTCTTGATCACAGCATTCAGGTAGTTTGAATATTGTTTGATTTTCTCTTTTTGATCTTTTCTTCAGATCAGTTTTTGTTTTCTTATGAAATGTTTCACATTCTCTTAATTTTTTTTTCATTCTTTATATCTTGTTTTATTATTTCTTGGTCTTTTGTGACTTTGCTGGCTTCCCATTGGCCAATTCTAATTTTCAAGACATCATTTTCTTCCTTAAGATTGTCTCCTTTCCTAATTGGTTGACTTTCTTTTCATAATCTTCTTGTTTTTCTTTTATCATTCTTATTCATTCATTCATTTTTTAACCTCAATCTCTCTCATCTGATTTTTAAAGTCTTTTTAAAATTCTTCTACGAATTCTTTTTGGGTAAGTGGTCATTTGACATTACTCTTTGTGGTAGAGAAGGTTTGGTTTTTTTTTTTTTGTTTTTGTTGTTATTGTTTTTTTTTTTTTACTACAATATTCTCTACCAAAGATGAGCCCTTGTCTTCTCTATTGCCACAGTACCTCTATGGTTCTATTCTTTCTCCTTTGTCTCTGCATTTTTTGGTAATAATTTAGTTTTTGTAATTGTAATGGTAATGAAATTTGAAGATCCCTTTGTATTGGAAAGCTGACAGGTACTTAGCACCTAGTTTCACATTAAGCTTCTGTAAAGAAACAGGAGGTATGAATCCCTGTTGCTGATGTAACAGGAGGGACTGAACAGAGAGAAGTTAATACCATATATAAGGAAAAACAAAAGTTCGACAGTCAGAACTTCTTGGGATAAGCTTCATGGAGGCATAGCAGCTGTTGCCAGAGAAAGAGAGAGAGAATTTCTCTCAGCAAGCATCTGAAGGCTGGGCTGCTGCCACTGGACTAGAACTTCCATGGAGAAAGTGATTTTGATTTTGAGAATGGGAGAAAAAGATTTTGATTTTGACAATGGAGCTGCTGAAGTCTTCTGAGGGCCAGATGGAGCTGCTGAGAACTTCTGAGGGACAGCTGGAGCTGCCAGAGGAAGCATGACTGTGGTGTTGGTACTCTGTCTCTGTTAAGTTTTCTTATCCCAGGAACAAAAATTGTGAAGGACGTGAGGTGGACTGGATACTGTGAGATTAAATATGGAGCAAGAATTGCACAGAGAGTTGGACAAGGAACTGGACATTGCCTGTCTTTGAACCCAGGTAGCAGTTGGTTAGATTTAGGCAGGAGCTGGGACCACAGAAGAGGAACCATAGGGGCTGAAATCCTGCCCTGAGTCAAGATGAAAAGATCTCTTTGTGGGTACTGAGTAGTCACTGAAAAAACTGTAATTTACTAGTGACCTAAGGGTGGATAACCTGTGTATTTTCCACTACCCCTTAAGAGAGTACTGATTAGTGACTGATATTGTAATTTAATTGCACCCCATGGGTGGAGAAATTTGACTCTTGTGCTTTGTGTCCCTTAAGGAGTCCTCACCTCATTAAGGATGAGTTAAGGATTAAGGAGGCTCTCCTCCTTAAGACTGACTGAATTAAAGACTTAACTAAATGATCGACTGTCTAAATGAATATACCTTGTGATTGAGTCACTACATGACTGAGTCACTAAATGATTTTACTTTGTTGAAAACTATGTGACCGCTTTGGTGAAAACTAGGTGTCCATTTTAGTGATAAGTTGTTGAGTTGTGACATGGTAAATGTTGTATTTTGATTTTCTGTGATAAGTTGTAACACTGTGAATGCTGTACCTTGATTTTCTGTGAATATTTTGCTCTGATTTGTTATTGAATAAATAGGGAGTTCACTACACTATGTAATCAGAACCTTGAAAGCTGTTCACAACAGCAAGTCTCTGGAAATCTTCTCGTATATGGCTTTACAGTAATCAACTCTACTCCTGGGATGGGGCGGGGGGTGCCTCTGGCATCTGATACTTCAGTTCTCCCCTCTGGCTTGGAACCTTAATGAAGACCTCCAGCCTCTGGGAAGTGCCCCCAGGCAGTAGCATGCCCACCCCACTACTTCTACACTAACCAGATCCATTCTGGTTTCTTCTTATCCCCAACTCCACTTTCCATAGCAACTCCACAAACAAGCTGGGTCTAGTGTTTCTTGTCAGCAGGGGTTCCCTTGATCTTCTCTGGTTCAGATGGCCAAATTCCCCTTACACCCCCTCCTGGGGATCAAAGTTCCCGTGGCTGGGGCTGAGGCAGTCTCTCAATCTAGCTAACCCTAGGGTTTGCTGCTTGGGACCTAGTCTGTAGATGTTTACTCATCACATGGACCAAATCTCATCCTGGGACTTTTCTTCATATCTTCTCCAACTGATTCAGGAGGACCCCTGTTCTATCCCTACTTTTACTTATTTTTAGCACCCTGTATTTGCCCTGAGACACAATTTCATCTCTTTTTTGGGGGGAAATCTTGAGATCTTGGAATTTTCCTACCTACTCCATCATCTTCCAATAATCCTCCTGCTCATCATTTTTTTATGGAACAATAGTATTCCATTACATTCATATACTAAAACATGTTTGGCCATTTCCCAGTTGATGGACATCACCTCAATTTCCAGTTCTTTGCCACCACAAAAAGAGCTGCTATATATATTCTTTGTATATGTGGTTCTTTTTTCCCTTTTTATGATCTCTTTGGGATACAGATCTGCTACTGGTATTGCTGGATCAAAAGTTACACACAGTTTTATAACCTTTTGGAATAGTTCCAAATTGCTCTCCAGAATATTTCACTATTACACCAACAATGGATTAAGTTTCCAATTTTCTTGAGAATTATTTTAACAATTAAAGGTAAAGCCTCTCCTGCAGAGGAGAAAAAAGCAAAACAAACAAACAAACAAACAAACAAAAAACCCAGACATCAGAGAAATAAATCTTTGACTCCTTTCTAATTAAGATTTCAATTTAAAAATTGTTATTCCTATTCACAACTCTACTGAGTTAACCTTAACGCTTTTTAATTGTTCCTTTCCAAACAAAATAATACTTTTAATTTGAATTTTGATTGGTTATTATAGATACTGATCTGCTTCTTTGAACTGTGACTCTGTGTGTGTGTGTGTGTGTGTGTGTGTGTGTGTGTGTGTGTGTGTACTGAAAGCTGTCAGAGGTCAAAAGACTACATGCTTACATTGCTAAACACTTTCAATTTAGAAAATCAGTAAACAAGGGTCTATTAAATGCTCATTAAGTATCCAAATTGTACTAAGAACAGAGAACACACAAAAAAAGTGAAATAACTGATTCTTTCCTCAAGGAATTCACATTCTAAAGCAAAAGACAACAAGAAATGTCTACATGAAACAGGTATACCAAGGATGGAAAGTAATCTCGGAGTGAAGGCAGTAAAAGAGGGAGTGACCAAAAGAGGCAGCTTGTAAAAAGTGTAATTTAATCTGATAATTAAAGGAAGCCAGGGAAATTAAGAGACAGAGGAGAATGTCCAGAGTATTCAAGGCATGGGGAAATAGCAAGTACAAAGGCACATGTTAGGGAGACAGAATATTATGTGCCCAGAAGACAAAGTTGTATCTTTGAGTGAATTTAAGGGACTATCTTGTAAGTAGACTGGAAACACAGGAATGGGTGAATTTGCCAAAAACTTTAAATGCCAAATAGAAACTTTATGTTGGAACGTGAAGGTAACAGGGAGACACGTTTATTGAAGAATGGGATAAAATCGTCAGACTTTAGTTTTAGGAAAATTACCTTGTTTTCTCATGAGTTGAAGTGGCAGAAAGCAAGGCAGATAGGCTATTAATAAAACTATTAGAATATTCCAGACCAGAAGTAATGAGGGCTTGTACTAGGGATGCAACCAGGGAGAATGGGATGCATAAAATGGATTTTTGTGAAGGTAGAAATGAACATGCACACACGAAGTGTTCATTCAATTAGAAAAAAAAGACATTTATCAAGCACGTATTATGTGTCAGAGACTGCATTAATTGTGGGTACAAAAAAAGACAATGATATGTGAAAAGGAATAAAGTGAAAGAAGATGGATAGGAAGGAGGGGGGCATGTTATAAAACACACTTTAAAAGGGAAGCAGAGGATTTTATATTTGAACCAGGAAATAAAAAAAAAAACAACACCAATGGAATTTGTTGAAAAGAGAAGTGACATGGTCAGACTTTCACTTTAGGAACAGCAATGGAATGAAGTCAGAGGAGACATAAGGTCAGGAGATGAACTAGAAAGTGATCACAATAGTTCAGATGTTCCTACAAATGGTTGTGATACTTTCAGGGGACAGAAAGGGGCATTTGTGGGAGATATGAGAAAGGTAGAATCAACAGGACTTTGCAATGTGTAGTATGAGAGTGAGGAGTTGAAAATGACACCTAGATTATGAAGCTTGAGGGATTGAGACGTTGGTGGTACTGTTGAAAGTAATATAAAACAACATTACATTGTATCACATCATATCATATCACATCTAATGATATCATACCATACCATATTATCCTGGTGTATAAGATAATGCCTTTAAATATAACACTGTGTAATTAGGAAGCATTAAATAGTGACTAGGGACCTAGACTTGAAGTCAGAAAGACCTGGTTTCAAAAATCTGCCTCTGACATATTTAGGTTTTGTGATCCTGAGTACTTTTCATTCAAACTTTTTGTGATTGAGACTTTTAAGTTACAGAGAAAACACTAAATTTAATCTGTAGAGAGGAAGATACATCAGTAAATATCACTTCCACTGAAATAAAAGGTCCAATTTCTCTTCCTGCAATTTAATATAATATTAAAAAAAGTTTTCAACATGAACATACTTAAAATATCAAGGCCTGGTTTATGTATCCCATCCTTATCTTTTTCAGGTATGCCAACTAAGGCTAACAGTGCACTCTTTTTTGTCTACTTCAAATGAAATTAATACAATCTTTATTTGCAGCTTGGTTACAATTTTGTAAAAGATTTTCATGGTAATTTTTACTTTAAGATCTGAAGGTGTCATAGTGAATGGAGTGCTCAACTTGGAGTCAGACAGGTTTTTAACATCCTTTCTCCAATGCTTGCTACCTGTGTGTGACTCAAATACTGAAAGTTACTGCAAGTAACTTAACCTCTTTTATCATTGGGCAAGTATGGAAACCTTTTTTGCTCATTCATAGATGGGTTTTGTTCTGTGCTTTCCCTAAAGAAATTACATATCCTTGACAGATCTCTATCTGCATGTAGTGCTAATATTAATACATGCAAATGTTGGCTGAACTGGGGTGTCTATTATAAAATTCAAAGATATTTGTGAAAGTCATACACATTTTCATTTACTCATAACATTTAACGGCCTTAAGAAAAGAACATCTGATTTTTAAAATATTTAACTTTGATAATTTAAGTGCAAAAAGAGCTTCAATCCATGAATGTGACCTTTTTTTTTCCTTTCTCGCTCCTTGTAAGACATTACCTTATATTCCAGTCTTTAACTGTAACATGCAACTCTAGGAAAAACGTAGAAGAAAACATCCTTTGTATGTAGAGGAAATCCTTTGGTGGACTACAAGTGTCCCACAGGCCACAGGTTGTGCAGCACTGATCTATATCCAGACTAATAGTATATTAATAATAACAATATAAATAAATATAGTAAAATAATATAATAAAGTCTTTTTTCATTGCAATCTAGCCTTTCCTTCAGTTTCTTTGAAACTCAAGTATGACCATGTCATTGCTCCTTACAAAAGACTTCAGTGGTTCCACATTACTCTTAGGACTTTGACATTTCAAGCCCTTCACAATTTATCCCCATCATATCTTTTCAGTCCTATTATAAATTACTCATCTTCACATATTCTATGTTCTGCTTAAACTGATTTTATTCTTCACACACTACAATCCATTTTCACATCATTAATAAGGGTGTTCCTCATACATGAACTATAAATTGCTTGATTCTCTTCAATAGTTTGTTCAAGTCCTGCCTTCTACAATACAAAAAAAAACCAAACAAACAATCTTTTCCTAACCACAGAGATAATAATGCCTTCCCACAAATTTCATTGAATATTTTGCCTAGGCATATATTTTGTATATATGTATATGATGTCCTTCTCCTCCCATTTACATAGCTCCTAAAGGGTAAGAGTTATTATATTATTATTGTCTTTATATGTCCAGAAGCCAGCAGTGATGAAAGAGAGTAGATAATAAGTGTAACACTCTTGTGTGGGTCTTCAACCAGATTAAAATATAATTGGGAATTATTTCACAAAAATAAAAATACAATAAAACACACATAATGTTAATTAGGTGGTTTTCTAACTCAATATGCAGCCCACAGGGATCTATACATACATTCTAGTGTTCCTTATTCCTATTTGTGTTTTACATAATCACATACTCCATAATGAAGTATGACCTGGTCTTTAGTTGTACACAGGCATTTTAAAATAGCTATGATAATACCGTTTTTGTTTTGCTTTTGTATATGAAATCTGATGTTCAGCCATATATTTCAAATAAAAAATATCAAGAATGAAAAAAAATTACGTTTATTTAGGTATGCTTTCTGTCCAATGTCACGTGATTCTAGCTTGTTGAGTACTGCAATTACCAGTACTTGAAAGTAACTGGAACTGTTATCAGATTCTTCTTGCCTGTGATTTCTTCAACCTGGCATTACACCCTCTCTCTCCTCTGTTTTTTTTATTTCGTAACACTACTCTCTCTTAGTTTTCTTCTTACTCTTCTGATTGCTCATTTTCAGTCTCATATGCTAGGGCATTGTTAATATCATGTGCCATGAGTATGGACATACTCCAAGGCTGTATTCTGGGAACCTCTCTTCTTTCTTTGCTGTCTCTTACTTCTGATTTCACCAGCTGTCATGTGGTTCAATTTCATCACCACACAAATGATTCCTAGGTCTATATTCCATTCCTCATCTCTCATAACTATCATTTTCACTTCACAAATCGTTTATTTGGAATTTTGAACTGGATGTACCACAGTGAGCTCAAGCTCTAATAGTCAAAAAGTGAAGTCATTATCATTTCCCAAAGCCCACTCCACTTTTGAAATTCCCTTTTACCATTAAAGACACAACTGTCCTTTCAGTGAGCTATGTTGGAAATATAAATATCATCCTGTACTCTCTTCAGTTTCCCAGAAACAAGTTTTCATAACTTTATTTTTGTATCATAACAAAATTTCTTTCACCTGTACCCTTATTTTTATCCAAACTGTCACCAAGCTAGTTCATACCATCATCACCCTTCATCCAGAATATTACAATAAGCATCCTTATTAGTTTTCTTATAAGAAGTATTTTTTCACTGCAAACTGTCCTTTCCATAAGTTTCTTTAAAATTCAAGTATGACCAAGTCATTTCTCTTTGCAAAAAACTTAAGTGGTTTTACATTACTCTTAGGACTTGCACATTTCAAGCCATTCACCATCTGTCCCCATCATATCTTTTCAATCCTATTATAAATTACTCATCTTCACATACTCTATATTCTGCTTAAATTTTCTTTATTACTCTTAACACACTACAATCCATTTTCACGTTATGGATAAGGGTGTTCCTCATATGTGAACTTGAAATTGCTTAATTCCCTTCAATATTTAGTTCAAGTCTTGTCTTCTACAATACAAAAAAAAAAAGTCTTTTCCTAACAATACAGAAAATAATCCCTCTCCACAAATTTCATTGACTATTTTGCCTTGGCATATATTTAATATATACGTATATGATGTCCTTCCCCTCCCGTCTCCACACCATTTAACTTCCTAGAGGGGATGAGTTATATTATTATTGCATTTACATCTCCTGAAGCCAGTAGTGATGACAGAGAACAATAGATAATAACTAAACGCATGTTGCTAAATTAGGGAGAGAATAGCTGTTCTTTCAGCCTATTTTGTGTCCTTCTACTTCCCATAGCTATTGATCTATCTCATCAACTGAGTCTAAATTTACCAGTCAGCCTTCACAGGTAGGCCTTAAAATTGTGCTTATAGTATATTTAGCAGGGCAAATGCCTTGTTCTTTCTAACCAAGATCTCTCTCCACCTTCTCTCACCTTCGATCTTTTTTGTTATTGAGCATTTAAAGGTATTTCCATGAAAGGCATGACCAAAATATTGTTTGTGTGAGATATTCAGTTTTGGTTTTTATTAATATTTATATGAGGGGGAAAAAGAACAAAACAACAACAATGAAACTTGAAGAAAAGAAGAGCTATGGAGATTTATATCAACACAAGGACCAACCACAATTCCAGAGGACTGAAGAAGAAACATGCTTCTCACCTTCTGACGGAGAGGTTATGGACTTGGGGTTCCAAATAAGACATGTATGATTTTGGATATAGACAGTGGAGAAATTTATTTCATTTGACTATATATATTTGTTATGCGGGTTTTCTTTTCTTTTTTTTTATTCAGTGGTGTGAGGAAGGAGCAAGAGAAAATAAATGTGTGCTAATTGAAAAAATATATAAGTGCAAATATAAGAACTAATCTCCTCCAATATTCTAATATTCAAATTAATTCCTGACTGGATCATCCCTCTAAAAATGAAGGTCAAAATGTACTCATACACTGATCCTCAATGATTCTATTAGACTATAGTTAAGGTTCTCTTATAAAGCCCCTGAGTAAACCCAGATTGAGGGGGAATGTCTTGTTTATCTTTCCTTCACAGTTCTTAGAAAATAAGGAAATGCTCAGGCAAATTCCATCAAGTATTATTCCTAACTAGGTAACCAGCCTAAGATTTTTTTTTTCTTTTGTCTAATGAGCCGTGCAAACATATGATTCAAAAACTAGATAATAGTACATATTGAAAGATAAATCACATATTTATGTGATGACATTTTTATGTTCAAGGAGTTTATGATGTGCTTATGAAAAATGTTATCATTTTTATCTTTACTAAAATTTGAAGATTTTTATATCACATTTATTTCTGAATCTAGCCCTTACCCTCCTATACAGTGTTCTCTCTCTAAGAGACTTTTTAAAAAATCCAACAAAACAAGAAAAGCAAAGCCAGAACTTTTGTTGCAGTAAGTCAAGTCAAGGCACAAGAGTTTGTTAAGGATTTACCAGCTGTCGGATACTGTGCAGTACTGGGAACAATAAGACTGTCTGCCCTTGAGGGAGAAACACACTAATGGAGGAGATAATATGCTGACAACTATGAATAATATAAATAAACAAATCTATTAAGTGTTTACATATACATGTATGTTTATATTTGTAAATATACATGTGTATATATATATGTCTGTGTGTATGTTTGTGTGTGTCTATACACATACAGACATATGTCTGTGTGTGCATACATTATGTGTCTATAAAGTCTCAGAAGGAAAGCACTAATATCATGGGACTAGTAAAGACATCTTTCTGAAGCTGATGTTTTAACTGAAATTTGAAGAAACTCAGGAGATAGAGACAAGGAACAAAAGCTTTTTAGCCAAGAAGTATGGGCAATAAAAAGACACAGAGCTGGGAGATGGAGTGTTATTGTAAGGCACACCCAGAAGACCAGTGTTGCTGGATCATAGAGTATGAGAATATAGGGATAAAATGCAAGAAGGCTGGAATGATAGCAAGGGACAAGATTTTTTAAAGGCTTTAAAAGTCAAACAGTAGATTTTATATTTTATGACTGGAGGTAATAGGGAGCCACTAGAATTTATTGAGTAGGGAGGGGGTGGGCAGGTGAAGATAGAATAAACATCCTTCCACATTCATAGTCATTCCACACCTTCAGTGAAGAATGAAAATTCTTTTTTTTTCAAGCTCTTCTCCAAGAACAAATCTCATCTTTATAATTATGAATAGTTCCACTTTATTTTATTATTCATCTCTTTTCATAATAGTAGTTATTGTATATGCTGTTTTCATGGTGCTGCTTACTTCATTCTGTATAAGTTCATGCAAATCATCCTACCTTTCAATGTATACTTCACATTAATAATTTCTTCAGCTACACACTATATTCATATATAATACATCACTATATTCATATGTTGAAGTTGTTTAACAAATACCCAGGTGATGGGCATCTATTTTACTTATAATTCTTTGATACCACAAAAAGTGCTTCTGAGTGTACTATGGCATATATAGGACTTTTATCTGTGTTAGCTTTCCTTAGATTATAGGCCTAACAGTGAGATCTATGGGGGAAAGGTATTAGACACTTTAGTTACCTTTATCATAATCCAGAATGTCTGGGGCAATTTATATCTCTAGTAATAGTGCATTAGCCAGTATTCTTGTAGCCACTACAGCATAAGTATTAAGATTATGTTGACTCTCTATGGAGCCAAGCAGAAGTATCCAATCCACGTTCTTCAGGGCAATTATTTAAGTACCTGAAGACAGCTATCACTGAATAAACATTCTCTTCCTTCAACAGATTTTTGTTTGCCATAATCTTCAGTGCTAACTATTCTGCCTTCCTTCATAAATATTTCAGATTTTCAGTGCTATTTCTGAAAAAATGGTGCTCAGTACTCTACATCAAAGGTTATCATATAAAGAGGCACTAGGATGCATTGCAGTCTGCAACACTATTGAGTGGGTCTTCAACCAGATTAAAATTGGGAAATATTTCACAAAAATAAAAAGACAATAAAATATACATAATGTTAATTATGTGGTTTTTCTAACTCAATATGCAGCCCATAGGGATCTGTATGTACAATCTAGTGTTCCTTATTCCTGCGTGGGTTTCACATCATCTCTGTATGTAAATACTACAGAATGAAGTATAATCTGGTCTTTCGCATTACACAGGCATTTGAAAATGGTTATGATAAACAATTTTTGTTTTGTTTTTGTATACAAAATCTGATGTTCAGCCATATATTTTAAATAAAAAATATCAAGAATGAAACAAAATTATTTTTGTCTGATTACCTCTCCAATGTCACATGATTCTAGTCTATTGAATACTGTGATTACTAGTACTTGAAAATAAATTGAATTGTTATCAGATTCTTCTTGCTCATAATTTCTTCAGAAGAAATTACGTATAGGACCTAAGAAGCCTAAACACATGTTGCTACACTTTTCTCTGTGGTTCACAGGTAAGACAGAACTTGAGTTAGATTTTCAGGTCACACACACAGGCATACACATACTTTAAAACCACTAGTTCAACAGTGTTAGATTAAAAAGTGAGAATATAAGACCTCCGAGGAGAAAAGGTTAAAGGAAATAGAGATTAATCACCCTGGGATGCTGAAGATGGTTATCAGTTATTTATCTTTAGCTACAAAAGAGGAAAAAGGAATGTGCTTAAGTGTAGTCTGAAGGATTTAGATTACCATGGAGGGCAGTAGTGGTCACTTAGTTCTGACAAGAAATGGGCACACACTTTAAAGTGTAATGTGGAAGTTTTAAAGTCTGGAAAGGCATAGAATAGGATAGGAAGGAAAAACAGTGATTTTCTGTCTTTTCTGAAACTTGCTTACACACATTTTCAGTGCACAGGGAAGATTAAAGGAAATTAACAGCAAAAACCTAAAGTCTGAAATTCTATAACTGAGCAGCTCTAAACAAAAGACATTATTGTGTTGCTATGTGAACCATTTTTCTTCTTCAAAGTGAAGGTTTTATTAATAAATTCAAATAGAATTATAATGAAACTACCAACATATGAATAACATTAATCTCTAAAGTGAGAGAGGCTTACTGCAATATTCATTGGAGACCTTTATTTTTTCTTTTTCATTTCTTAAGTGTCTAAACTCAAAGCTTGAGATTCATCATTTACATACAGAAAACTGTACTAAATTGAGCAGTTAGTAGATAATTTTCACGTAAAAAAATTCCAGGTTGGAATATTTAATAAGTATAGGGAACTCATTTCAGAAAAATACTCCAAAAAGATTAAATATATTTATTTGAACAAACTGAATGCTCCAAAATTCAATTAAATATAATATTCAAAATAATTGTGAGTAGATAAAACCACATTCCCTGAGAAGACAAAGACACAATAATATTCATATACTTTGCTAGCACCATCATCAATTCACTTTCTGCCTGTGAAATCAACATAGACCCAACAACAAGGTCTGAGAAATCAACAGAAATCATCAGTGTAGTTCCAGGGTCTCTGAAAACATCAGTAAGATGCTCCTCCAGGATTTCTGTAAACAAACAACAAGAAAATCCTTTGTCGGGGCTTCCGAACCAGCAGTAAGGTCCCAGGGCTTCTGTAACAACAGAAACATCCCCTTAATTGGCAGACGCATCTGAAAAAGTAACATCAAAACAGACAGACAAAGTACCAGTGCCACAGCTATGCTTCCTCCCAGTTCTCCTCTCTTCTCATTTCTCAGTTCTTTCCAGTTCTTCTCAGTTCTCAGTTCTCTGTTCTGCCACTACAAGTTCTGTTCTTAATTCTTAGCTCCTCAGCCTCCAGGCTGCTTGCTCCCAGAAGTTCTGGCACACTCTCAGCTCATGCTCATCTTTTTATCCTGGTCATTAGCTCCTCCCTGCCCCACCCTTTCTTATTGCATCAGCAAAGTCCTCCCACTGTGGGATTCACAGGTTCTATTTCTTACTACTTGATACAATCATGAACTGAAACAAGGAGCTAACTATTTCTGTGTTAATTAAATAGCTGAAACAAGGTGTTAACTACTTCTTTGCTTGCCAGTACAAGAGGCAGGGAAGATCTACAAATTCCATTACCATTACAGTCAGTGAGACCTGAGTTCAAATGTGATCTCAGGTACTTACTAGCAGTTAAGCCTGTTTGTTAATTTTCCTTATCAGTAAAATGAGCTGGAAAAGGAAATGGTAAACCACTACAGCATCTCTGCCAAGAAAGTCACAAATTGGGTGATGAAGATTCTGACTTGACTGAAAATGTCCAAAAAACTGCTGCAGAGTGGTCACGTATTTTAGCTTAGGATTTTGGTACTCTGCTTCTGCTTTAGCTCACAATATTCTAAAGACAGATTCAATTTTATATAAATTCCTTAATGGACAATCTAAGTATGACAGCTATATTACTGCATTAGTCATTATATAAATCTGTAAAAGAGTATAGTATAGCATGACTATAACATTGTTTATTATTCCATGGGTTTAACAATACAGGCATTTTTTTTCACTTGCCATTTTGCATATTATATATTTACTCAATTGATTTTCATTATGGTATAACATTATTTTCCCCAGAAAGGGATACTGAATTCAACGTGTATTTTTGAAATTTATTTTGTTTTAGAAGCCCGGAATGCCTGAATATATGGTTTTTTATTGTTTTTGTTGTTATTTTCCAATGAAGTACGAAATGCTCTTATGGCATATATTCATTGGTTTCCAGTAGCCTATATCTGATTTATTACTAAAACTAAGCTGAGGAATTTGCAGAAACTGAAGAAGATATTGAGACAAACTTTTGGCTTTTTTTTTTTTTTGCTTTTTGCAGAGGGGGTAGCAGGGCAATTGAGGTTAAGTGACAGGCCCAAGGACACACAGCTAGTAAGTGTTAGGTATCTGAAGTCACATTTAAACTCAAGTCCTCCAGACTCCAGGCTCAGTGCTATATTCACTGCACCACCTAGGCACCAGAAATATGCCTCCTTTTTTTTTTATGTATTTAAATTCAAGACACAATCACTAAGAGGCCTGGGCGGCATACCAAGAGGCCCAGACAACATGGCATGCACCAAGAGAATGGTACAAGGCCTAGTCAACATGGCAGCAAGTTGACCCACCAACTACAAGGGCCATTCCCAGCCCTATCACCACAGGGTAGGGATCAGACAACACTGGGTGAGAGACAAAGGCAGGGCCCGCAACAGGGGCAGCAGCTACTCCTGGGACTACCAATCCACAGCCTGGAAATATAAAAAGTCCCTATCTGAACTTCCAGGGACCAGGATAGCAGAATGAACCCAGCTGCCCCAATCCCCCACCTCTGGTCCTGAAAACACAGTAATTATTGCCCCAGAGAAAAATTTTAAACAATAAAGGCTTAGGAACCACAGGGGAAGGGAGTGGCTAAGGTCCTGTCTCAAAACGGGGAAAAATCAGGCTACAAAGAAAAAGACTCTGGAATCCTACTACAGTGAGAGGGAGGAACCATGTTCAGAAGGAGACAGTGTTGACTTGAAACCCGTAGCCGAAGCCTTAACAGTGATTATGAAATGGTCTCAGGCACAGAAAGTATTCTTACATGAGCTCAAAAAAAAAAAAACTTTTGCCTTTGAAATCCAGATTAGAGAGGTAGAAAATAAAATCAACACTTCTTTTAAAATCAAAATTGAAAAATTAGAAAAAAAACATTACAATGAAGAAAATGACTCCTTAAAAAGAAACATGTGTGAACTAAAAATGAAATCTGAACATATGGAAAAGGAGCTTCAAGAACAACTTGAGGAAAATAATTCAGTAAACATCAGAATCAACGAAACTGAAGCTAATGACTCTATGATGAACCAAGAATCAGTCAAACAAAACATCAAGACCGAAAAATCAGAAAAAGAGGTAAAATATCTCAGTGGAAAAATAAATGAGCAGGAAAACAGGTCCACAAGAAATAATCTGAGAACTATAGGTCTACCAGAAAATCATGATGAAAAAATAAGTCTGGACAATATCTTCCAAGAGCTCATCAAGGAAAATGGCGCTGAGATCCTAGAACCAGAGGGTAAAATAGAAATTGAGAGAATCAACCAGACACCTCCAGAAAAAGATCCCAAATTAAAAAGTCCTCAAAATGTTGTGGCCAAATTCCAGAAATATGAGGTAAAGGGGAAAATACCACAAATGGCCAGAAAGAAACAATTCAGGTATCATAGAACCACAGTGAAGACTGCACAGGATCTGGCAGCTTCAGCATTAAAAAATCAGAGGAACTGGAAGATGACTCTTTTGCAAGGCAAAAGACATCCGGTTACAACCAAGGATAACCTGTCTAGCAAAACTGAGCATAATCTAACAGGCAAGAAGATGAACATTCAGTGATATAATAGAATTCCGGACCTTCCTGATGAAAAAGCCAGAGTGCAAGGGAAAATTCAACCTCCAATTACAAGACTCAAGAGAAACATAGAAAAGTAAATAGGGGAAACACACACACACACACACACACACACACACACACACAACTTGCTATTTAATAAGAGTAAACTGTTTACATCCCTATATGGGAAGCTGAGACCTGTCAATATCGTAAATTCTATACTTACAGTGACATCTAAAAGGGATATAGATAAATAGAGGGTGTGGGTATAAATTACACAAAATGATGACAAAAATAACCTTATTAAGAGCTGCAAAGGGACAGCAATTGAAGAAGAGGAAAGAATGAAGAAAACAAGGGTAAATTATGCTACACAAAGAGGCATAGAAACATTATATTAGAGGCAAAGAAGGGAGAGAGATGAGCATTATATGAACTTTTCCCACATTGGTTCTGGTGCAAGGAGGGAACAACTGTAATGATACTGGGTTTGAAGATCGTCCATGCCCCTTGAAGTTGCTGATGTAGTAGGAAGGAGTGGAGCAAGAGAACACCGGAACCAAGGTGGTGTCTGTGCTGTGCTGACTGGAAGTGGCGGCAGAGGCAGCGGCTGTGGTTGTGAACTCCTTTTGCTTTGAGTGGGCCAGTATCTCGGCTAAGGACTCCTGCTGAGGACTGCCTGGGACAGGAACTGCCAGGGGCAGAGCTGCTGAGAGCAAGCTGCCTGGATGCTGAGTAGTTGCGTGCGTGAGGAGAGAAAGATCTTTGCCTGAGGTAGGCTGTCCTGTTTGAAGGCTTGAGAATGTGGGTGTTTACTACTTTAACCACATGTGCCAACTTCATAACTACTGTGTTGGCTTTGACTTTCTGGTTTTGGGACTCAGTTTTCTGGTATTTAAATGAGTGCTGTAGCTATATTTCTTATGTAGAGAGCCTGTTACATTTCGTGATTAATAACCATACCAGCATATTTATAGTTGCTGTAGGCATTGTGAATACTGCATTGCTGATATATTTGGCAATGAGGATGGGATCACAACATGTCAGGCCTCTATTTGGAAGCAGGAGAGCTGTAGAGGGAGAAATGACTCTCCCAGGATGGGAGGATTTGCCTTTTTCCTCTCTAGCACAGGGCCCTGTGAAAACTGGGAACCAAGGCTGAAAGGGGGAGAACCTGGAGATTTGGAAAAATGTTTGCAAGGAATACCCATAGAACCAGGCAAAGAACTGGCAGGAGTGTGCAGGAGAGGCTGGGTCCTGCTAACCTGTTATCACCTTATGTGTAAAAGTAGAGATAAGCTGCTGGATGAAAAAGCTCAGATGGCTAGGGAGGCGGCTGGTTTGTCTGACAATTCTTCTGTGCCACAGCATTCAGAAGAGCAAACTGCTCTGGTGGAAGAGCAAGCTACTATTCATGTGGCTAAAAGAAAGCAAAAAACTAGCAGAAGGAATGTACATGCAGCTTTTGCACAGGCAGGGCAGAGTTGCCCAGACAGGTGCCAGGAGAATGTGTGTGAGGAGAGTGGTACAGGGTTAGCTGAGGAGTCTTCTAATGTAGAAGCTCTCCCCATAAGAAGAGGAAGACAAGAGAACCGCCAGGGCCAAACAGAGTCCAGCGAGATAATTGAGGATTTCACTCAACAGGAGATTACTGATATATTGAGTAGATTCACCCAAAGAATGGGAGAGTCTTTAGTGTCTTAGATGGTAAGAATTACAGATGAAGGCGCTGGAGGAATAACGGTGGACACTACAGATTGCTTAAAATTCATAAGCATCAGTCACAATCCTTTTGTACACCAAGCTTTTAGGGATCACCATAAGCAAGGAGGCATCCACAGAACTAATCTGTTAGCATAAGCTGCAGAGGGATACAAAAAAGTAACATCCTACTGACTCTATATGGTCTGGTGGACTCTGGTACTCACTTAGAGACTGTATGACAAAGCTAAAGGAGGAGGTAATGAAAACTGCTATCATGCTTGGAGGTGCAAATACATATCATGATACCCCCCTAGGAGTTCCTCATAGAAATATCATAGTGAAGACGGCTCCTCCTGCTTACAAGCACCTAATTCTGACTCTATTAAGTGGGGAAGTAGGGCACCTTCTTTCAGAGGTGCTGGATAAGATTTCACAATTAAGTGACTTAGGCAAATGGGGAAGAGATAAATTTCCTCGAGAGAGAAGAGTAAATAGCCAGAGGATTCAAAGACAAAATGGGACAAATTAGCAAAGACAAGAAGGGAACTATTTACTGCTGTACTGAGAGCAGGGATGGATTTTAGAAAAATTGATGGTATTTCAACTGAAGAGCTGCATAAGATGTACCCAGAAAAAGTACTTAACATTAGAATGAATAGGGAAGCAAGAACCACCCCTGCAGGTACTGCTGAAAGTTTGTCCCACCTTCAGGGAGAATCTGAATCATTGTATCCCAGTTTGCCCCACCTTCAAAGAGAATAGGAAATAGGCCAAGCCCCAGCGCAGATTAAAGAAATACACAGGGGAGATTGCAGACCCCATATTGTTTTAAAAATATGTTGGAAGAATGGATCAACTACTGTAACTAGGGCATTGCTGGATATGGGGGCTGAGGCCACACTTATCTATGGAAACCCTGATAATTTTAATGTAGCCGCTGCTAAATCCTATGTAATCCTGACTGTATTTCCACAATATTTGAATTGTTTCTTCTTGGCTGCATTCAATATTTTCTCTTTGACCTTGAAACTCTGGAATTTGGCTACTATATTTCTTGGAGTTTTCAATTTGGGGTCTCTTTCAGGAGGAGATCAGTGAATTCTTTCAATAACTATTTCCTCTTCTGATTCTAAGACCTCAGGACAGTTTTCTTTGACAATCTCTTGAAGGATGCTGTCCAGGCTACTTTTTTCATCGTGGCTTTCTGGTAGGCCAATAATTCTTAGATTATCTCTCTTGGATCTGTTTTCCAGGTCGATTGTTTTTCCAGTGAGATATTGTGCACTTTCTTCTAATTGTTCAATCTTTGTGTTTTGTTTGACTGACTCTTGTTGCATCACAGAGTCCTTGGCTTCAATTTGACTGATTCTAATTTTTAGTGAATTATTTTCCTCAATTAGTTTTTGGTGCTCCACTTTTTATGGAGGTATTTTCTCTGGTTAGATTTTGGACCTCCTGTCCTAGTTCTCCAATTTTGTT
>CM053580.1:111295213-111314271 GCA_028627135.1 Pseudochirops cupreus
AGTACACCTCTAGGCAGAATGATGACCCCAAATCTGCAAATTAGAAAACAGCAAACACATAAGATCGCAAATATTGAGTATTGGACTTTGAGGCCAGATGTCTGAGCACCATACCCAGGAAAACCTGGTTCGGTGGGATATGATTTACGTTGTTTAGGGGACTTTTGTTTGGACAGAAAAGAAATAAGAAAAATCTCCACTGGAATATGCATAAGAATCCCTAAAAATCACTTTGGACAGATTTTACCCAAATCAGGATTAGCAGCTGAAGGAATACATGTATTGGGTGGAGTAATAGATTCCAATTATCAAGGAGAAATTGTCCTGACATTCCACAATTTAGGTAAAGGGCCCATACAGATTCATAAAAATGATAGGATAGTTCAAATGATTATTGTGCTTTGTAAAACAGTACCACTTGTAAAAACTGACCCTCCTTCCAAAATAACTAACAGAGGAACTGAAGGATTTGGTTCTACTGATAGAATAAAATTGGGAGCTAAGGTATGGGTAAAACGGAAGCCAGATGATGTTCCAAAGGCTGCAGAGATTATAGCACATGGGAGGGACAACACTGTAACTATTGTTTATTATTAAGTTATAAACTTAAGTCATATTTTCTACCATGAGTGAGGCTACAATAGTGGGCTCATGGACTTCAGTAGCATGGCTGATCCTATATTCACCTTGTTTCTGGTTATTGTCTCCTTGCTTTTTCTTGGTTTTTTGTCTTTTCACTTTGTTTGCTATATTTGTTTCCGCAGGCTTGGTACCCTCCACCTGTAGATGCCTGATAGCTCAAGCTAGATGTCACTCCCTGTCCACAGCTGTGATGTGTCACCCCTGGACCTGGCATCAAGGACACTCCAAATGCTGGCTAAAGAACTGACCTCTCAAATGGGTCCCCTTGGGACAGGGAGAGCTCTATGTCCAATTTCAGCAGCAAATAGCCATGGAAGAAGAGATCTTTACCCCTTAACCCAAGATTTTGGGGACCCCATTTGTTCGGTGCGGGGGCAATGATGGGGAGCTTGTGCTAAAATACTGTTTTCTGTGTTTGTTGTGCACTATCTTTTTTTTTTTTATATTGTTGTAAAATTCAGTTGAGTATTAACCTATGGAATGAAATGTATTGTTAATGTGTTTTTGCTAAGTAAGGGACATGAAAGATCTTGGGACCAAATGTAACGATCCTGGTATTTGAAGATCTCCTACGCCCCTTGAACTTGCTGACATAGCAGGAAGGGGTGGAGCAAGAAAATGCCGGAACCAAGGTAGTCTCCCTCTGATGCTGACTGGAAGTGGTGGCAGAGGCAGCAGCTGTGGTTGAGAGCTCCTTTTGCTTTGGGTGGGCCAGAATCTCTGCTAAGGACTCCTGCTGAGGACTGCCTGAGATGGGAACTGCCAGGGGTGGAGCTGCTGGGAGCAAGCTGCCTGGATGCTGAGGAGTTATGTGCGTGAGGAGAGGAGGATCTTTGCCTGAGGTAGGCTGTCCTGTTTAAAGGCTTGAGAAAGTGGGTGTTTACTACTTTAACCACATGTGCCAACTTCATAACTACTGTGTTGGCTTTGACTTTCTGGTTTTGGGACTCAGTTTTCTGGTATTTAAATGAGTGGTGTAGCTATATTTCTTATGTAGAGAGCCTGTTACACTTCATGATTAATAACCATATCAGCATATTTATAGTTAGTGTAGGCATTGTGATTACTACATTGCAGATGCAATAACACAATCAGTTAAGTATAGGACTCTGCTGAGAAGAAATATAAAACTTATAATAGAGGGAAAGAGGGGAGGAAGAGGAGTACTGCATGAGATCTATTCTTGTCAATCTTGATTCGAGGAAGAAATAACATACTACATTAAGTATAAAAATCTATCATATCCTGTAGGCAGTAGGAAGGGGAAAGGACGAAGAAAGAGAGGGGGGTTTAGAAAAGATGGAAGAAGTAGGGGGAATGGCAGGAAAAAGGGGGGTGGCTGATAAGAAGGGAGTAGTGAGGGAGGTGGTGGTCAAAAGGAAAACTCTTAACAAGAGGAAGGGAGAAGGGAAAAATAAAAATAAATACAGGAGAAGGAATAGTATGAAGGGAAAGAAACAGATAGTAATCATAACTGTGAATGTGAATGAGATGAACTTCCCCATAAATCACAGGTGGATAGCAGAATGGATTAAAAGCCATAATCCTGCAATATGCTGTTTACAAGAAACACATCTGAAACAGGGGGATACACACAAGGTAAAGGTAAAAGGCTGGAGAAAAATACCAGTAAAATATCATGCCTCAGCTAAAGTAAAAAAGCAGGGGTAGCAATCCTTACATCAGACAAAGCAAAAGCGAAAATATACCTAATTAGAAGAGATAAGAGAGGAAAGTATATCCTGCTAAAAGGCACCATCAAAAATGAAGCAATATCATTACTAAACATATATGCACCAAGCAATACAACATCCAGTTTCCTAAAGGAGAAGTTAAAGATATTAGAGGAAGAAATAGATAGCAAAACTATACCAGCGCAGAACTTCAATCTCTCCCTCTCTGAGCTTGATAAATCTAACCTCAAAATAAACAAGAAAAAAGTTAAAGAGTTAAACAGAATCTTAGAGAAGATAGATATGGTAGACCTCTGGAGAAAACTGAATGGGGATAAAAAGGAATATACCTTCTTCCGAGTGGTACATGGCACATATAAAAAAAATTGACCATGTACTAGGGCATAAAAAAACTTACAATTCAGTGTGGAAAGGCAGAAATATTAAACGCATCCTTCTCAGACCATGATGCAATAAAAAATATATGCAATAAAGGGCCATGGAAGGATGGACTAAAAACTAATTGGAAACAAAATAACTTAATCCTAAAAAATAGGCGGGTCAAACAAGAAAGTATAGAAACAATCATTAACTTCATTCAAGAGAATGACAATAAAGAGACAACAAACCAAAACTTGTGGAATTCAGCAAAAGCAGTTCTTAGAGGAAGTTTTCCATCATTGAATGCATACATTAAAAAAAAAATAGAGAAAATGGAGGTCAATAAATTGGGCATGCAACTGAAAAAGCTAGAAAAATAACAAATGAAAATCCCCAATTAAATACTAAATTAGAAATAATGAAAACCAAAGGAGAGATTAATAAAATTGAATTTAAAAAAAAGACAGTGTTGCAGGAGAGACAATTTAAAAATTATTGGACTACCTGAAAATCATGATCAAAAAAAAGAATTCACCAATCACATTTTGAAAAAGATCCCCAAAAGTAAACTCCTAGGAGCCAGGTTCCATAGCCAGGTTCCAGAGTTCCCAATTCAAGGAGAAAATATTTCAAGCTGTCAAGAAGAAACAATTAGAATACTGTGGAAACACAATTAGGATAACCCAAGATCTAGCAGCTTCTACATTTAGAGATTGAAGGTTCTGGAATATGTTATTCCAGTCATCAAGGGAGCTAGCATTAAAAACAAGAATCACCTACCAAGCAAAATTGAGTATAATGTTCCAGGGAAAAATATGGCTGTTCAATGAGGTGGAGGACTTTGAAGTATTCTTCCTTAAAAAACCAGAACTGAAAAGAAAATTTGACACTCAAATACAAAAAGCATGAGAAGGTAAACATGGAAAAGAAATCATAAGTAACTTATCAAAGTTGAACTATTTACATGCCAACATGGAAAAGTTACAATTATAACTGATGAAAATTTTCTCGGTATGAGGATAGGTGAAGGGAATACAAATGTATATATATATATATATATATATATATATATATATGTACACATATACATATGTCTATGTAGGAGGGTGTAAATATGCATATGAATGCATATCTGAGTCTGTGTATTTGTGTGTACATAGAAGGCACAGGATCAATTGAATAGGAAGGGATGATACTTTAAACATGAAATTCTGAGGTGGGAGAGGGATAGAATGACAGGAGATAGGGAGAGACAGAATGGGATTAATAATCTAATATAGAAGAGACAAGAGATAACTATTACAATGGAGGGGAAGAACAGGAAGGCAAAAGGGAAAGGGTCAAACTTACTCTCATTGAATTTGGCTTAAAGAAGGAATGACATAAACTCTTAACTCGGTATCTTGCCACATAGGAGAGTAGGGGAGATTAAGATGATAGTGGGAATGATGCAGGGGAGGGCAGGGGAGGGACTTGCTAGGAGCACACACTTTTGTAAAGGGTCAGGGTCAGGGTAGAGAATAGAATGGGGGGGCATAGGAAGGAGAAAAATATAATCAGTCTGTCACATTATGTCCATTCTGGAGATGTTCTGTGTAACTACACATGTACAGCCTGTATTGAATTGTTTATCTATCCAGTGGGGTAGGGTGGTGAGGGAGGAAGGGAAAGAATCTAGAACTTAAAGTTTTATAATCAAATGTTAAAACTATGTGTGTGTGTGTGTGTGTGTGTGTGTGTGTCTGTGTATACACACACACACACACACACACACACACACACACACATATATATATATATACATAATTATTATTATTAACTACATGCACCTAGGAATTAAGATTTACAAGCACTGGAGTAGGGAGATCTATCTTGCCCTACCAGAAAGTCAGAGGAGCAATGGGGGAGGACATAGGAGAGAACAGATTGGGGGAGGGGTTATATAGTGGGATGGCTGTTTTGGGGTGGTGGATGGGGGAAAGATGGGGAGAAAATGTATAACTCAAAATTTCATGGAAATGAATGATGTAAACAAGAACATAAATTAATTAATTAAAAAAAGAAAACTATTGAATTAATAAATAAAACTAAGAGCTGGTATTATGAAAAAAAAACAAAACAACAAAATTGATAGACCTTTAGCCAATGCGATAAAAAAGAAGAAAACCAAATTATGAATCTCAAAAATGAAAATGGTGAATCTACCTCCAATGAAGAATAAATTAAAACAATAATTAGGAATTGTTTTGCCCAATTGTATGCATATAAATTTGACAATTTTAGTGAAATGGATAAATATTTACAAAAAAAGGTTGCCAGACTTTTTCTAGAAGAAGTAACCAACCTAAATAACTCCATCTCAGAAAAATAAATTGGACAACCATCAATGAACACCCTTGGAAAAAATCACCAGGGCTAGATGCCTTTGCTAGTGAATTCTACCAAACAATTAAAGAACATTTGGCTCCAATATTTTACAAACTACTTGGAAAATTTGAGAAGGAGTCTTACCAAATTATTTTTATGGAACAAATATGGTACTGATACCTAAATCAGGAAGAGACAAAACAAAGAATGAAAATTACAGAACAATTTCCCAGGGGGTGGAGACAAGATGGCAGCATAGGAGCAGTAAAGTATTGCAGCTCCCACATAGCCACTTCAAAATACCCATAAAATATGACTCTAAACAAATTCCAGAACTCTAAAACACACACAAATATACTTTTCGCTAAAGGCAGCTTGGCTAGGAGGCACCATCTCAGGGCTGGAAGCCAAAACCAGCTCAGTCTGAAACAGCATCTTGGCCCTGGGGGCAGTTGGGCAAGCTGAGCTGCAGCTGGAGCAGCAGAAGAGCAGATCTGCAGCAGCTGTGGCAGTTTCCAATTTATCAAGCCATAAAGAAAAAAAAAAGGACTATAAGGTTACTGGAACTCGGCTAAAAATTGGCGGAGAAAAGCAGGTCTGGCTGAAGCACCTCCAGGGCAAGGAAGCAGCAGAAGTGTAGGACCTGCACCCACCTCCACATAACGTATTTGGATATCCCAACCTGCAGACTGCAAGGGGGCCAATCGATCGTTTAGAGGCCAAGTGCTCTCGCGTTGAGTGGCCTGGATCTGGATTGCAGGCTTGGATGGTGGTCCTGGGTGGCTTTTCAGTGAGCCAGAGTGTGGGAGGGTCCCAGCAGCCTCCTAAAAGTGCCAGCAGCTGGGAAAACCCCAGCAATTTGGGACAGAGCTTTCCCCTCTGGAAGCAGAGTTCCACAGAGCTAAAAAAAAAATCACTGACTGGCCAGCCATGAATAAACACAGGAAGCAAAGAAAGAACAGCAACCAAACCCTAGATTCCTTCTTTGGGGAAAAGAAGGATCAAAGCAGGTAATGGGAGGAAGACAATACAGTCAGAACTCCCACAGCAAAAGCTTCCAAGAAACAGGACGATTGCCTAAAAGCTAGAGATTTGCTGAAGAAGGATTTTGAAAACCAAATGAGAGAAGTGGAAGAAAAATTGGGAAAAGAAATAAGAATGATGCAAGAAAATCATGAAAAGAGAGTCAACAACCTGACTGAAGAAATTAACACCTTAAAAAATAGAATAATTCAACTGACAAAAGAGGCCCAAAAAGCCAATGAGGAGAAGAATGCCTTAAAAAGTTAACTTTGCCAGACGGAAAAAGAATCTCAAAAGCATTCTGAAGAGAATAATTCCTTCAAAATTAGAGTGGAGCAAATGGAAGCAAATGACTGTATGAGAAATCAAGATACTATGAAACAGATCAAAACAAATGAAAAAATAGAAGGCAACGTGAAATATCTCCTTGAAAAAAACACTGACCTGGAAAACAGATCCAGGAGAGACAACTTAAAAATTATTGGACTACCTGAAAGCCATGATCACAAAAAGAACTTAGACAACATTGTTCAAGAAATTCTCAAGGAAAATTGTCCAGATATTTTAGACCCAGAGGGCAAAATAGAACTTGAAAGAATTCACCGATCACATCTTGAAAAATATAACCAGAAGAAAACCCCTAGAAATATTATAGCCAGGTTCCAGAATCCCCAGATCAAGGAAAAGGTATTGCAAGCTGCCAGAAGAAAATATTTGAATATTGTGGAAACACAATTAGGATAACCCAGGATCTAGCAGCTTCTACATTAAGGGATTAAAGGGCTGGGAATATGATATTCTGGAAATCAAGGGAGCTAGGATTAAAACCAAGAATCACCTATCCAGCAAAATTAAGTATAGTGTTCCAGGGGAAAATATGGTCATTCAGTGAGGTCGAGGACTTTCAAAATTCTTACTGAAAAAACCAGAACTGAAAAGAAAGTTTGACACTCCAACACAAGAAGCATGAGAAGGTAAACATAGACAAGAAATCATAAGGACCTTATCAAAGTTGAACTATTTACATGCCAACGTGAAAAAGTGACAATTGTAACTGATGAAACTTTTCTCAGTATGAGGATAGGGCAAGGGAATACAAATGTATATATACATATACATATACATACAAATATATTTATATAAGAAGCCTTATATATGCATACCAGCACATATCTGAGTATGTGTATATATGAATACATAGAGGACATAAGATCAATTGAATAGGAAGGGACAATATTCTAAAAGGTGAAATCCTGAGGTGAGAGAGAATTAGATTGAGAGGAGACAGAGAGAGACAGAATGGGGTTGAGCATCTCATGGAAGAGGCAAAGGATAATTGTTACATTAGAGGGGAGAACAGGAAGACAAAAGGGAAAGAGTCAACCTTACTCTCACTGAACTTGGCTTAGGGAAGGAATGACATAAACTCTAAACTGGGTATCTTGCCACACAGAAGAGTAGGGGGAATGAGGATGAGACGTGGGATGATGGAGGGGAGGGCAGGTTGGTTGGGAGGGTTGATGAAAGTGCACACTTTTGTAGAGGGACAGGGATAAGGACAGGGTAGAGAATGGAACGGGGCGGGGGTGGGAGAGAAAGAAAGGACATGTAAATATGCCCACTGTGGAGAGGTTCTGCACAAGTACACATGTGCAATCTATATTTGATTGCTTGTCCTTCCAGTGGGGGTGGGTGAAGAGGGAGGAAGAGAAAGAATCTAGAATTTAAAGCTCTATAATCAAATGTTAAAAATATAGATGTATATATATATATGTGTGTGTGTGTGTGTGTGTGTGTGTGTGTGTGTGTATGCAATAATAATTATTAGTATCATTAACTATATCCACCTGGAACTTAAGATACACAGGCAGTGTGGTAGGGAGATCCATCCTGCCATACCAGAAAGTCAGAGGGCCGATGGGGGAGGACATAGGAGAGAATAGATGGTGGGAGGGGTTATACAATGGGATGGCTGTTTTGGGGTGGTGGGTAGGGGAAAGATGGTGAGAAAATTTGTAACTCAAAATCTCATGAAAATGAATGATGTGGACTAAAATAAATAAAAGTTTAAAAAGAGAAAAAAAGAACAATTTCCCTTATGAATATATATGCAAAAATCCTAAATAAAGTATTAGGAAAATGACTACAGCAAGTCATCACAAGAATAATACATTGTGATCTGGTACAGTTTATTCCAGGAATGCAAGGGTGGTTCAATATCAGGGAAACTATCAGTATAATTGATCACATCAACAACAAAACTAGCAAAAACCATATGATTATCTCAATAGATGCAGAAAAGGCTTTTGACAAAATACAACACCCATCCCTATTAAAAACTCTAGAAGGTATAGGAATAAATGGAGTTTTCCTTAAAATAGTAAGTAGTATCTATCTAAAACCATCAGCAAGTATTATATGGGGATATATATGGGGAGTATATGGGGATAGGCTAGAAATATTTCCAATTATATCATGAGTGAAACAAGGATGTCTGCTATCACCCCTCTTATTCAATTTTTTACTAGAAATGTTAGCAGCAACAATAAGAGAAGAAAAAGAAATTGAAGGAATCAAAGTAGGTAAAGAAGAGACTAAGCTATCACTCTTTGGAGATGATATGATGATATACTTAGAGAATCCCAGAGAATCAAGTAAAAAAAAAAAAGTACTTGAGATAATAAACAAATTTGGCAAAGTTGCGGGATATAAAATAATCCCACATAAATCCTTGGTATTCCTATTTATCTCTAACGAAAATCAACAGCAAGAGATAGAAAGAGAAATTCCATTTAAAGTTACTGTATTCATTATAAAATGTTTGGAAATCTACCTGCTGAAACAAAACTGGGACTTACATGAACATAATTACAAAACACTTTTCACACAAATAAAGTCAGATCCAACTAATTGGAAAAATATCAGTTGCTCATTGCTTGGTTGAGCTAATATAATAAAAGCAACAATCTTATGTAAATTAAATCACATATTTAGTGGCATGCCAATTAATCTACCAAAAAATTACTTTGTAGAACTGGAAAAAATAGTAGCAAAATTCATTTGGAAGAACAAAAGGTCTAGAATATCAAGGCAACTAAAAAAAATGCTAAGGAAGGTGGCATGGCCATATCAGGTTTTAATCTGTATTATAAAGCAGCCATCATCAAGACTACTTCATACTGGCTGAAGAAAAAAGTAGTGGATCATTGAATAGACTGGGTACATGAGACCCAGCAACCAATGACTGTAGTAATCCAATGTTTGATAAACCCAAAGACCCCAGTTTTGGGGATAAAAATGAACTATTTGATAAATATGGCTGGGAAAAGTAGAACACAGAATGGCAAAAATTGGGCATAGACCAATATCTAACACCATACACCAAAATAAAGTTGAAATGGGTGCACGATCTAGGTATAAAGGCTGATAATATAAGCAATCTGGGAGAGCAAGGAATAGTTTACCTGTCAGATCTATGGAGAGGGGAAGACTTCATGATGAAAGAGGAGTTAGAGAGTGTTATAAAATGCAAAATGTATAAGTTTGATTTTGTTAAATTGAAAAAGTTCTGTACAAACAAAGCCAATGTTTCCAAGATTAAAAGGGAAGTGGAAAATTTGGAAAGAATTTTTGTAACCAGTGTCTCTGATAAAGACCTCATTTTTAAAATATGCAAATAACTGAGTCAAATCTATAAAAATACAAGCCACTCCCTAATTGATAAATGGTCAAAGGAAATGAACAGGCAGTTTTCAGAAGATGAAATTAAAGATATCTACAAGCATATGAAAAAATGTTCTCCATCACTAGTGATTAGAGAAATGGAAATCAAAACAACTCTGAGGTGCCCATCTGACTGTTCAGATTGGCTAAGATGACAAAACAGCAAAATCATAAATACTGGAGAAGATGTGGAAAAATTGGAATGCTAATGCATTATTGGTGGAGCTGCGAACAGATCCAGCCATTTTGGAGAGTAATCTGGAACTATGTCCAAAGGGCTATAAATAAGTGCCTACCCTGTGACCCAGCAATATCATCTCTAGGGTTATATCCCAAAGAGATCAGAGGGGTGGGAAGAGGACCTATATGTACAAAAATATTTATAGTGGCTCTCTTTGTGGTGGCAAAAAAATTGGAAAACAAGGGGATGACCATCAATTGAGTAATGGCTGAACAAGTTGTGCTACATGAATGTAATGGAATACTACTGAGCTATTAGAAATGAAGAGCAGACAGACTTCATAATAACCTGGAGAGACTTATATAAACTGATGCTGAGCGAAAAGAGCAGAACCAGGAGAAATTTGTACACTATCACAGACACATTGTATGTGTGACTACTAACTTGAATAGAGCAGGCTCATCTCAGCAATATAAGGTTATAAGACAACTCCCAAAGACTCAGGATTGAATGAGATATCCACATCCAGAGAAAGAGATGCAGAGTCTGAATGCAGATTGAAACAAATGACTTGCTCTGTTTCTTTTTCTTGTTTTGTTTTGTTTCTTCCTTCCCACTGATCTTCCATCAGTTACAATCCTTCTTTATAAACTGACTAATGATTAATCAGAAAATATTTGTAGATCCTGCATTCGAGTGCACACCTCCGTAATGGGGGGGGGAGCAGAAAGGGAGGGGAGAAAAATCTGAAACTCAAGGGACTGTGGAACTGAGTGTTGTAAACTAAAAGTAAATAAACCAATTTAATTTAAAACAAAGACACAATCACCACCATCTTCAAATATATAGACATCATTAAATGATAAATGCTATTACCAACACCAATAAATATGTACTGAATAGCTGCTATAAATAGTTCTCTGAGGTAACATTAAAAAGATTGGAATGATTTTAATTGCCTCTGGGGATGTCTCTTTCATTAGAATGTGCCTTTCTTGAGGTCAGGATATTTTTTGTTTTTGTCTTCTTATCCCTAGAAGTGCCTTATACATATTGAAACCTTCCTCAGTTATCTTTCCACTTACTACTTGTTATCAGAAGGCAGAAATAGTCTCTATCCAAGTGTCTTATGGGGAAAAGCAATCATCTCCGTAGCACATGAAAAGCACTGCTGCAGAACATAGTACTAGCTAAATCAATAGTCAATAAACATACAATAATCACCTACTATGTGTTAAGGATTATGCTAGCTGTACAGACACAAAGAAATGTAAAAGATAACCCCTACTTTCAAGTAGTTCAATGTCCAATAAGGGAGAAAACATAAAAACAACTATATATAAACAACTTTTACAAAAGATAAACAGGAAATAACAAACATTGAAAAAATAGAATTAAGTGGAATTGTTTCGTTATGGGTCTTTGGGATATTTGAAGATTCCCCTCCTTTGTGTCACTTATATTGAATATATCTAATTCATTTTCCTTTATACCCTCCTCCCTGACCTAGACTCTGAAATAGTCTTTCAATTAAATTTCCACCTTCGTTGTAAGAAGTGCACCCCTGCTTTTATGAAACCCAGATTTCACAGTTATAGACATCCTCTACTTGTCCCACTGATGATCACTAAATAGAGGAATTGAAAGACAAGGTCTCATTTAAAACTCCTGTGAGAATTTTTTAAAAAGATGAGCTATTCACATCATCTCTCAGAAGGACTACTAAGTTCTCTCTCTATGCCCTGCTTTACATTATTTTTAAGTCTAAATGTTATGTATTTTTCCAATCATATGTAAAAAATAATTTTTAACATTTAAAAAAATATTATGAGCTCCAAATTCTCTCCCTCTCTTCCTTCCCTCTTCTTGAGATGGAAAGCAATTTGTTATAGTTTACACTTGTGCAGTTATATAAAACATTGCCATATTAGTCATGTTATGAAAGAAAATAAAGAACAAAAACCTCAAAAAAATGAAGAAAGTAAAAAGTGGTATTCTTTGATGTACATTCAGACTCCATCAGTTCTTTCACTGATGGTGGATGGCATTTTTCAACATAAGTCCTTCAGAATTGTCGTAAATCATTATATTGTTGAGCAAAGCTAAGTCATTCACAGTCCATCATCATACAATATTTCTGCTACTGTGTACAATGCTGTTTTTGTTCTGCTAACTTCACTTCTATCAGTTCAAATAAGACTTCAGGTTTTTCTGAAACCATCCTACTTGTTTTTTCTTATAGTACAATAGTCTTCCATCAGAGTCTGTAATGCCAAGCAAAGGTAACTTCCAAGGTTTGGATTACCAGCATAGCAAACTCCATTTATTCAGTGATGGATTAAGGCAAAACATTCACAGAACAGAGAAAATCAAAATATAGCACAACTCATTCATTTAGCAAGTAAATTTGCAATTCAGTTGCAAAGTACCAGGGTCCAAGTATCCCTCCCCTGACCAATACATTAGTCGAAGTAGCCCAGTCCTGGACAGTACATGCATTTAGTCAGTCAAAGTCTCTTTTCTCAAATGGAGATTAGTTTCCAGTCATAAACAAAGTACATTCATTTGGTCAATCACAGAGCACAAAAAAGTCAAAGTTTTCCCACCCTTGGATCACAATTGAATTACAATATCATCCATTAATGCAAAGCATTTTCTCAAAAGGGACAGGAGAGCACAAGATGCCACCCACCCTTATGCTACAACAAGGTTAAGATATTATCACAGCATTTAATGCCCAAGGACTGGCCCATTTTCATCATGACAAGAGGCAAGTACTCAGCAATACATGTTCCTGGGGAGACAAAGCTAAACAAAGCCACAATATACATTGCCAGTGTCCTCATCAAGTCACTGTCTGCCTGCAGAACAGTCCCAGAACCCCTGAAAAAATCAGCAAGGCCCTCTTCCAGGATTTCTGTAAACAGACAACAAGAAAATCCTCCTTCAGGGCTTCTGAACTAACAGCAAGGTTCTCTAGGACCTCTACAACAGCAGCATTGTTCTTCACCAGCAGGTGAATCTGGCAAAACGACATCCAAACAGACAGTCAAAATAACCAGCATCCTAGCCATGCATCCTCAGTTCTCAGCATCTCCAGGTGCCAGTTCTCAAAAGTCATGGGCAGCTCCAACTGGACCTCAGCAGTCCTCTCTCAGCAACTCTGGCCTCCTCTGCTTAGGTCTTCTCTCTGCTTCAGCTTTCTCTCTAAATCCACAGCTCTTCCCAATTCATCCCTCTCTTTTCCTGTCTACAAGTCCATCACACAAATAGGATTCACAAGCTCTGGGTTTTAACACTCAACCCAAAAACCAAGCCAATACAGGGGAATCTCTAAATTCCATTACCATTACAGAGTCATATACCACAACTTGTTCAGCCATCCCCAATTGTTAAGCATCCTTTCATTTTCCAATTCTTTGCCACCACAAAAAAGAGTAGCTACAAATAATTTTTGTACATGTAAATCCTTTCCTCTCCCCCTTTTCTACCTTTGTGGGATGTAGATCTAGCAGTGGTATTGATGAATCAAAGGATATGAACAATTTGATTATTTTTTTGGACATAGTTCCAGGTTTCTTTCCAGAAAGGTTGAATTATTGGAGAACTCCACGAACAATGCACAAAGTCCTACTAAGTTCTAAGAAGGCAAAATTATTACTAACTAAATGTGTGGTTAATATTTATTTTAGTTAGTACATAGACTGTGAATTTTGGCCCAAAGTTATAATAGAGTTGAATTTGGTCTTCTATGGCTGGTGTTGTTGTAATATTTGATGTCTACATATCTAGAACAAGCATGACTTTCTGTAAAATAAACCTAGATTCCAATACAACTCATAACACTTATTGTATGACCCTGGCAAAGTCATTTAACATTTGTTGCCCCAGGCAACTCAGTAAAAATTACACATTTAGTCACAGATCAGTAAGATATATATCCCAAAATATATTGTTGGGGAAATCACATTGAGGAAATTACTGATATTTACACCAAATCAAGTATCACAATTTATGAAACATTAGAGGTCAATGTGCTTAGTATATATGAACATATTTTTTTTTACTTAGAGCATAATCCTACCATTTTAATAATTGTTAAAGTGTAGTAGTTTCCCTTTTCAATGATATGGAGATAGTAATATCTGTTTTATTTTCTACTGAATTTATGGTCAAGGGAAAGCATCTGTCATTGTTCCTATGGAGGAAATAAGAAAACCTAATGTTCAATTACTTGACTTCAAGGTCAAAAGCCATAAACATTTCAAAATTTGTGATTTACACAAAGAAAATATTGCCAAGGAAAAGAAATTTCTGTGTCACATATCAAATTGGGTAATTTCAAAAAATAACATTCACATAGTTTAAAAATACAAGATGTTTCACATTTAATAATGGTATAATTTTGTTTAGCCAAGAAAAATACTCTTTGAAATGATATTCTGCTATGTGAAAAATAAAAGAATTGCTTTCTGAAATACTATTTTGATGAAAGCACAAGAGGAAGAGAAAGAAAAACGGGAAACAGAGCCCAGGGATCACTTGATGTTTATATCTAATTGCAGTCCTGTGTACGTGGATTAATAAATTTGGGAAGAAATATAGGTTTCATGCAACATGCAGAAACAATGGCCCCACTGTTTCTCAATTCAGTTTCTATTTTCTAATGTTCTCTCCCCCCCCCCTTCTATTTCTCCCTCTTATTATTTTCTTTTCACTAAAAATAGAGACCAATCATTTTCTACTCCTGCTGTCCCTTTTGACAAGAACAGAAGTAGGGACAAACAACCAGGAGGGGTAACAAATGAAGCTACAAACATCAAGAAGTGAGAAGAAACCTGTGAAATGCAATAGCAAGCAGAGAAAACACTTGAAGTAGGCCAGTTATCAGTGGCATGCCTAAATGTGATTGAGTTGAAAACTAGCAGGGCCCTTTGCCAATATTTGGAGATCTGGCACCTAATACCACAAAAGCTACAAATGTGTACTGAGGAAATTCAAATATCTGTTGGATATCTTTGCACAGAACAGTATCTATAATTCACTCCACAAAAATGAAGAATCTCATAAACCAACTCTCTTTTCATCTTGAAAGTGTTTTTATCACTTTTTTTCTGTGGTTAGTAAATAAATGCACTCTCTACACAATGAAAATTGCTTAAATACCTCAGATTTTTTAGTTATAGGTATTATATCAATATTACCAGAAGCGTACTAAATCTCTGGATTACGATACATGATGCTGGAAATCCAGTTAACAACAGATTGATTAACTGATAGTCTGGATGATTCCAAATGTGTAGAAACTTTACTCCAAATTCTTTTAATCAACACTTCTATACATTTGGTATTATCTATTAAAACTATTTAGATCTAACACACTAATGTGTGTTGTAAAGAATGAAAAGGAAATTTCTACACAACCTCTTCCAACTAAATCAAAATATACTTTATTCTCAGGAAATTAATTGCAAAACCTGTAGCCCTAGGTCACATAGTTACACTGTGAACTCTGAGTTAAAGTAGGAAGAGAGGATTGTTAGGATAAGAGATGGTTAAAAAAAAAGAGTAGATAAAATTCATCTTCTCCAAAGATTTGATTAGGGATAGTGCTGTTGGCGAATGTGGAGAGAAAGAAGAGGTGTGGTGGTGGTGGTTGTAGTCATGGTGATAGAGAGGGTGAGGGTGTGGATGTGGTATTATTCTTTTACATTCACTACTCAGGTCAGAAAAGATTCTAGATAGAGACATAATATCTTTGAAAATTGGTGACAACCGATTCATAGCAACTTCTCAACACTGTGATTTATAAGATGCCAAAATAAAATAGATCATGACACTCTAACCCTAGCTATCATGCTCACAATTATTTTCTTCTTTTTCTCAACACTGAAAAAAAAATAAAGGAATTATTTTCTAGTCATGATTTAGAATTATTATGTAAATATTATAAAAATTAAAATATATTACTCCATTCATTGTACTTCTGAGGTAGTAGGAACATTTTCTAATCAAAGGCTGCAAAGAAATGATTCTAACAATATATAGTTACTGTACACTTTTATATCATGTATAAAAACTTCAAATATTATTAAAGCTTAATTGATAGACTTTTTAACATCAGAACCCTCCTTTATAAGAACAACAATACCAATAATTATTATCAATTAAGGTGTCATATTGGCATTACTAGGTTGGTACCCTATTTAATGGCATTAAAAAAAGAAAGTTTGTAATGCAATACAGTGGTTACTCCAAACATTATTATGAATGATCCCTTTCTTGTATGAGTAGTAAAGATTCTCCTCTACATGCAGCATGTGGAAATTGTTGAATGGCTTGAGGGGAGGCTAAGTAGACGTTACTTTCTTTTTCTCCTCTTTTCCCTTCAGCCCTTCTCTGGGGGACTTTTTCAATCCTGCCAAGACAGGTTGGGTACAGAAGTCTGGCTACGCTGCTCTATTAAGAGAGAGGGAATTATGGGCTAGAATTATATCTGTCTTCTCCCTCAAGTATTATAAGCTTGGGGAGAGGAAAGGGGGAGAAATGCCCAAAGAAACTGCAAAACCTGAAGAGACTGAAAAGACTTAAAGAGACGCTCAAGGTCAAAGAGACTGAAAAGACTCAGAGACTTGAAGAGATTAGAACTCTTCTTTCTTCTACTTTCCCCAACCCTGACTTACCCATCATTCAAGTGTGGGGGAATTGTACTCCACAATGAGGAGGGAATCTGACAAAAAATGTCATTTTAACTCAGGTTATATTCCTCATCCGGGTCAAAACTCTTTGTAATTCCTTCAAATGGAGCTAGTCCAAAACCTGCAACTACACATTACAAACACAACCATTAGTATTTTAAAACAGAAATGATTATTTTCTTGGCATCCCAGGGATAACAGCAAGCACCCTAGGATACCCAGGATAACTGCTAGCAAAGATTATTTTATCTGATTTTCTAAAGGAAAGTGACTCAAAACATGTTAACAATTTTACTTTAATCAAATACATATAATTTATAAGATATAATATATATTTATATATAATATAGTATATTATACACACATATTTTTGTGTACATAAATATTTATATGTGTGTATATAAACATACATATATATATATATATATATATATATATATATGTATATATTACTTAGTTTGGGGGAAAAACTCAGCAATCTGAACTTCAGAGAAAATACAAAAAGCAATTACAAGCAGACAAAAAATATAGCCAGAGAAAATACCAGAGTTTAATAGCCCAACAGACCAGAGTTTCTAAGCTGTCTGACCATTACATGCATACACAGTTAGTTATCAAAGAGAAAAGCACCAACATCTAAGTTTTCAAAGCCGGGCATTGGGGAGGGCGGCTAGGTGGCACAGTGAATAGAGCATCGGCCATGGAGTCAGGAGGACCTGAGTTCAAACCTGACCTCAGACACGTAACACAAAAACTAGCCATGTGACCTTGGGCAAGTCACTTAACCCCAATCACCCTAGCCCCCATTTAAAAAGGAAAAATAATAATAAAAATTAAAAAGTGGGGGGGCTTAACAGTTACTCAGAGTCTCATCAGGCCAAATCACAGGACTCTTCTTATAAGTGATCTCCAAAGCAAAATTTCACCTCATAATATAAATAGCATTCTTCAGGGTCAGAGGACATCACCACTTTTGTGAACCACTACATAATTACAAAGTAACAAAAGGTGTGAGCCTTCCTGGAAAAACAAGCCTACCCCCAATCAAGCTTCTCTTGTTGAACTCCAAGTGAGGCCCATTAAGGGGCAAGGAAGATATTCAAATTCCCTTAATATTACAGCAGGTAATCAACCTTCTGTATTGTTGAAACTAAAATCAAACAAATGAACATTAAGAGCACATACAACACATATATGTGGCAGTCCACAGAGCATCACTTCAGAAGATTCTACAGTGACAAAATGCCTAACTAGAGACAGGACATAAAATACATACATAGAAAAAATATTCCTGAATAAACTTTTTCCTCACTTTCAAAGGTTCATTAGAGGAATGTTGTAGTTATAGTTAATTTATACATATTTTTTTTTAGCACTCATGCGTTACTTAAATGAATTATAATTTGAGTCAATTGATATACTTAACATTATTCTATCATGCTTTTATAATGCATTTATGATAAAAGCTATGCTTATCTATATTTTAGCAAAACATTTGATAATGTCTTTTCTGCTATTCTTATGGAAGAGATGGAGACATATGAGTTAGATCAGGGGTGGGGAACCTTCTGCCTTGAGCCACATGGGGCCCTCTCCATCATCAAGTACCTTTAACTGAATCCAAGCTTCACAGAACAAATTCCCTCAATAAAAGAATTTGTTCTGTAAAACTCAGACTCAGTAAAAAGACCTGCAGATCCCCCACTCCTGAAGATGATAATATAAACAGGTAAATTTGGAACTGGTTTAATGGTTAAACTCCCACTGGTTTCTGACATTGGAAGTCTTGATTTTGGTTTAAAAAATTATCACAAGTTTAAGACTTTGAAAGTATGGTTGGTGGATAGGTATGCTAACTATTATTATCATTGTCATCATCATCATCATCAACAATATCAAAATAAAAGATATTGATGGAAAAAAGTATTATAGATTATGCCTTGGGAAAATGATAATTTATTATACTGATATTTCGTATAATAAAAACAGGCCAAGTGATCTGAAATAACATAGGAAGGTGATTGGATTCTTGCACCCATTCTCTGTTATTAAGAAAGCTGCCTGCTAAGACTGTGATGATATAAATAGAAGTCAAATTATTACACTAGACACAAAGCACTTATCCTGATAAGTTTTATCTAAGGGTATGACACAGCAATAAATACAGTTAGAATTAAAAGGGAAATAATTGTGGGAAAAATATTTACAGCAAATTTCCCTTATAAAATTCTAATATACAAAATAGATAATGAATTGATAATGTTTATATATACACATTTATTTATATACTGTTTGTGTGTGTATATATATGTATATATATATATATATATATTCAAAACAAGAACCGTTTGATCCAATATGCAATTATAA